>CM056572.1:8180305-8537805 GCA_029721515.1 Synanceia verrucosa
TAATCAGTGTTAACGCGCTAATTTCATGAGCTCTAGTTTTGGTGATAAACCTTCCCCTCGGCTGGTGATGCTGCCCACCTGCACGTAGAGGTATTCAAATGCTACGGCGTCTCTGCGGAGCAGCTCCACAGGATCCCTGGGAACGAAGCTGATCCTGAAGAAACACTTCATCTTGTCACAGCCGGGCCTCTGGGTCACCTGGGAACGGGACAAAGAGACGGTGGAGGCATAAAAGTTGAATCTCAAAGGACATCACCAAAGCTACACAAGCAGTTCTAGTGCTAGCGGTAGCATTAGCATCAGTCAAACCACTTCACAACCTAAATGCACCCTCTCATTATCCAGCTGACCTGCTTGTCTGTGCATTTGGATTCCACTTTTTATTCAAGGCCATCGTCTTTTAAATATTGATTGCGCTTCATAAATGATTTAACGTGGACATGTCGAGTTTATTTTTCAATTTCAAGGACTACCTCGTGCGCACCTGTCACCGGGACTGACACAGGGCCGTGTTACAATATAGTGTAGACGCTTCATCGAGCGTGTCAGCGGCTGTCTTAAACGTCCACGTGCAGAACTGCACATCTGAAATGCGCAATATGAATATTAAAATTGCACCCTCGCGATCCTGCACCCTCATTAGGATGTAGCGGGCACTGTGGGTGAGCATGTGGTGTGTGTGTGGGAGGGTAGGTGGAAAGCGAGCTGTCGGCCCTTCTGTGCCAGTGCTGATAAATGACACTAGGGTCCAAATGCTGCCAGAATACTGAGCAGTGTGTTTGTGAGCGCAGAGGAAACACCTCCTCCTACCTGAGTAAGCATCTCCTGCTCATGCAGGAGAAGCAGTTTGCTTCCAGAGCCTTCCGTCCTGAGCTCCAGCACCAGGGAGAAGTGCTCGATGCATTTGATGGACAGCTTCTCTTGTAGAGTCAGGATCACATCCTGAAGCAAATAAACCACATTTGTATTTCATTACACAAGTCCTTTTATAGCTGTGGATGCATATGTCCATATAATACAGTGCTGAACACGTTTATTATCCCACCACTCAGTGTAAAGGGTTTGCCACCACTGTCCTAAATTACCAGGGGTGTCACTAGGTTTTAAGGACAGGGGGGGCTTATGCACAAGATGTGAGCAATTATAGTTATATTATTAGTAATTGACTCATATTCTGACCACTTTATATGGAATTCGTTGGCACTTTTTAAAATAAAATTAAAAAATAAATCATAAATAAATAAAAACAACACCAAAAAAATAAAATAGGCCAAATGATGCCACTGTTTTTAATGCTAAAATATACTAAAATATAATTATTGTTGTTATCCAGGGATTTTCAAATTGTTTTTTTTTATTTAGATGCCGAATTCCAGTTAAGAAAAATGTGTTTTAGTGGTTGTTTGTTATTCTGGATTCATTTTGGACTTTTCAGTGAATTCCAGTGTTCTGACTCAAATTTGGGTCGAAAAAGGTGAATTCAGTTTAAAATCCTCACTCTTATTCAAAATGGTGAAGAGTAGTGAACTCAGTGAGAAAGAAAAAAATCCCGTTAAAGTGGATGAAATGATGCTGGAGGCTGTTGGCTGTTCAGCACTGTATGTTGCAGCTAGCAGGGGTGTCACTAGGTTTTTAAGGACAGGGGGGCTTAGCCCCCAGGATATGCACTGGCATATATAGTATACTATAGACAAGCTTATATGACGATTTATGTAGACTCATTTAGACTTTATTCTGCCCTCTTTATACTTTATAGGCACTTTTTTGTGAAAAAAAAACACCTAATGACACCACTGGCAATTAGGAGAATAAAAACTTTGTGTTCACCAGTTTTGTGTTGAACACAAAATCACACAAAATGTGCACCAATACGAGTCACAAAAACTCAAAAAAATTTTGCAAAGACACTTCCGTTTAACTTCACTAATAAATAGCAAAAAAAAAAAAAAAAAAAATCTCAATGTTTGTTCATCAAAACCTCATGTGCTCTGCTTCTCTTTACTTTGTTTTCACTCAAATTTGTCACATTTCCAGTCTGGAAATACAGCATGGCATACTTTCAGAAGCTGCTCAAAAAAAAAAAAGTGTTGAAACTTATTTGTCACGCATAAAGCGACTATGAATGCTCCTGTTTGCAAACAGCATGTGGAATTCCACTCTCACTCTGAACATATCTTCTATTCAAATGATCGTTTCTCAGGCGTTTTGCTGCCAGCACTGCTGTGATGCTGGTAAACCATAGCACCTAAAGCCCTTGTTGTCTGCATCGCAGAGAAACCGAGACAGGAAGTGACTCAGCAAACTGGATCAAATCTGAATCTGCAAGTCCAGAAAATTTAAATACGCCCTTCGCCACCTCGTCTGAATAAATGAGCAGCTCAAACAGATGGATTGAATTTCACGGCGTTCACCGAGACACACTTGTTTGGACTCCAAATGAATTTCTCCCTTTGTTATTATAGATGTTGCTGATTTTGCATAGTGTGCCTTAAGGGGTGGATCACACACACATACACACCTTGATCGAGGTACTGCTGTCGAAGCGAAAAGACTTCGTCTGCCCATTCTCCAGGTAGACCTTCAGGACGTTTGGCATGAACAGAAGAGAGTTGTCCTTCACCGGGTTCTGCAAAGGAGGAAGATGATGATGAGTTTTTTTTTTATCTTGTACATTTCAGGTCCCTTTAAAAAGATGACTCGCAATACTTAAATAGGTAATACATAAGTGTGTGTGTGTGGTAGGACTGACTGGAACCTGGCCGTTTATAATGACCTCCTCTGCAAAGCGCACTTTGACCGGATTGGACTTGAGCATGGCTTTTTTGGCTGCACTGATGAACGCTGATTTAGGGGACTAAGAGGCAGCCGTCCAAAGATAGAGATAGAGAGAGGAGGGGGAAAGGGAAGAGGAAGAAAGAGGCAGACAGATGGAGGGAGAGAGATAAAGAGAAGCATGAATGCACAAAAAGAAGAGAGGCAAACAGGTTTCCATTAGCTGCAGAAGTCACACTGTAAAAATCAATAAAATATCAACACAACAACAGATGCAAAAAAAAAGGTCTGAGCAAAATATATTTGACAATTTTAACAGAAACACAACCCCTTAAAGGGATAGTTTGCATGTTTTGAAGTTGGGAGCTGCTGAATAACACAACAAACAGGCAGTGGGTGATGAGCAGCTCCTGTGTTCTGAGAGGCTAAAAATCACTGTTTTTTTAATGGAGTCTGGTTGCTTTGGCAAGAGAACAGAAAATGCCTTCACTTTCCCGTCACAAACACAAACTGAATTGCTGAATCTGAAAAAAAAAATTCTAAAAATAGTGTCCACATAAACTGATATTGATTTTTTTAGGTGGACCTTTATTTCAGGAGTCTATAATATGTTTTGTTGCCTCTAAACTATAGGCTTGCTGACTATCATCTACCCAAACTATCCCTTTAAGAGGAGTAGGATGGGGTATACAATATCATCATTTAATCCCCTTTAAAAGAAAAAAAAAAGTAATATATCCAGCCTCATGCTTTAAATGCAGGGCAGAGTTCAAAAGTCCTGGGGGAGAGTCGAGGTTTGTGAGAATACTGCAGGTAGAAGCAAATCTATACATCAGTGTCATTGATGGGGAATTTATATTTCAAGAGAAAAAGCCTTGAAAATTCAGAGGGAGGCGAGCAAGACTAGAGGGGCACTGAGTTACAGAGGTGGGCACCTTTGCTGGAGGCAAAAATGTGCACGAAAATGTCCCTCTGGTTGGCAAAAATGTGGTCTAAAGTGTCCTCTTTGGAGGCAAAAATGCATGCTAAAGTGTCCTCTTTGGAGGCAAAAATGCACACTAAAGTGTCCTCTTTGGAGGCAAAAATGCATGCTAAAGTGTCCTCTTTGGAGGCAAAAATGCATGCTAAAGTGTCCTTTGTTGAGGCAAAAATGCATGCTAAAGTGTCCTCTTTGGAGGCAAAAATGCATGCTAAAGTGTCCTCTTTAGAGGCAAACATGCGCTAAAGTGCCCTCTTTGGAGGCAAAAATGCATGCTAAAGTGTCCTCTTTGGAGGCAAAAATGCATGCTAAAGTGTCCTTTTATGAGGCAAAAATGCATGCTAAAGTGTCCTCTTTGGAGGCAAAAATGCATGCTAAAGTGTCCTCTTTGGAGGCAAAAATGCACGCTAAAGTGTCCTTTTTTGAGGCGAAAATGCACGCTAAAGTGTCCTTTGTTGAGGCAAAAATGCATGCTAAAGTGTCCTCCTTGGAGGCAAAAATGCATGCTAAAGTGTCCTTTGTTGAGGCAAAAATGCATGCTAAAGTGTCCTCTTTGGAGGCAAAAATGCATGCTAAAGTGTCCTTTTTTGAGGCGAAAATGCACGCTAAAGTGTCCTTTGTTGAGGCAAAAATGCATGCTAAAGTGTCCTCCTTGGAGGCAAAAATGCACGCTAAAGTGTCCTCTTTGGAGGCAAAAATGCATGCTAAAGTGTCCTTTTTTGAGGCGAAAATGCATGCTAAAGTGTCCTTTGTTGAGGCAAAAATGCATGCTAAAGTGTCCTCCTTGGAGGCAAAAATGCACGCTAAAGTGTCCTCTTTGGAGGCAAAAATGCATGCTAAAGTGTCCTTTTTTGAGGCGAAAATGCACGCTAAAGTGTCCTTTGTTGAGGCAAAAATGCATGCTAAAGTGTCCTCCTTGGAGGCAAAAATGCATGCTAAAGTGTCCTTTGTTGAGGCAAAAATGCATGCTAAAGTGTCCTCTTTGGAGGCAAAAATGCATGCTAAAGTGTCCTTTTTTGAGGCGAAAATGCATGCTAAAGTGTCCTTTGTTGAGGCAAAAATGCATGCTAAAGTGTCCTCCTTGGAGGCAAAAATGCACGCTAAAGTGTCCTCTTTGGAGGCAAAAATGCATGCTAAAGTGTCCTTTTTTGAGGCGAAAATGCATGCTAAAGTGTCCTTTGTTGAGGCAAAAATGCACACTAAAGTGTCCTTTTTTGAGGCAAAAATGCATGCTAAAGTGTCCTCTTTGAAAAATTCGTGCTTAAGTGCCCTTTGTTGAGGCAAAAATGCACACTAAAGTGCCCTCTTTGGAGGCAAAAATGCGCTAAAGTGTCCTCTTTGAAAAATTTGTGCTTAAGTGCCCTCTTTGGAGGCAAAAATGCGCTAAAGTGCCCTCATTGAAGGCAAAAATGCACTAAAGTGCCTCCTTAAAGAGAAAAATGTGTATCTTCAGTGGTGAGAATGCACTTGTAGATGCCCTTTTTTTCTTTTCACCCCTGCCCTTAAAAAAGTCCAAGCATACCACTGCCAAGTTACTGATACTCTGACCAAAATATCAAAATACATCTGGAAATACAAAAACAATCATTATATTTAGAGCAGCAACACATTTTCATGTCAAGCTATGCTTTCCCTGGATAAATACATCTCACACATCCAGTCCTTTAGCTGATGTACTCACAGGATACGGCTGGACAACAGTCAACATGATGGACTCTTTGCAGCTCCTGAAGCAAGAGGACAGCAAATCAGCGAGTCAACAAAAAACAAAAAGCGAAAATCATCAGAAAACAACAATCACAGCAAACGACAGCGGCAGATAAGAGAGGGGAACTTGATTAGCTTGGCTGAAATGGAATGAGAAGCCTCCGGCAATCAGAGCAGACACAGTAAAACACAAACACACTCATTAGTTTCCAGTTTAAAAGCGTGACAGTCACGTCAAACAGCGCTTTCTTTCCTTCTGTTAATTCTGACCATTTATTTGAGTGAAGGTTACATGGCGACGCCACTCGGCAGGCGCTTCGTTTGACTTTTTGTGAAATTAATTTGAAAATATCCATCATAAAAACAAATTCATAATAATAATTGACAAAATCCACACATCTGGTGTGTAAAACTGCTGGAATACTTTTTGTAATATTAGTGAACTGGCCCTTTAAATTTAGGTCATCAATAACCTTCAGGATTCGATTGTGACGGGGTTCCCTGGGGGTTTTTGCGTTCACCTGACGAGGTCGATGACTCGTTCCCTGGGAGCCGAGCTGACGGGTTCGTCGTTGATCAGGAGGATCTCATCGCCTGGCAACAGCTTCCCCTCCGACGGACCACCTACGGTGCCAAAACACCACAGTTGGTGATGCAGTCCGTCAACAGAAGAGTGAACCAGCTGATTAACTGCTGCGTCCTCAAGCACACACTGTAAATGAATACTCATTAGCTCAACTGTCTGCTTGGGATTCAGCACTGATTGATTATTGAGCTCTTTAATCACTGGAGCTGATGGATGACACCAAAAATAAAAAATATAAGAGTAGTTAGTAGTCTAGTTCCAAATTATCACTGAGCAAAATAATGTAGAAGATGATTTTCACAAGATATTATGATGAAGGGAATTAAGTGGTGTGATATTATTGCTATAAATTAATGATGATATTAAAAATTATACATTGCTGTATATTTCTCTCTGAAATATGACAGTGTCCAAGCAAGAAAACAGTTGTTTGTGCATAACATTTGCATTGGTCTGTAATTGATTAGAAAAACTTTTTTACTTCCTCCCACTCTTTTTCCAATATATTAACAAGCTAATGTCTTGTTTTTAGTATTTTTTTTCCAAATTATTTTATTTTATTAACCTCACATTCGAAATAAATGACAAACACCACACATGCGCACTTTGGATTACCGTAATTACCTAACGGTTTGTGCTATTGGGAAAAAAAAACAAACAAAAAAAAAGGTTTCTAAAAGCTGAAAAGTTGAACTTTACAGGGGCGTCACTAGGCTTTAAGGAAGGGGGGGGTAGCCCCCAGGAGATGCACAGGATGTGAACAAACATGTGTATATACATACATATATACACATATATTTGAAGGAATGATGCAAGGTTATATGATTATTTATTTGGACTTATTTATTCGGTTGCCCTTATGGTATATGAAACATGCTAACAATTCCATCATGCTTGCCCCTCTGGTACTTAAAACATGGTAAATTGCCCTCTTGGTTGCCCATATGATTCATAAAACCTGTTAATAACTCCATCTTTGTTGCCCCAGTGGTAAATAAATCATGGCAAAGTAAGTTTTTTAAAAAAACCCACCAAATTATTTCAGAATCTGTTATTTATGCTCAGTTGCACTGTTTTTTTCCCAATGAAACTAAAATCAAATTCCATTTTTGTGATTTCCATCACTTGAAACTATTATTTAAACTATATTATAACAAGTAAATTGTAAATAATTGCGAGTTATTTTAAATTAAAAGTCTTCTGGATCAGCAAAAAAAAATAATCCAGACAGAAATCTTGAGGCTCAGGTGTTAAAGGGTTAAAGGTGACACTTTTCTGTTTCAGCTTAACACCTACCTGGTGTTACAGAGCGGACCACCACAGGTTTCTCACTGCCGGCCACAAAGCCGAAGCCCAGGACCGGATCCCGTCTCATCTCCACCAGGCGAGGGGCAGGGGGCACCCCGTCCAGGTGAACCTCCTCCAGGGAGCTGCTCTGGGACACTTGGCTGGAAAAAAGGACGAACCAGGTGACTGAGAGAAGTTCAATCGAAAAGATCACCTGACCTTCACTTCCAGTTTGACAACAAACTCATCCGGAGTGATGTAAAAGTGAGTCAGCAAAAAAGCTGTTAACGGCCCTGCTCATTAAAGGAGAGTCTCTACTGAGAAAGTGATTATGATGCAGCGCACATTAAAACATCCAACATTAGAAATGAGTTTTTGCTAAACATTAAACTTAAAATGTTTTGAGCTATCCGATGAGCTGCTCATAAGTCACAGCCTTGGCTCGGGTTTTGGTCATTAGCGCAACATTTTTGTGCTTAAGAGACATTTATAAAAGAGAGCACAGGTCGTGTATTCACATAATGCTTCAGATCTGCCACCTGGAACAAATTTGCATTCACATAACGAGTCTGCAGACTATTCCACATAAAAGTGCACCGGTTATTAAATCAAAATTAGTCAATATTAGCATGTAAATATCAAAAAAAGTCTGTAATTGTCATATTCACCACTGTTTGTCATAATTATTTAATTATTCTCCACCCGAGCAAAAGAATCTGCACTGATTTTTGAAGTTACTTTTTCCCTGCATGTCGTTTTAAGATGTCTTAAATGTCTTTGCTCTCTCTTAAGTCTCCTGTCCACCACTCAGATGTGAATGCACTGGGACACTGAGGACGCAGACTGCCCGTTAATCAAGAGGTGAGATATTCTTTCTCTTTCTCTGATTCTACCTCCCTCCCTCGTTCACAGCTTCAAGCGCTCCCTTGGCAGCCATCGCTTCCTCTCTGCACATCATATCTGCACCACCGTGTAGCAGCCAATATGGCCAACGTTACTTTTTTTTTTGGCAGTGGCGTGCATGGACTTTTTGAAGAGCAGGGGCGAATGGGAAAAAATAGGGCACCAAGAGTGTTTTTGTTTCAGAGGAGGGATTTTTTTTTCATGTTTTAACCAGCCAAGAGGGCAATTTTGTGTTTTTTCCACTCAAGAGGGAATTTTAGTGCTTTTTTTCTTTACCCAAAAGCACATTTTAATGTTTTTTCCACCCAAGAGAGCGATTTAGTGTTTTTATATCCCCACCCAAGACAGCAGTTTAGTGTATATTTTCCACCAGAAAAAGCATTTTAGTGTTGTTCCCAACCAAGAGGACATTAGTATTTTTTTTTATCCAAGTGAACAGTTTAGTGCATTTTTTCCACCCAAGACAACAGTTTAATGAAGTTTTTTTCCACCCTAACTTCAGTTTACTGTTTTTTTTCCAATCAAGACAGCAGTTTATGGTGTCTTTTCTACCCAGGTGGACTGTTCACCCAAGACTGCAGTCTTGTGTTTTTTCCACCCAAGACGGCAGTCTTGTGTTTTTTCCACCCAAGAGAACATTTTAGTGTGTTTTTCCCCACCCAAGAGGACAATTTACTGTGTTTTTTTCCACCCAAGACAGCAGTTCAGTGTATTTTTTCCACCCAAAAGTGAATTTTAGTGTGTTTTTTCCAACCAAGAGGACATTTTAATATCTTTTTTCCACTCAAGACAGCAGCTTATGGTGTTTTTTCTACCCAGGTGGACAGTTTATGGTGTTTTTCCTCCCAATATGGCAGTTTAGTGTTTTTTTTTCCACCCAAGACAGTAGTTTAGTGCGTTTATTCCATCCAAAACTGCAGTTTAGTATGTTTTTTCCACCCAAGAGGACAATTTAGTGTGTTTTTTCAGTCTCAGTCCACACCACCTCACGCTTTCTCTCTCTCTCTCTCATTATCACCCTGATCTGATCTGTACTGTACATACGGTGGAAATCTCAGACTAAATCTGTTTGTAATGAAGCGTGTTCCAATCTGCCATGAGGGCTCAGCTTTCCTGTCGGGGTCGGTGGGGTTTAATCCCACAGGAGGGCAAGGCTAGGATGTCAGGGGGTCAACGGAGAGCTGGGTACAAATAAAAAATGGTGTTGTCATTCATTCTGATGTCCCAGATTCCTGTTTGTGTTAAGGTGTGACAAAAACTGCGCCATTATAGCGAGTTATAAAGGACGATAAGTCAAAAAAAATAGATGCAGACCAGGACAAAAAGTAGTTACATAACAAGATCAACCTAGTCTGAGCCACCTGGCACTGGAACCATGCAGGGTTACATTATGATATAGTCTGTGCTATTGTTCTTTATTCTGTCATAAGCTACAGAGAAGCACTGATTCATGACTTTGCAGACTCATATGCTGATATGAATGCTGGAAAAAAGGCCGAAACGGATTTAAATGGAACGCAAAACGACGCTGATGAGACAGGAAATAGGGACCAATATTTGGTGTTTATTTGGGTTTGTGGAGTTCACACAGATAAGCTCAGGAGCAAACACCTGAACTATCCATGCAACTCTGATGCGAAACTGCCAAGATGAAGAAATAAATAAATGCAAACGCCATTAAATGTACCAAAAATAATAGTAACATTAATTAAAAATTTGACATAAATTGACAAACACTTCTGCAAATTACCCTGTTATTTTTTTATTTTATGTCGTCATTTATTTCAGCATCTAAATTTGTTAAATCTTGTATTATTTATTATGAAATCATTATTATTTATGATTCATGGACTGTAATCTGTGTGAATTGTAGGACAGTGCATCACTAGGTACCTCGCAATACAACGCAATCACAATATTTTGCCCATGACAACGATAATATCGCAATACTGCGATAATCGACACATCGCAAGAAATTTCATCTATGATTACAAAGCATTGTCAATCAATTTAACACAAATGAGAGTCAAGAAAATGAGTAAATATATTTGTACATATATATTAGGAGTAGGTATTGGCAAGGACTTCACGATACTTGAGTCATACGATATATTATTGCGATATATTGTGACATTCTACACAGATGACTGAGAAGTTTAAAATGCATAGATATACACATATTTTTTTTTATTTCAACATGCGGAAATCGTTCTGGATTTACGATTGGACCAAAACATTACTCTTTTTTTTGGGAAAAAAAAATTGTTATCGAGAAATTAAATATCGCTATCATATCAGAAGAAATAGTATTGTGATGTATTGCCATATTAAGATTTTTCCCACCCCTAATATATATATATGTATACATATACAGCGACACCCTACGAGAGGTGCGGAAGTCGTTCTCGATTCGGAGCCCAAAACATAACTTTTTTTTTAATTAATAAATTAAAAATTAATAATATATCGGAAGATATGATGCAATATATTGCTATATCAATATCGTTTTCCCAGCCCGAGTGAAGTGTGTCATGGGGTCAACGTTTCACCTATTGTTTGACAGACATTAGAGACGCTGGCTGCTTTAAACACAGCTTAGCTGCACATTTTTCAAATACGCCTGAGTGGAGAGAAGCACTGACAGACCTGCTGGATCATGTTAGGGAAGGTTAGGGGAGTTATCCGTCCAATACAGTGAAATCAACTATTGGCTTTGCTGGCTCTCTACTCTCTGTGTCGAGCAGAAATCCAATTGTTATACTCAATCTGTGTCACCAGCTTCTCTCTGGGAGCTGTCTCTCCCATCACTATAACTACCTGCTTTCCTATCACACTATAGGAGGGGATGCAGCAGAGAAGATGAGAGATAAAGAAAAAGGAGATGAAAATAACAGAAAGGATGGATGGGAAGTATTAACAGTATCGTAAGAGGACAGGGGAGAAAATGGAAAAAAGTGTATCTGGTGTTGAAGGAGTTAGTTCATCAGTGCAAAAGCAGTGTTTGGAAAGCTGAGAGACCAAAGGAGGCGAGGCCAAGGGGTCAAAGCGAAGGAGAGGACAGAAGGGAGGAAAAGGTCAAAGAACAGGAGGACACCATGTAGCTCTCAAAAAGAGAGGACCAGGGAGCGCGAGACGAGGGAAAAAGACAGACAGCAATGGAGAATAAGTAGAGAGGGAAACCAATGATGAGTATCCAGTGTCAAATATTTCACTGAATAGATTTATGAGGCAAAATCAGAGGAATCTGATGCACAATGAATCTGACTCTATGTGCAGCAACGCTCTGGATGCCCTCACCAGGGCCGGCCCAAGGCATAAGCAAACTAAACACCTGTTTAGGGCCCCCTGGGGGGGCCACTGGGGGACTCTAATAAACTCACAGTTGCACATATTTTATTTACAATGTACTGGTAACACTAGTTTTATTTGTTTTGGAAACATTTCTCAACATCCCCCCTCTCTATTCAGTAAAATGGTTCAGTCTAGCTGCTCCATCAGACAGCCTGCAGAGAGCTAACTTTTCACAGACAGAGTGGAGCAGGAAATAACAAGATGACTCAAAAGTCAGGGAGGAAAAAAAGAAAAGAAACAAAGCTCAGAAAGCAGAAAGAAGTGAAGCGGGTCTGTTAGTGGTTCATGTGATGGAAAGTTCTGGAACATTAGCCTGTTAGCTAAGCTAAGCTAGTTCTCTTTTCTCCACGTTAGCTTATATTTCTTAAGAAAACTCTAAATTTATTCATTCTTCCTCTACCAAGTAACTCAAATCATATTGTTCTTTTAACAGATATGGGAACAATAGTCAAAAATATCATTAAAATGCATCATTTTATGTTAAATAGTAGCAAAATTTTCCGTCCAGCTATAGGGCGGACCAGTAAAATTTCTTTTCATGGGGCCAAAAATTCTGAGTGTATACACAGTATGTATAGTAGGTGTGTAAATTATCAAAAAGACATATTATTGGCAGTAATAGGGGGTCCCAAATTCAAATTTTGCTTAGGGCCCCATTGAAGCTTGGTCCGGCCCTGGCTGAAAGTTTCGCCCTGTGTAACAAATTCACACAGAAAACCACCGCACACACACATGGAATAAAAAAATGATCTAAACTATAGTGTTGAACACTGTACGTACTTGGTGAGGCCGTCCCGTCCCTCCCTGGTGCTGTTCATGCTGTCCCAGCTGTACGGTGGCCCCTGAAGTCCACCCCAGGAGCCAGGGCCAGGGGGCGGCCAGCCCGACATTTTGCTCTTATGACTGAAACAAGAAAAGACGAGGAAAATCTTGATCACATATCACATGCATGTTTTAATCACTGCAAAAAGAGGTGATAAAACATTAATTGTGAGGAAAAAGGTCCTCAAAACAAGTGAACATTTAGGCTTTTCTTCGCATTTAAGTTATTTATTTCCAAAATCTGAGTCCAATACTTTCTGTTCATGTTAATCAACTAACAATTATTTTCTATTGTCAGTAAATCTGTTCCTATTTTTTTTTAAACAAACAGACCTCACTCACAGTGCAGAGCATAGAATTACACAGAACAGATGTGCCCCTATGGATCGAGCCCATTGTAATCCATACCCAATCTAGAGTTTAGAGGTCTAGAATCCTGCCTCCAAGTGTCAGTTTTTACTGACCGTGAAACGGCACCGACATGTCAATGCCTGCCGAAACAAATACAAAGCTTCTGTGTTTGTCAGCAAAAAAGCAGATACGGCTTATTTTCAAAATAAAACAATTGTTTAATCAAAAGTTCGTGGCAGATCGCGTAAGTGGCGGGAAGAGATTGGGTAAAAGCTTTTTTAGACGGCGTTTAACGGAAACCATGGACGAGCAGATGCTGGTTGTGGAGGTCCAGAATAATAATGTCATAATAACATAATATTTTCTATGATCTCGTTAGTCCTGGTGAATCCAGCTGTTCGGCGGATCTGGTTGGTATTGACGAACTGGCAATATGACGGACATTGGGGTCATTCTGAATGCAGTGGAAATTAGGGGTAAGAAAGTGAAAGTGAAACTAGTTTTGACTTTTAAGGGCTTTTTATCAAGGGACATGATCCACAGAGAACAAAACCCATGAATCAACATCTACTTATTTCTACTTAAGAGTTACATCATTTAAGGAGCGACTCAGAGGTTGGTAGATCCCTCTCAGCCCAATTAGCTTGACCTCTCATCTGTCTGTGTGGCTTCTTCCTGTGTCACATTACACTGCTTAGTGGAATCGACCGCAGTCAAATAACGATTGGGGCAAGCTTTGCAAAAAAAATTTGCACACGCGAAAAGAGGCGAAGCGCTGATTGTGACCGCTAATTCGGTTATCATAGATCGCTGAAGGATTAAGAGAGGAGATGAAAGATCAGCAGCTCCTCCTGTTAGGAATACTGAAGACAGAAATCAGAAATAAATCCTCATTGATCACCCATACGCTCTGCAGCAAATAGCAACGCTTAAAATAGAAGGACGTGCGTACTAGATGAGGACGTCATCGCCGTAACAATCCAGCCGATCGGTTCCCATGTTGTGCGGTTGATGGGTCGAATGCATCAGGCAGTCATGTCATAGCAGATTGCGAGGATGGAAAAGTGAAAGTGTAAAAAGCGTCAGATGGAAAAGAGAAAGTTTCCCAATGATGCTTCAGGAAAAAACAAAAAGGAATGTAATAGATCCATGCTGATCTTCGGGCACCCAGAAGAGGCTGAAAACATCCAGTTAGCGGGTTCGTCCAGACGTTCATCTGTGCTGCTGCTGCTGCTGAGAGCAGCTTTGGTCCGAACTGAACTAAACTGCTGTGGCCTCGCCTCCTTTATCCCATAATCCCTTTCATCACAGGGAAAACAAATCCATGCTGTGTGTGTGTGTGTGTGTGTGTGGACGAGAGAAATGAGAGTGTGTGTAACCCTGCATGTATGTATGGGAGTGTATGTGTGTGTGTTGAGTAAAGAGGCTTTTCAGAGAACGATGGCAAACATGTATGGAGGAAAGTTCACCTGAATGGCATTAATATTTCACTCATCACTTTTTATCTTGCTCCAGTAAAAAATATGTATTTTTTATGTTTGAATGGTTGAAGAGGCCAGTGGCGTCATTAAGCCTATATTAGGGGGGGCTGAAGCCCCTAAAACATTCTTAAGCCCTCCCTAAATAATTTGGTGTTTGTTTTTTTTTTTTTTTACAAAAAAAAACTGCCAACAATATTAAGCACACAATTTAATATGAAGTGTCCAGAATTTGAGTTTAAACATATAATCATAATCTCAATGAATTATTCACTTGCACAATAATGTAAAAGTATAAAAAATATGAAATAAGTGTGAAAATAAGTATATAAATCTTGTCAACACAAATATAAGCATAAAAATAAGTACAAAAAATAACATATATATATATATATATATATATATATATATATATATATACAAATATATAAGCATAAAAATGAGTAGAAAAAAATATATACATATATACATATGTGTATGTTTGCTTACATCTTGTGCATATCCTGGGAGCTAAGCCCCCCCCTTCCTCAAATACTTAGTGACACCCCTGGATGAGAATGTTTGGCACCTTAAAGGCCTAATTTTAAGTAAAATGAGACATTTAACGAAGGATATTTTCGCCACTGTCAAGACCCTTTGCCTCCAAGTTGCTCTCTTTTGGCAACATTTGCTGAATGTCGGGATTCAACATCAAGTGCTCTCAAAAAAAATCAGTTAATTGTGTTTATTATTCATTTTACAGCTGCACGTTTAAAGGGAAACTCTGCGAGTAGCACTGAAGACCGCATCCTGCAAAAGGTGACTAACTAAAGCATCTCTGCAGAAACATGAGATCATAACACGCTGCTGGCGCTAGACTCACATCGTGAAAATCGATGAGTTTTCGTCCAACTCAAAACTTGCCGTCAAGTTCTCATCAGACCTTTTCCCGCCGTTTCCTCATAAAAGAAGCTTTTCAGCTCAGGGTTGCTGAAAAGGTCACCGTATTGACATAAAATAAGTGTTTTTTTTCTTTTAAATTAATCAATTCATGTTCCTCTTTTTAGCGCCGTGGATTGATTTCTCTCCGTCATCCACCACACAGCTCAAAAGCTAAACTTCAGCTCAATAAATTTTGAAATATTTTGTTCCATTTCACCGATTTCGGGGCAAATTAGAAACCTGACGCTTGTTTCACTCGTTAAACTTAATTGATTTGTCGTCGCTCGTCCATCATCGACTCCCGTTACAGATATTGATCGTCTCTGTCTTGTCATTAATGTTTAAAACGCAGAGGACAAATTGGATCACGGTGATGTATTGCACAATCCTCTACTGTCCAGCAATATAATCCACCAATGGGTTCAGTCCAGGTAATATCTATAGTACAGCGTGCATATGAGTCTGAATCAGAGTAGATTATAATCCACCTTTCTCTGACATTTGTTACATTTCATCAGGAAATATGATTGTTGTGGCCAGGGGCGTCACTAGGTTTTAAGGACAAGGGGGGCTCAGCCCACAGGAGATGCACGGGATGTGGATTTACATGAATATTCTGGCCACTTTATATTGAATTTGATGGAAGTTTTTGTAAAAAAACAAAACAAAAAAAACAACAAAAAACAAATAGATAAATAAAAATAAAAAAAAATAAAAAGACACCAAATTATTTAGAGGGGCCCAAGGATGTTTCAGTCCCCCTTAAAAAAAATAGGGGACCTAATGATAGCATTTCATAGAGGCCACTAGAAACAGGTCTTTATGTGCTATGATAACTTAATAACTCACAAATTAATAATGCATTCTCTCCAAATAGGCAGCAACAGATGTTACAGGCTGTTAGTGAATTTATTTTTATACTTTCGCGATATCACCTGGAAGTAATCTAATCTCGCAGCTTCAAAATCTGTTTTAGCCACCTCAAAAAAAAATCATAATCAGTTTAAGTTTATGCCATATTTCGAACATAGGAGCTGTGATTGATGCTCTCGCCAAAGCAACCAAACTCCATTGAAAAAAACTGTAGTTTTACAGGAACAGGAACAACGGCTTCTGTTCCCTGTCAGAAATAAAAATGGCGCACACTTCTATCGTTTTCTTTTTTACTCTTTGCACTCACTGCTTTATTCCTGTGCTGTACTCCCTGACTGTTTCTCTAAGCTGCAGCCGTGGCACCTCAGGATTGAAGACATTTAAAGGACTGTTTCTGCCGACGGCTGATCAACTTACTGCTGGAAGTGAAACTAGTTAAGTTTGACCTTCTATTGTTGAATAGACAACGAACAAGCACACACACACACTACTAAAACTCACTGGATTTGCACAAAAGCAAAGAGGTCTAAAGATGTTTTAGCCTACATTATGACAAAGCTCACTGCAGCCAATTCTCACCACTTTACACTCTGCAGAACAACTAGGGTAATTTAAGGCACGACGTTTCTTTTCTTTTTCTCTTCTTGTCGTCTTTATAAAAGCTCAAATGTTGAAAGTCCTGGCTGCGTCCCTCTCAGCATACAATGACAGTCGGTTAAGTGGTGGGTGGGGCCAGTGTCGTGCATAGACTTTTGAAGGGCAGGGGCAAACAGGAAAAAAAAGGCACCAACAGTGCTTTCTCACCAATGAAGATGGCACAAAAGTGCATTTTTTTTGCCACCCAAGATGGCATTTTATCATGTTTTAACCAGCCAGGAAGGCAGTTTAGTGTGTTTTGTCAACCAAGGGGGGCACTTTAGCATGTGTTTTTAGCACTAAAGCACTAAATGTGCATTTTATGCACATTTTTTCCTCTAAAGTGTGTGTTTTTCAACAATCAGGCCACGAGCCCCTTTAACCACTGACATAATAATTTAAGTGCTCGGAAAATCTACACCAATCAAATGTATTTCAGCTCCAGAGAAGCCCCCTAAACATTCTTGGTGTTGTTTTATTTATTATTATTATTTAGTTTTTTTTTACAAAAAAAGTGACAACAAATTCAATATAAAATGGCCAGAATATGTGTCTACGTAAATAAACATATATCCTGTGCATCTCTCTTGGGGGCTAAGCCCCCCGTCCTTAAAACCTAGTGACACCCCTGTCATTAACAGACATGAAGAAATAATTGTTTGAAATAATCGTCAAAAAATAATCATCAGCTGCAGTCTGACATCATATGACTTATTACATAACGCGGCATGATTGCACAGAGCTGAATTAACTAGATTTGTCAGTGGGATTGTCCAACCTGGCACTGATCTGTCACTAGAAATGTCCTATTTTACTTTCTAACGGATTTTGCTCATTAATGTTCCACCTTAACCCGCTCGCAGCTCGTAGCGAAACGACTCCAGCCATCGCCTGACCTTCCTCTCATCCAATCCTCATCCTCTTTCCATCTTCCCACTCTCTCCTACTTTCCCAGTTCATAAATGAAACATGGTTGGACGTTGTTAAAAGTCGCTCTGCAAGAAGTGCTCTTGCTTTATTTAGCTTTACTATCTGAAGACAACACACACACACACACACACACACACAGAGTTTCTTTTTACGTAAGCACTTAAACATGGCGCTCCATTCTGCATGCTCTCTGAACATCTTGGAATTGGAGGGGGGGAAAAAAAGCAGACAGGAGTTTCACAAAGTTGTTAATGTTAAGTAGAGAATTCGGAAACGCTTCGCAAAACAAATATTCTCAGTTTCGTTGAGTCATCAACTGAAGGGATGATGGATCCATCTATTCATACGACTCATGCTTTCAAGCGCTTCCTTTTACACCTGCAAGTACAATCAATCCCCAATTGTTAAAAAAACATGCACTAAATTGCACACCGGGGAGGCAAAAATGTGCACTAAAGTGCCCCCTGGTTAGCAAAACACACCAAATTGTCCTTCTGGTTGGAAAAAAAACACACTAAGCTGCCCTCTTTACTGGTTAAAACATGATAAGATGCCATATTGGGTGGCAAAAATACGCGCTTAATTGCCCCCCAGGTTGGGAAAACACACTAAATTGTCCTTTTGAGTGGAAAAAACACACTAAAATGCCCCGTTGGCTAGTTAAAACAGATAAAATTTTTGGTCAGCGAAAAATGCATGCTACAGTGTCCTTGAAAATACTCTGAACTTAAATGTCCTCTTCAGTGGCGAGAACGCGCTGTAGGGGCCCTTTTTTCTTTTCGCCCCTGCCCTTCAAAAAGTCTATGCACGCCACTGCTAAAGAGGAAACTCCTCACAAACACTGGCCGGTCAGACTGATGTGGAAACATGCCGACGGCGTGTGATGACAGAATCAATTAAAAGCCCATGTTAAAAAAAAAAACACTCCTTAAAAACAGGTGATGGAGCTGCTTCATTGAGGCTTTCAGCACCATGGACAGCGCACTGCTCAGGATGGGAATACTGATTTTCAAGTCAATGTAGCGCAACAGAAATGAATAATATTTCTCTCTACAGCAAGCACAAACACACATGAGGGTTGGCTCAATAAGTACACAGTGAGCTGCATCAATGACAGCCCTCCGGTCTGCTTCCAGGCTCCCATCCACTCCAACAGAGTCAGAAAACACTCCATCTGGAAACTTGTTCTCCATCCTTATCACTTCCTCCTCTTGACTTTTCTCTCACTCTGAGAGCACCAGACTGGAACCAGTGGACACACCCTGTCCTTTCCCACAGTCTGCTGGCTACATCTCCGCCCAGTGACTTTCAACAGCTTCAGACAAGTTTTAGAGAATACATTTTGTCGTCAGGGCGGAGGTTTTTCTGCAGGTGCAGCGACGAGCGTGTTCATTTTCATTTATATGATACGATAACATCAGCGGGTGAAGATCTATAGGAGCTGGCAGAGAATGTGAGCGTGCGGAAATGGAATATAAATAAGTTAGAAACCAGAGGTTTCAAGGGCAGGTTATAAAAAATGAATACAGGAGAAGAAAACTGAAAAATGGATCAGGATTTTGGGAATAGGTGATGATGATCGCAGCTAAAACACTTTCTTCCAGTGTCGCTTTTCAACCTTTGCGGCGCAGCAGAGCGTCTCTGTTGGACAACACCTCATTGATTCTTTAGCAAATGTCACAGAAAGCCCAGAGGAAGTAGAGAGGGCGGAAAACTCAAAGGGCAGCGGAGCGGTGTTTTAAATGACGCTGTTCAAATAAATCAGGCGGATCACATTCACGGGGGCTCAGCTTCAGGGGCGTCACTACAGTTTAAGGACGAGGGGGGGGCTTAGCCCCCAGGAGATGCACAGGATGTAAACAAACGTGTGTATAAGTATATAGGTATATACTAAAATATTCTTAAACCACCCCCCCCCCCGAATAATTTGGTGTTTTGTTTACAATACAATACAATAAAACTTTATTGTTGGTGGAAATTTGTCTCACCAAAAGACATGGAAAAACAACAACATTCTTAATTTTTTTTTTTTTTTTTTTTTTTTACAAAAAAGTGTCAACAAATTATTATTTACTCATATTCACATTAGCGGATCCAAAAATAAGCTCACACCTCTGGTCAAACTGGACTTTTAAAATCTTTCATAAGGAATCCTGTTTTTTTTCTTTAAAAAAGTGCACGTGCACATTTGTTCTTGATCTCTTCAAAATGTATTCAGCGTTCTGCGTCAAAGCCATTTCATCTTGTTCATATTTGCACTGCTTTCACTGAGGTCACGCCCGTGGGGAGTTTCACTACCTCTTAGTTTCGGTTGGTTGGGTGGACTCGCGTGATGTAATGACAGCCGAGCATCGACTACCTCCGTCTATTTGGTCCGGGTTCGTTTCAAAGGTTAAAGAAATAGGGTGCGCGCATTTCTGCCTGCAAAAGAATCCAGCGTGTGAATAAATTTCACTTCATTTGTCGAACACACACACACACACACACACACACACTGCAGCTGCAAACATCTGCAACAAACATGGAGGCATAATTCCACAGGCTATAAATGCTGCAGCAGAACAGACGCAACCAGGATGGTTATTATTATGATAAAGATGAAACACTCAATTTTTTTTCAACCATGATGTCAGAATGAAAGTCTTGCAGTAGAAAGAAAATTAACAGTGCAGTGTCGGGTGCTGATGAAGCTGCTGATGCACTCACAATTAGGGGAAGTAAAAGCCACGCTCAATCAGTGTGCATACTGTACTGTATGTATGTTTACAGTACACTGGCTCTGTATGTGAGTGACAATACATAGTAGCACTTAAATATTATGTGACAGTATCTGGAGCAGAACTAATCACTCCACTAGCAACATGAGCAAACAGATGTAACAGCAGGGGCGTCACTAAACTTAAAGAAGGGGGCTTAGCCCCAAGAAAATACAGTGTATATATATATATATATATATATATATGCACAATTATACATATATAAATACACATATGTGTATATAAAAAATCAAATATATATACTGTCTATGCACATATATAAATACATATATGGAAAAATATCATGGTACTTTTTCTTCTGATATAATATTGATTTTTAATTTCGTAATACCGATTTTTTTCCCCACAAAAAGTCAGGATTTGCGCCGACGACTTCTGCACGTTGAAATAAAAAGTTGAGTAAAAAAAAAAAAACAAATCTGCATTAACATGGTAACTTCGATAGCCCTGAAACATGTACATATATACGTTTACATTTTACATACATACATTTTTTTGACTCATGTTCTGGCCACTTTATATTGAAATTGTTAGCACTAATTTTGTAAAAAAAATTAAAAAAAATTAAATGAAAATAAAAACAAATCAACACCAAATTATTGAAGGGGGGCTTCAGAAATAGGCCTTATGACACCACTGTGTATCAGGCAGAAGTCAGTGTGGCATCTATCATGTGCTACACATCCTTTCAATTACACTGAGTTAAATCATATTTGTTATGTCCTATATTTTATTTAGTGGTGGAAATGACATGCAGGGTGCTTTGCATGTTTAATCTAAAGTCTACTTCATTATAAGTAAATGCAAAACAAATGTACGCCACGAAATAAAATGTCACCGCTTAGTAGCTCGACTGCCATTAAAGATAGATGACAAGGATTCGTAAATTTCTGTCACGGTCATTTGTTTTCTCCACGGCGCCCTGTGCTATCCTCTATCTGAGCGAAAGAATATATTTTTAACTTTCCGTCACTGTATGTAGTAAAAAAAAAACAAGCCAAAGTGATGAATTATTAAGCAAGCACTTCCTACAGTATGACAGCGTGTGCAAGCGGTCAGATCGATGGAGAATCGTGTGTACTTTAAAATGAGCGATCATTTGTTATATAATGACAACACAGGTGCCAAAACCTCCAGTGTGTCACTTAAACAACATCTGCATTTTTAAAAAGCCTTCTTTATCTATAAATGTTGCACCTGTGTCGTTAGAAATGCAAAGGGATGAAAAAAACCCCAGAATATTCTACGGGTCAGACAGGATTCACCAGGGAGGGTTGATGTACAGAATATATATTCCATTGATGATGTTCAGTGATTACTCTCAGCAGGGCTGCCACTGTGTTCAGGGAGAAAAGCACATGAGCACTAATCCTACTAATGGGAGACAAATTAAAGGAACAGCCCGGAGTTTTTCCCCTTTACTTAGTCACCTCTAAAGGGATTTCAACGAGAATTCTACGCCTCATAATCAAATCATACTGAGCGTATGGTTTCTTCAAACGTCACACTGACCTTGACCTTTGACCTGAAATGCGATTTTGTGTTTGCTGAATTCCAGGAGAAGCTTGGACAGATTCAGAAAAGATGGTTACTCTAATTTTATCGGCACGTTTGATCATTAATTAAGACTGTGTTGTTAGTTTCCTTGATTTTTTGAATAGAGTTCTGCTTCATGACCTGCTTTAATCCTCTTTAGCTGTTACACATTTCGGACAGTTTGCCCAATTGGACTTACCATCACGCATGCTGCCGTGGAACGTGTAAATACGGCGGCAGCCCGAAATATAACACGGTGGGCTGCATTAAAAACCCCAACGGGCCATATGTGGCCCACGGGCCGTAGTTTGCCTGTCTAAAGTGACGCCAAATATAAAGAAATTCCCTCCAGGTGTTTACAACCACTGCCCTAAATTAACAGTATTCCTGATTACTAGGGGTACGTATTGGTAAGGGCTTCACGATATGATACGTATCGCGATACTGGAGTCACGATACAATACATTATTGCGATATATTGTGATATTCTTAAACATACTGACAAATTTAAAATGCAGCTGCAAGTCCAAGTATATATATATATATATATATATATATATATATATATATATATATATATATATATATATAGGGCTGTCAAAGTTACTGCGCTAACATTATTATTATTTTTTTAGTTTATTTTTTATATAATTTTTATTTCAACAAGCAGAAGTTGCTCCCGTTACAATTGGCCCAAAACATGACTTTTTTTGGGGGGAAAAATTCATATTAAGAAATAAAAAAAAAATTATTGCATAAGAACAGAAAGTATCACGATATATCGGCATACCAATACCCCAAGCTCTAATAGATAGAATTAAAACTGAATTATTGTAAAATTTCGGGTGGTTTTGATGTCTTTGTTTTCAGGGCTCACTCTGGGGTTGAACCTCAGGGCAAACAACATCATATATCTTGTTATTATGGGCTTCAGGACAAAAAAACCTGTGCACCAACGTGTCATTGAATAATGCACTAAGCAGGTTCCATGCAGAATACATGAGACATAAAAGTGCGAACAGAGAAGCGCATGCTGTATGTTGAACATGTGACTCACTCCAGTGGGCAAAAGCTCAATAAGAGCATCACTCTTTGCATCACTGATCAGCCGCCGTCTGAATTTCACCGCGCTCGCTGTTCGAGAATAAAAGGCTAATTGGGAGCCGGTGCTTGTTTTAAAAGTTATTTGTTTTCGCGAGGCGGAGACGACGGGAAGGAAGTTGAGGTTGTGAACGGAGCGAGAGACAAAATGGGTTTTCGCCTCATTTGCATAATTGATCGAATTTGGTCTCTCGTCAAAAGGGGAGCGGAAGCATGAAGCGCGTGGCTGCGGTCTTTCAGTATTATCTGGTGTGAGAGACGACTGGAATTATGGGAAGTAAAATGTGGTAATCACAACATAACAGAATATTAGCACACACCAGGAAATGAAAGAAGGAAGGGCTGATTAAAGTATTCCATTCATAATAAGCATCGACGGATAAAAACGGGTTATTAAAGTTGCTGCTGTGGTGTTACACTTTACCGTCTTTAAACGTTTCAAACAAAAGCTGCATCAGTCTCCGTTTGACGGATGACTCACATCTGTGAGGCTGGTTTGAATTTCAGGCAGATACACAGTCGAGGATGGATGTGCTGCCATGTAAAGTAGACAGATAGGTAGGTGAGGGCGGAGAGAGATGTGATGTGATTTCATAGAGTGAATAAAAACAGCCGACAGTGTGTCCACCCTGCCGGTGATCACCGGCCAAATCCCTTAGGAGGATTATCTCGACTCAAATCAAGAAAATCGTGCAACTTTAAGGGTAACGGGCAACAGCGAGAAAGGGAGAGTGGGGGGTGGTGGTAGCACTGTAGCATGATAGCGTTGTAGCATCATGGTTCATTTCTCCCATCCACTAACATTTAAAATATCACTGGCTAGCAACATGCTGAAGAACGTGTTGGTCACTGTGAAGGGCAAATGAAACATAAAGGATATCACAAGAAGCTAGCTAGTTGTTAGCATCCAGTGAGTCCTGCTTGCTAAAAAAACAAATCTAACAGGTGAAGCCCCCATGAAACATTGAAAGGACATCACAAGACGCTAGTTAGCTGTTAGCACCCAATGAATCCTGCTCGCTAAAATAACAAAGCTAACAGGTAACATCCCGATGAAACATTTAAAGAAATCACAAGAAGCTAGCTAGCTGTTAGCAGCCAGTGAATCCTGCTCGCTAACATAGCGAAGCTAACGGGTAACGTCCAGATGAAAGCTACAAAGGATATCACAAGAAGCTAGTTAGCTGTTAGTAGCAGGTGAGCCCTGCTCCCTGACATAATAAAGCTAACAGGTAACATTCGGAGGTTGAATTACAAGGGAATTATTGTTTTCATCAAATTAGCGATCAAGAACTGTGGAATTCCACATGTATCGGTATTGATTACTAATTTCTGATACTGTAATATCCCATCACTCCCGGCTCAATCTACTCCTCTTACATTAGCTTTAAGCTAAACTTAAAACATTGATATTGCTCTCATATCTGTGTGCTAAATCTAAAGCTACAGCCAGCAAGCTGTTAGCCTAGCGTGAAGACTGGAAGCAAGGGAAACAGTTAACCTTGGAACGTTCTATGCTAAGGAAGTTTAATGTGTTAATTAGGTGCTGTAGCCTTTCTGCTAAGCTAAGCTAACTGTGTCCTGGGTGCAGCTTGTGAGGTATCAATCTTCTTGTCGAACTATCGGCAACAAAACGGATAACCACATTTTCCGTCTCATCAGATCACATTTCCTCAGGTTTTAAAAAAAGTATTTTTCAGGACGCCACGACGTGTCAGATGGCTCTGGCTATACTGGAACTTTGCCCTCTGAAGTAGCAGCATGCATTTGGCGTAAAGCGGAAGGCAATTTGGCATGCATTACTGTAATCTGATATTCAGAACACAAACAAACCCTGCTGGCTCGATTCACTGCCAAATTCAGACACACCGAAGCCAAGATTTTCCCACACTACAAACACCGATACAGGTTCTGCCTTTATCTTTTCAACACATGGATGAGAAAGATTAGTTTCCCGGAACAAATCCAGATGTATAATAAAAAAAAAAACCCTCCCATATTAGTCTGAAAATAACAAACAACGAGAATCACAGATCCCTCTCACCTGCTGCAGCTGTTTTTTTTAATTTCCCATCCCACAATGAATGATTTATTACGAGCATTAAAAGGTGATAAACGATCCACAACTTCTCATTAAAGTTTATGAAGCAAACCATCTGCAAACAAGAGGCTCCCAAACAGTATTATGACAGCTCATGGCTACACAGCGGCCATCTGGGTGCAGGCGCAGCACAGATAACATGCCAGTGATGCTAACAGTCTCTCAGTTGCCTGTTAGCATTGCACCATTATTAATTTTTTTGCCATTTTAACAGTCTGTCGGCAGCGGATGGAGCCAAATGTGTACAAGTGGATGCGGTGTCGGTTATGACGGCAGAAAAACAAAAGGATGAGTTTAAGTGTTTCCCAAGAGGGTTCGAGCAAGAGCTATTTATTCAAATCAGAATACAGAAATGTGATCACATGCAACACATGCACACTTTAAATAATCGTGTGACTCATTTATCTCCATTTATGTGGAAAAATGTGAACGTTCTTCATTTTATGTGCTTTTGGGAGCACTTTATTGAAATGAAGTACAGGGAAAAAACTCTTATAAAAACTCTTAAACTGTTTAGCTCTCCTTGTGATTTACATGGATGGACGATAAATGTTAAGTTAAGATTTAGCTCCTCAAGATTAAACAACAACACATAAAGGTGTTTTTTTTATCTTGATATGGTTAAGGTTTGGTTAAGTGTAAAAAATAAGCGCTTACAGTTTGGGAAATATCAAGGGAGGCTGGCTTGCAAGAAAAATAAGTGAGTTTTTGAGTTGGAACTGCACTCAAAATACCCAAATATTTTCCATGACATGTCCATTTTAAAGGTAGAGAATCAGGGGTGTCACTAGGATTTAAGGACGGGGGGCTTAGCCCCCAGGAGCCCACCCAAACTGCAAATCTTTCCTCATATTTTGATAAACTGAAAGAAAAAACATGCTGAAAATCACAAATATGACCTAGCCAAACACAGAACAGTAAGAAATAATATTCAGGAACAAAACATACACTCACAATTGTTTCGAACTGTATGTTAAACATACAACCAAACCAAACTTTAGCATAATAATAACATAGAACCAGTATGGAGGCTTCTTTCCTTAGAGGAGTCGAGGACGCGCTCCAGATGCTAACCTCGGAGTGTGTCGGTTTAAGAGATTTAGCGGGCTTAGGGATGCGACCACACATGAGTCAGGGATCATGCAAACATGTATTTACGTACATGTGTGTCCACAATTCGTGTAGTATCGTGTAGATTGTCGTCTACTGAGCTCTTCATTATTACTAGCGTCCTCTGCCTTAAGACTTCTTAGTGTGTCTTCACAGCACAGGCCAGATTTGTTTAACTTAACTTGTATTTATTTATGTATTTATCTCTTTTTAAAGTACATATTGATGACATCATTTATTTATCTATTTATTCTGAAGATAGATGTACATTTTTGCGACTTTCACGCAACATAACTTGCTTTTACGAAGTTTTTTTTTTTTTTTTTTAACACCGTGGCACTGATATACTATTTTTAACCTTGTCAACAGAAGCACTTGCATTAAATTGATAAAACTTTTTGGGCTGAAACATAAACTGAGTTATTCCAAGCAGAAAATTGACTTGACTTGAAAAACTGAGCCTTACAAAACATTTGTCACCTTTCGCCCCGGAAATATCTGATGCATTCGTCAGGAAAATTGGACTAAAGGGTAGATCACACACATGCACTCACCCAGACAGCTTTGGCATCTTGGAGAAACCAAACATGTCCATGTGGTCCTGCTACAGCGCTACGCCCCGAAGCTCAGCTGCTCCACATCAGCATCCTAATCCAAATCCCAGAGAATCCAGTTTCAACCCGGATCCATGTGAAGAGTCAACAAGAGCCAATATTTCTCGAAATTAGAAAACGGCAGCAAGTATCACCCTTGTTGAACGCCCCATCCGGTACTCGGACAGCACTCTTAAGTGATGACAGAGAGGGTCACCACCCCCCAGCCCTCCTCCTCCTCTGTGCTCCTTCTGGGACGAGTCAGCCCTTGTTGCTGCCCTCCACCTGGCTTAGATGAGCTGCAATAAGCCCACTGTGTGCGCTCTCCATCTCAGCGCATGGGGTAGTGCAGTGATCCCAGCCGCCGCAAGCAGGGAAGGATGGAAGGAGGTAGGGAGGGAGGGAGGGAGGGAGGGAGTGAATGGAAGACGGAGGGGAGGGAGGGAGGGAGGACAAAGCCAATGGATGACGGATGCTCCAGCATTGCCCTCCGTTCATCGGAGGCTGCGAGACCCTTTGCGGGGCAGAGAAGAGGATGCAGAAGGAGGAGGGGGAGCAAGGGTGGCATTGAAAGAGGGAGGAGGGATAAAAAAAGGAGAGTAAAAGTGCTTTGGTTGTAAAGAGGGGAGAGACGGAGAAGGAGGGGGGGTGATGGGAGGAGGAGAGCTGACTCTGCAGAATGAGACGCTGATGGGAGCAAGACCCCGTCTCCTATGTTGATCTTCTTTTCACCCCCAAAGCAAGCTTGTGCATGCACCATCACCGTGATGAAGCCGTGCGTTATCATATCATAAACAACGGGTAAATATTTAGCATTTTTGACAAATTTTTGAGGATTTTCTTGACATTACAGCATGACTGAAAAACACCTTATTCATGGCCCGACTGTGGAAAAACGTCCTGTTTGGAGACAAAAACATGAACTAAAGTGCCCTCTTTGGAGGCAAAGTGTCCTCTTTGGAGGCAAAAACACACACTAAAGTGTCCTCTTTGGAGGCAAAAACATGCACTAAAGCGTCCTCTTTGGAGGCAAAAACACACACTAAAGTGTCCTCTTTGGAGACAAAAACATGCACTAAAGGGACCTCTTTGGAGGCAAAAACACACACTAAAGTGTCCTCTTTGGAGGCAAAAACATGCACTAAAGCGTCCTCTTTGGAGGCAAAAACACGCACTAAAGTGTCCTCTTTGGAGGCAAAAACATGCACTAAAGCGTCCTCTTTGGAGGCAAAAACACGCACTAAAGTGTCCTCTTTGGAGGCAAAAACACACATTAAGGTGTCCTCTTTGGAGGCAAAAACATGCACTAAAGTGCCCTCTTTGGAGGCAAAAACATGCACTAAAGTGTCCTCTTTGGAGGCAAAAACACACACTAAAGTGTCCTCTTTGGAGACAAAAACATGCACTAAAGGGACCTCTTTGGAGGCAAAAACACACACTAAAGTGCCCTCTCTGGAGGCAAAAACATGCACTAAAGTGTCCTCTTTGGAGGCAAAAACACACATTAAAGTGTCCTCTTTGGAGGCAAAAACATGCACTAAAGTGTCCTCTTTGGAGGCAAAAACACACATTAAAGTGTCCTCTTTGGAGGCAAAAACATGAACTAAAGTGTTCTCTTTGGAGGCAAAAACATGAACTAAAGTGCCATCTTTGGAGGCAAAAACATGCACTAAAGAGTCCTCTTTGGAGGCAAAAACGCGCATTAAAGTGTCCTCTTTGGAGACAAAAAATGCACTAAAGGGACGTCTTTGGAGGCAAAAACACACACTAAAGTGCCCTCTCTGGAGGCAAAAACACACACTAAAGTGTCCTCTTTGGAGGCAAAAACACACTAAAGTGTCCTCTTTGGAGGCAAACACACACACTAAAGTACCCTCTCTGGAGGCAAAAACACGCAGTAAAGTGTCCTCTTTGGAGGCGAAAACACACTAAAGTGTCCTCTTTGGAGGCAAACACACACACTAAAGTACCCTCTCTGGAGGCAAAAACACGCAGTAAAGTGTCCTCTTTGGAGGCGAAAACATGCACCGAAGTGTCCTCTTTGGAGGCAAAAACACACACTAAAGTGACCTCTTTGGAGGCAAAAACGTGCACTAAAGTGTCCTCTTTGGAGGAAAAAACACGCACTAAAGTGGCCTCTTTAGAGGCAAAAACACATGCTAATGTGTCGTCTTTGGAAAAAAAAATGTGCATTAAAGTGCCCTCTTTGGAGGCGAAAAAGCGCCCTCTTCAGTTGCGAGAATGCGCTGTAGGCCCTTTTTTTCTTTTCGCCCCTGCCCTTCAAAAAGTTTATGCACGCCACTGGCCTCATGCGTGCACAGATGGCTCAGCCTCAGTGAGATGCTGCTCCTGCTGGCCCTACGCCACGAGATACCGACCAAGGACAAGCCTCAGTGGTGATGATAAACTTTAATTGAACACTAAAGAGTGTAAAGCATGTTTAGCACCCCATGTAATCTAACTCGGCTAGGCGTGTAATGAAAGCAAGTGCATGTTTTTCACTTAACTTATAAATGAATGGAGTATATTTCGCTGCAAGCACAAAGTAATGAGAATTCCAATCAAGACAGAATGTGGTGTCTGTTGTCCCCAATGTCAACGAGCGCTACGTGACCAGAATTTTCTGAAATGCGTAGTTCCAGAGCTGTTGGATCAGGACAGCAGAGGGAGAGGCATAATGTCAACCGACATGAGATGAAATGAGAAGCAGATATCCTCAAGTTGAACGCCACAAGATTTAAGGATTCATAAAAGTTAGTCTGATAGTCGGGGGACGGTCTAATCACTATTTATGAGCATTTCTCTGGGGAGCAACGCAAGATCACATTAAAAGTTTCAGACTTTCTTTTTTTTAAGAGAAAAGTTTTCAAAAGTGCTGCTCAGACTGTCCCAGGACACTGAGGCACAGAAAATGTTCAATCTAAAAAAGTAATATTATTACATTTCTCCTTTCTTTTACTATTCTTTAGGCTTGTTTAAGACTTATATATACATACACACATATATTTACACACATAAAAATGTCATATAATAGTATGAAATGAATAGTTATGAGATAGGGTGGGAAACTTTCCATTGAATTTAAGAGGAATTTATAGGAATAAATAAGAATAAACCGTGAATTTATAAGGAGGAGCTCAAATACGGTCTGTTTTTGTTTTATTTAGAATAGATACTCTCATTACAAATCACCATGTTGATATTTATGTTTGGATATTACAGTTAAAATTAAGTTAAAATTGTCATGAATTCCCATATTATTTCCAAATAATATTTAAAAAATTCCCCAGCTTAACTTCCCATGGAAAGTTTCTGGAAATTTACTGTGAATTTCCCACCTATTTGCAGCCCTATTATGAAAGATCCTGTCAAAAAATGTATATACGTGTGTGTGTGTGTGTATATATATATATATATATATATATATATATATATATATATATATAAAAGAAAATTATAAAATAAAATAAAAATAAAATATTCTAAAATGAAATTGTACGAGTGTGAAAATTACATATGTTGAAAAATTATGAAAGAATTCATGGTATCATATGTTGAAAAAGTCATAAAAACAGTCATGAACAGAATTAATATTTATAATATTAATAAAAAAAAAAAAAAACTTGAATGGTTCCAAATGAAAAGCAACAAAACGTGGACGGCGATACACTTGATTAGCCCCGTTAAGCAAATTTAAAGTCTGAGGAAGGCGATCGACTTTCCATTGGAAATCAATAGAAGCCGGTGGCTTCCTTGAAGGTGGAAATTAATTCAAACCACTACTGTAAATGAGCTCGTAAATCTTAGGAAATCCTGTACAGGGTATGTCTGTAAATAAAACAGCATCCTGTCTGTCCCCTCTGTTACTCTGAATGCAAAGCGGTAACGACAGAAAGCAGCTGATTCATCAGGCGGCTTTGATGCGAAGACTCTCTGATGACCCTCGTCTTCCCTGAGGCACGAACCAAACCACATGCATCCACATACATCAAACGCACTCTGAGAGTGGCAACTGACTGTTTAAAAAAGCTGCGTTGGTCTCATCATTCCACACGGGTTTGCTCACATCCTGTCTCAGGCTGAGACAAATGAACGAAAACCCCCTTTTATCTGTTCGTACATTCAATTTCCTGTCACAACTTATCACAGACAGAAGCTATTTTGGGGGATTTCTATTGCTGTGAATGACTGGGAGCTTTTGCATAACAGTTTTCAGAAATCAATCTTGATCCTTGAGCTTTGAAACAAAACAAAAACAAATCATGTTTGGGTCAGACTGGTGATCTTCGCATGGGATCTCCAATGTGTGATCTTTGGAAACACAAAAATGTGCGATAAAGAGCCATTTTTGGAGGCAAAAATGTGTGATAAAGTGCCATCTTTGGAGGCAAAAAAACATGTATGAAAGTGGCATCTTTGGAAGCAAAAAATGTGCAATAAAGTGCCATCTTTGGAGGCAAAAATGTGTGATAAAGTGCCCTCTTTGGAGGCAAAAACGCAAGATAAAGTGTCATCTTTGGAGGCAAAAATGTGTGATAAAGTGCCATCTTTGGAGTCAAAAACCTGCACTAAAAGGAGCTTCTTAGCAAAGCAAGATGGCAGTCTTTAACGTGAAAACAAAGATGACGAACCTGGAAGCAGAGCACTGGAGGAGGAGCTGATTGGATTGCAGAAGGAAACGGTGACTAACGTTTGGCTCCTGTGAGATATGAGCGGTACCTTTAGGTTTGACAGCTTGGATAAAGCGCTTGAGGAAGGAGTTGCCTTATTTGAAATTGACAGGCTAATGAAGGGAAGCAGGGATCTATGAGAATGGATCAGGGCCAAGAGGCAAAAGGGCTGAGCGCGAGGAATGAATGAACAAGTGAGGGCGAGAGTGAATGAACTTTTAGCCAGGGACCACAAATCCCCATTTTATTCTTATGACTTGTTTCATAAAGGGATGCAAAGGACGGGACAAAGAGCGAGGAGGATGTGAAGGACATGCAAACCCTTTTACTTATAAGCCGGTGATTTATTTCCACGCTTCATTGACTCCACCTCCATTGACTTGCCCACCCATTCAACTTTCAGGGCTTCCCAGCGATCCGTCTCAGAGGGACTCTGGTTTCTTTCCGCATCCTCTTGCCACTTTGAATGACTTCCCGAGCCCAAAACGTTACAGGCGCAGAGTTCTAAATGTTCCCGTCAACTGATGAATCAATCCACCAGCGCTCACTCATGTTCTCTGAGCAGAAGGGAAAAGGTGCACTTGGCAGCGCCGGCCAGTCGGCCGGCCGACAGGCAGCAGATGGCAACCTCAGATTGTCACTTTAGGATGACTCTGCTGCGGTCAAAACAAGTCAGAAATAACATCACATTGTGTTAAAAAGTCAGCCTGTTCACAGCTCTTTCCTTTACCAAATACTGAATTAAATCGTCATATTAAAAAAATAAAAGCACCTGACGGACTGGACGGCAGGATGTTTCTTTTATCTTTTATTATGCTGCTGTCTGATCTCTCCACTCTCCTTATAACAGTGAGGACAGATAGGGACGCCACCAGCGTCCCTTGCTGGTTTGTGTCCCACAGAGATAAGAAAAGACAACCGTCCACTAATGAATAACAATACAGCCCAAGGTCATTCAAGGCGTGCGTGCTGCATTACTACGCAGCACTGCGTTGACTTGCCTGTAGTAAGGATGGTGAGATTCACTGATTCATATCAGTGGTCCGATACAAATGTTTGCGGCGTCACTGCATCGGTAAATTCAGGGCGCATCGGATGTGAATTTGCGATACATCACTTCTAGTCTGTCTGCATCTCTAAATTCCACGGTTAAATTGGTCATGTTCTATTCCCACCTTATGGTGTTTCCGAGGCAACCTGAATCATAGGATTTAAATTTAATGATTTGTTCCATAAAAAAAAAACAACCAAATATTAAATCCATCCCTCACACTGATTCAGAGAGTAAAGCTGAATTGCCCTACTGAAACCTGATGTGGGCTAATAACCTCTTTGTATTTAAGTCATATTGTTACCAAATCATGTTTAATCGCATTGTATCATCAGGATATCAACAGGAGCAAACTGTATTGCATCATCTCGACGGGGGTCAGTGTGTTATTAATACATTGTATCGGTGGCAGTGTATCGAGATGCGTATTGTATCGGTGGCAGCGTATCGTGATGCGTATCGTATCGTGGCAGTGTATCGTGGCAGCGTATCGTGATGTGTATCGTACTGTGGCAGTGTATCGTATCATGGCAGCATATCATGATGTGTATTGTATCATGGCAGTGTATCGTGACGTGTATCGAATCGAGGCAGCGTATCGTGATGTGTATCGTATCGAGGCAGCGTATCGTGATGTGAATCGTATCATGGCAGCGTATCATGGCAGCGTATCGTGATGTGTATCGTATCGAGGCAGTGTATCATGATGTGTATTGTATCGAGGCAGCGTATCGTGATGTGTATCGTATCGAGGCAGTGTATCATGATGTGTGTCGTATTGTGGCAGTGTATCATGGCAGCGTATCACGATGTGTATCGTATCGAGGCAGTGTATCATGATGTGTATTGTATCGAGGCAGCGTATCGTGATGTGTATCGTATCGAGGCAGTGTATCATGATGTGTATCGTATCGTGGCAGCATATCATGGCAGCGTATCGAGATGTGTATCGTATCCTGGCAGCGTATCGAGATGTGTATCGTATCGTGGCAGCGTATCATGGCAGTGTATCGTGATGTGCATTGTATCGTGGCAGCGTATCATGGCAGCGTATCGTGATGTGTATCGTATCAGTGGCAACATGTCGTGACGCGTATTGTATTTGTGGCAGTGTATCGAGATGTGAATCCTATCGTTGGCAACGTATTGTGATGCGTATCATATCGGTGGCATCGTATCATGATGTGGATCAGCTCGGCCTCAGTGGTGGTGATGCACATCCCTCGTGACAAAACTCTTCCGTCTCTTTTAAAAGAGCAGGATGTAACATACATGTCTAACAAAATAACCGTCCCATCCTGAAATGAGATTTCCACTCGAGGCTGCTGCTTCAAGAATAATAACGTTCATGGCAGAGCGGAACGGCAGGGAATAATAAAATATGTTTCTTTTTTGTTCATGTATAAATCAGTGTCACCTTTATGATAGCCGCTTACATCTCCGAGCTTGTTCTGATGGATATCCAATGTGTTTGACGACGTCACGGCAACGTGTGAGTACTTCAGTGATAAAATTACGTCATCCTGCACTTTAATTATTATTTGAATGGATATCTGATTGTCTCTGCGGCTTAATCCATCACCATAACGTGCTGTCCAATCTACACTGCATCATAATGATGTATGAAAACCATAAAAAGTGCAAATCAGACACTCTGTCACCACATGCATAGTTTCCCAGCATGCAACAATGCAAGGCCAGGCGTTCCTGACCGGCTTCCTGTCATTACAGGGGATAAAGCCGACACACACACACACACACACACAGCAAGTTTATATGACTCGTCTAAACAACAAGATCATAGAATTTCATTCCCGTCCCTCTTTTAATCCAGCCGGCAATCTCTTTCTTTCTCTCTTTTCCTTATGACACAGGCCTAATCTGAGAGGGCAGACAAGTCTAAAGCAAGGGGGGATGGACCAGATTGATAAAACAAGAGTAGAATCTATGGTAAAGAGAGGCGATGAGGGTCTGAGGGGGGAGAAAGGTGAGTAAAAGGATGAAGGGAGGGATTCCAAAATGAGAGGTTGTAAGATGAAGGTGAGAAGTGGGAGTTGATGGATTGGAAGAGAAGCCTGACTGACGGGGTGAGAGGAATAGATGAGGAGTGGAAACATCCAGAGGACAGGACCATAAAGCAAGAAAAGACTGGTATTTCATATTAGGGCTGTCAAAATTAGCGCGTTAACGTGATGAATCTGCGATCGAAGGTAACTCGACTTGGACAAACTGCCTGAAATGCCTAGCTAGAGACACGCTGACAGAACTCCGTTCAAAAAATCAAGGAAACTAACAACGCAGTCTTAACTACCGATCAAACGTGCGATAAAATTCGATTAAACCATCTTTTCTTAATCTGTCCAAGCTTCTCCTGTAATTCGGCAAACAAATAATCCACCAAAGAGCATTGTTAACGTATGAATTTTGATGTGAAATGGATAAAAAGGAAAAGAGAAAGAGACATTCTTATCATAAACACACTCTTATTAGACGTATTGTACATATTCATATTACATATTCAGTACATATTCGAGAAAAAAAAATCTGCTAATCATCATCATCATTTTGTGCGCTATTTTTTTTAGCTTCCTGTCAGGCAGCAAATAGTGCATCCTCTCTCGTTAACCGTTTAACACCTAGCATGTCACGGGCAACACATCGCACAAACGCACTTTGGATTACCATCATTATGTAACGGTTTGTGCTATCGGAAAATATGTGGCTCTTTACAATAAATATGGTGTAATTACGGTAATTTTACTCATGTGTCTCCTGGAAGCTGATGAAAAAAATGCCTTTATATAGTTTAGACTTTCTGAAAATTTTTGCACATTTAGAAATAAAGACCCACAAACATGTATTGCAAAAAAAAGACAATAACTTTTAAAGTGGTTGTCCCTCAAGATAATACCCTTTAAATTTAACTAAATGGGTTTTTGTATTTGTGCCTGATGGTCCCCCAGAGTGGCGTTTATTCTCCTGGCATTAAACCTATTGAGTGCTCCATGTGGGTTTTAAAAGAATAAAGGATCTCATTTCTCTCTCATACCTCCTGCTGTCAACCTGCTAAACGTCCTTCTTCAGTAACGCCCACGTACAAATGGAGCTTGATGTGAACACTTAGCAGATAAGGAAGAGTGGGAAATGATGGGAGCTATCCGTCACCTCGCTGCATATATAAAAGAAGCGGCCTCGGACCCCTGAGCTTTTTAGTGGGCTTCCATCCATGCATGCATGAGCAGTAAAGAAAATATATTCCAAGCGAACGCCTCTGGAGTACATATTCACTGCTGGCTGCGTGCCACGCTCACATTCCCATCATGCATGACGTGCAGATGCAGAGATGGAGGCTCACATGTGGAATTGATCGAACGCTACGAGCTATTCTTCAAGCCTGGCGTGACGTTTAATTCTGCACAAGCTTGAATGTTGAACGTATTTTTTTTTTCTTGTCTTGGATGCCAAATATGGATTTAAAGGTATTTCTGCGCAACAGTAATAATAAATGATGTGTGGCAGGAAATTCATCCCCACGAAAACACCAAGTGACATAACATTTATCAAATAAAAATGACCAGTTTCAGTAGTAAATGAAGACAGAGAGTAAGTGTGATTACCAGACTAAGGACCTATAATGTGTGATGACAAAAGGGCCCGAGGGGTTCTGGTTTGGGCAGCAGTCCCAGTGTTGCTGGATATAACTGGGCAGATCTCCCAGTGATGAAACAAAGTGAGAGTCAGCGTCATGGTGGAAGTGTTCTGGGCTGGAGTGGAAGTCATAAATAACCCTGGAACAGAAGCTGAGAGGACATATTTCTGTGTTGCACTTTTAAAGCGATTTTATTTGCTGAAGTGAGTTCGGACACTGGGAGAGGATAATTAATAGATTTCCATAGGGATTACGTCACAATCTGGTCAAACACACAGAGGGACTGGTAACGGACAAATGAGCAGTGGTGTGCATAGATTTCTGAAGGGCAGGGGTGAAAAAAAGGACACCTCCAGAGCATTTTCGCCATTGAAGAGGGCACTTTTTGCCACTCAAGAGGGCATTTTATCGTGTTTAACCAGCTAAGAGAGCAGTCTAGAGTGTTTTGCCAACCGGGGGTACTTTAGCACATATTTTGTCTCCGAAGAAGGCACTTTATTGCATGCTTTTGCCTCCACAGAGGGCACTTTAGCACACGTTTACGCCTCCAAAGAGGGCACTTTAGCGTGACTTTTTGCCCTCAAAGAGGGCATTTTAGCGTGCATTTTTGTCCTCCAATCAAGGGAACTTAAGCCCATGTTTTTGCCTCCGAAGAAGGCAATTTAGCACACATTTTTGCCTCTGAAGAGGGCACTTTAGCGCACGTTTTTGCCATCCAAGGGGGTGCACTTAAGCACACATATTTGATCCCCAACATTTCTGCCTCCAAAGAGGAAACTTGAACATGCATTTTTGCCACCCAAGAAGGCATTTTATCATGTTTTAACTGGCCAAGAGGGCAGTTTATTGTGTTTTTTTCCACCCAAGAGGGCAACTTAGTGTGTTTTGCGACCCAGAGGGGCACTTTGAAACACATATTTGCCTCCCAAGAGGTGCTGGTTTGAGAGTACAGGAAATTATTTGAGCAAGATATGGTCAGCAAACAGACCCAGATATCTTCAGTTGAACATTTTTCCTCCAAATTCAGCTTTTAGTGAAAGATTAATGAACATGTCAACCTCAATTTTGGCTGAGGTGCGGGATACTTCACACACAGGGAAAGGAGAGCCATGAACGCATCATTCCATTTACTTTTGCAGGTTGTTTTCAGTCAAACAAAAGATGTTTTTGAGTTGCTGCTACATCGAACGATGCAATACAACAAATATTGCGGGTGACAAAAGACTTGTTAATCCAAATCTCATCCATCTGTTCCAGTCATTTAACACGCGACTCAGGACAAACAGTAAGTGGGGTATTAAACGGCAGACATGCAGAGATAAACATCACAGGATAACCCTGGTTGATGTCACTGCTGCCATAGCTGCACTGAGTCATTAAAGGCTTTACACATTAGCTCGGAAATTTACAAAAGACTGTTTGGAAACAGACGACGGATTTGCACCACAAATCTCCACTTAGCGTGACGCTCGGTTCCACGTCTGGTCCACACACATCCAGACTACACATGGTGTGTTTGTGTGATATTCCAGATTATCATTCGCTGCCTCTGTTAGCTCATGCATGAATGAATGCACAACCCAAGCAACAACCGACAGAATAACAAGCAAACATCCCGCTGATGCCTCGTCGATACCTGCCAGCACAGCTGCACAGTGAGCTATTGATGGGTCAGCCCTGCCGGTCAGTGATGACATCAGCTGATTTGGTGACAGTAGCTCTTTTTTACAGGACGCAACCGCAGCAGGGTTTACAGTCCAACATTAAGGTTTGTTTTCCGAGGTTCGTGTTCATTTGTTACATTTTTTTAAATAAATCAGACACTATGTTAATCAATAGAGCCTCTTCTTAACCATTCATCACCAGCTGTAAATCAATGCTCCTCCAAAAGTAAACAAAGTATTGTATCAATAACAAAAAAAAAAAAATCACATACAGCAGTGCAACTGGCCCATCTGAGGACAGAAACAGGTGAGGAAATACACAATTAGAGAAAAAAAAACAGAGGCGGGGCTGCTGACCTGAGAGCAGTGGTGTTGCTAGGGTCTCTTGGGGCTCAAAGCAGGAAATCCCTGGGGCCCCCACATGACAGTATAAATGCAGTATAAACGGGACATATTGTTTCAGGGAAGGAAAGGAAAGGAGTGAAAACACAGCAATTTTTTGAGTCATGGTGTTCGGTGCTCAGGCCCAAGAATAAGCTAACTAAATTAAAAAATAGACAAGTACTGCAGGCAAAAATATTAATTGTGGAGCTAGGGGGAGCGGGTAATATTCCTCCCCAAAAAATCCATGAGAAAAATTCATTGACAACAGCACATATTCCACCATCTAACCCTGCACTAACATGCTACCTCATTATAGCTGGACTTTGGCAAGTTATTTGAAGAATTTACAAAAGCAAAAGGTTTCGTCAGCCATGATACAAACAGCAGAATATTGTATATTTGCTGTCAGAAGCAGGCACACATTTTGAATAGTGTAATTTTCAGGAAGCAACAATATATAAAAGGAACAAACAATAATTTAAAATGCTGCTATTGTGTGTTTCGCCCGCTTCCTTCTAGAAATCTGAATCGGAAGAGCTGTGATGATTTTTGCGATCCATTCCAAATCATTTCTATTTGCTGTTTAGATGACTTTCCATCTGAGGAACAGAAGCAGAAGAAAGGGAAAGGAGGACTGGACTTTGAGCACCTGCCAGCAAACTAATCGGCCTGTGACCAATTTGGCCTCAACCTCCTTCCAAGCCTGACCCAACCAATCGGAACGCAAGCCTCCCATGGTGCAGCGGGGCACGGAGGTGGAGCGACGGCAGATTAGAATCAAAAGGATTCAACACACAAACTCTCTGCACCACCAAGAATCCACCTAAGATGAACAATCAGTCAAGAAATGGACATTTCCAACGAATATCTCCAGGAAGCAGAGCTTTAGCTTTAGCATTAGCGTGCACAGCAGCAAAGCAAGCTGAAACTGTGTATATTACAAAACTGACTGAATGAAAGTTGATACATCACTTTTAGACAATTCCAGAATACAGAACATATTGAGTTACAGGTTTGAGTTTCGTTGCGTTAGCAACGTTACATCATTGCTACTGTGGTGCAATAGCAATGAGAAAAGCAGCACAGCAGCTTCATTTCACTCACTCATTCTGCAACTGCTGAGTCAAATATTTGGACTATCAGTGGTTTGAAAACCAGGAACAGCAGGTGGAGAGATTGGAAAAGTCCACGCCTGTCTGTCTGTCTGTCTGTCTGACTGACACAGCAGAGCTGAGGCTGAATCTGAATCAAATTTCATTTGTCTGCTTTCTGGGCCACATGTTTCCTGGCCAATGACCTATCACCTCGTTGCTGTAATCCATCGACAATGATGCTGCGATCTGGCGCTTCCTCAATCCCAGAGCCCACTGCTGACCAGCAGCTGTATGGGTTTATGTTTCAGTGGAAAGAAGGAAAAGGAGACAGAGGGAGACTATTTGTTGTCAGCTGCTGTAGCTAAAAACAACATAGCAGGAAGTAACTGAGACACATCTTAGCCGTTAATTTATGTAGTTGTAGCTCTATTTGGACAAACCGCCTGAAATGAAGTCCCCCAGCAGAACGAGGGAATCCCCCGAGGGGGCACTCTCCAGCACCCCCTCCAAGGATTCCAAAAAGGGTGGGTACTCTGAACTGTTGTTTGGTGCATAAGCACACACAACAGTCAGGACCCGTCCCCCCACCCGAAGGCGGAGGGAGGCTACCCTCTCGTCTACCGGGGTAAACCCCAATGTACAGGCACTGAGCTGTGGGGCAATAAGTATGCCCACACCTGCTGGGCACCTCTCAACGCGGGAAACTCCAGAGTGGAATAAAGTCCAACCCCTCTCAAGAGGACTGGTACCGGAGCCCAAACTGTGTGTGGAGGTGAGTCCGACTATATCTAGTCAGAACTTCTCCACCTCACACACCAGTTCGGGCTCCTTCCCTGCCAGAGAGGTGACAGTCCACATCCCTAGAGCTAGCTTCTGTAGCCGGGGATTGGACCACCAAGCCACCCCGCCTTTGCCACCCAACTCACAGCGCACCTGACCCCCTTGGCCCCTCTCATGGGTGGTGGGCCCATAGGAAGGGTGACCCACGTTGCCTTTTCGGGCTGTGCCCGGCCGGACCCCATGGGTGTAGGCCCGGCCACCAGGCACTTGCCCACGGGCCCCACCTCCAGGCCTGGCTCCAGAGGGGGGCCCTGGTAACCCGCGTCCGAGCAAGGGAAAACGTTGGTTCTTGATCTTTTTCACCATAGGGGGTCTTGAGCCGTACTTTGTCTGGTCCCTCACCTAGGACCTGTCTGCCTTGGGTGACCCTACCAGGGGCATAAAGCCCCCGACAACATAGCTCCTAGGTTCACTGGGACACACATACCCCTCCACCACGATAAGGTGACGGCTCAAGGAGGGGTCTAAATAGGACCATAATTTATTAAATAAACATCATGCTGTATTGAAGAAGACCTGACGATAATAAGTAGCTATATTCAGCAGTGAGATAATGGATTACTAGTTACTTATTTAAATTTCTGCCCTCTAAAGAAGTCTTAACCAGCTTCTCCATCTTTGTTCATGAGCTCCAGCTCTAAAGTCAAAGTCATGATGAAAGTTGATCAAACAGGAAAAGAGATGCTTGCTTTGTTTTTCTGCCCTCCTGTTTTGCAGATTTTTGATTAGTAACTCAGTAACAACAGTAACACGTTACATTGCGCACACACGGCCACACTTCCCAGCAGCCTGCTAGCTAAACCCCCTCAATCCGTGATGTAATCTCTAAGTGTGTTCAGTAATTACAAGGTCCTGGATTCCTCCACAGCTGCTTGGAGCCACCTCGGCCTTATGTAACTGACGACTCACGTGCCGCTAATACAGCGAGCAAGATCACAGTATGGCTGCTTTAAACCCAAGCAGCAAAACAGCCAGCCATCACATCCATCTAAGTGCTCAGATCCACCGTGAAGAGAGTCAAGAGATGATGAAGAAACAAAACAGACCACAAGCTATCGGGATTCAGTATTTGATACATCAGTGCACATCGTTGATATGTTAAAGACCAGCAGAGATTGCGTTCAATTTGATTGAGGATGCAAATTAATACTTTAACGATGCTCTTTGGTGGATTATTAGTTTGCTGAATTCCAGGAGAAGCTTGGACAGATTAAGAAAAGATGGTTAATCTAACTTTACCAGCACGTTTGATCGTTAGTTACAAATTTGTTGTTAGTTTCCTTGATTTTTTGAATGGAGTTCTGCTTCATGACCTGCCAGTTCGTCATTAGCAAGACATTTTGGGCAGTTTGTCCATGTAGAGTTACCATCGAGCAGGTTAACGCGTTATCGCCAATTAATCAGCATTGACATGCTAAATTTGACAGTCCTATACATGTCCAAGTTACCATTGCACAAATTAGCAAAATTTCAACAGCCCGAGTGTAAAGTAAACTATGAAGCTATAAACTAAAAAAAATGTCCAAATATATTAAGTTGGTGCAGTTACTCAAATAGAGCACCTAAGTATGAGTACTTATATTTCCATGTTACGCAACTTTATAGCTCTACTCCACTACATTTTATTAGGACATTCCCGTTTTTATACATTATACATTTAACTGACAGCTATTATTATTCGTTTCTTTTCAGATCAAGATTTAACAGACAAAACATGACCAGTATGTAAAACATCACGCCTCATTATAGATGAGTGGTGTACTAGTTAAAACTACAATCTGATTCGGGCTTGGTCATGCTTTTCAGATTTGTAAAGTGCATCTACTTCTGCAAAAATGATTAACTGCATTCAGTTTAGGGTGCGCTTACAGTGAGGTGACGAACAAGAACAGGGAAAAATCTATGAAATCTATGTACGCAACACATTTTGGATGAAAGCAATGGGGAATCAATCACCAAAAATGACAATGAAACAGCTTGACTATGTACTGTACATAGTGTCTTTGACCAACCGCCATGTAAACCTGCATCAACGAAGCTCTCTGATTGGCTGAAATAGGATGAAAATGTTTCTTCAACTCCAACAAATTTGACTCTGCTCAAAAAGTCCGACACGCTGATGACTCGCCAACTACAGGAAGCATCAAGGGACGAGCTCAACTTACTGGAAAGCGGTTAACATTCCCAGTTCGTCATCGTCGTCACACGGCTCCATCCCGTCGGGCGGACCGGACAGATGAAGGAATGAACGGGTGGAGAAGAGTGGGGATGGACGGCCCCCGCCCCGCCACCAAAAGGCTCAGAGCGTCGCAGAAAGAGCTCCTGTCCCGCTCCGTGAGTCCAACTCCTCCACACACAACAAAAAAAATATCCACTTCCTCTGAATCTCTTTAAAAAAAATCCCCTCAAAAACTCAATTTTCTGTGTGTGTGTGTGCATATGTGTATGTTTGAGTGTGTTTTTCTTTTTTTTTCATTCCTAGCTTGGTGCCAAATGTTCCAGCTTAGCACCGCTGTGCAGCACTGCTGGTGATGGATTTAGCCGGGGCATCTGGGCCAGCGGGGATAAACTCCATTCACACACACAAACAGGACAACGCACACACACACACTGCAGATAGTAGTGTCATGCGGTGTGTGCGATCGCAGAGGACAATGATGGGAAAAGCGGTCACAAAGACGTCTGATGCCGCTCTCAAACCCCGATAGACGTTGGATTCGAATCAATGACTGTGATGTGATTCTCTGCTGTCCGAGCAGGCGGAGGTCAGCGGTACCCCCGTGCATAACGCAACAATAATGTAAAGACAACAAGAGGAGGACGCAACATAATGGTGCGGGCATCTTTGCTGACTCAGAGGAGATAAAACAGAGCCAGCGACAATAAAATTGGATTGTGTAGAGTGAGAAAGAAAATGTATTCACAGAGCGTCACGTAAAATACTTCCACCCTCTGCCTTTTTCCTCAGAGTGTCGGGGCGAAGAGGGGAAACGACATGAAATGACTTAAACGCTAAATGTCAAAAAAAAAAATGTCTATGTGGGGGTGACGGACAAAAGCTTGAACTTGAAATCTTGAGTCCATCAACCAAACAAGTGTCAAATAATGGAATGGAATGAATAGTTTGATGACTTATTTGCTTAACCTCAAATAGAAGTGCCCCGATCCGATATTAATATGGGATGTTGGTCCGATATCAGCAAAAAACAAGTATTGGATAATATCGGCCTGCATCTAAAATCGCAGATCCCATCAATCCATTCCAGACTCCGCTCCAGCTTTTCTATCCAGCAGCAGAACCCAGTGATCACTATGCTAACTTCCTGGTTCTGCTCCTCCACAGGAAGTTTAATACGACAAGTCAAGAAATCGAGATCTCCGAGAAAATAGATCGAGAAAGAACGTCGACATCAAGGAGGCGCTCTAAAAGCGAAACCACAAAGTTGTGAAAAAAGCAAAAGTGGAATCTCCAAAGCAGGAAACAAAAGTCTTCATCTCTGAAGTGATGAAAGCAGTGTTTGCTTTTAGAAATGTGACCAAGTAAAAGGTCCTGTGAATGTGGAAAATTCACTAAAGTCCAATTTTTGATCACCACAGTGATACACAGTCCCTCTGCTCTATAGCATCCAGCTGGCTAGCGAAAACGTGCCGCACTTCTGATTATCCTCAGATTTATTACTTCACATCCTCTGCTGTCACCCTCAGTGGACGAGAGCGTCATTCCCTTCATCTCAATTTGGCTTTGGCACGTTGCAGTTTGTTTGCATGACGAAATGCGAATGGGTATTTTACAGGGACATAATATTTAATGCCAGCGCTGCACATTCCAGTTCAGCGGAGGCCAGCTCTGTCCGCTCGGAGATGCCACCTGGTCCTGACCCACAGCCAAGTAGCTATCTATAGCCACATCTAAAAGGGGCATGACCCCTGTGTGTCTAATTTCATATATGCAAAAAAGCATATATTAAGTGTTTCCACTGCAGATATGCTGCAGCTCCATGACACAGTATGCAAATGACCATCTTTCCTAATTAAAGTTGCCTTTCAATCAGAAATGAATTCTACATTTAAGACTGTAATTGCTCTTACAAGGTTTCCTGAAGATAAATAAATGTGTGTGTGAGCTTGGAAATTCCCACGTTCGTGGACAACTAGAACGCAACCAGAGACGAAACACACAAACGCTAGGTTCCCAATGCTGCTGCAAGACATTAATCCTCTGTTTTAGCAGCAATGTTTGTCTCCATATGCTGGAAAGTGGGGAGACGGATCATTGTCACTATAAATCCAAAGGGGACATGTCCCCCTGTCCATAGAGACATCTGAGAGCATGTTCAATTTCCCTAAACTTACCCAGTTCTAGTCCTGACTCAACCTCTACATAGACCAATCCTTTGATCTCAAGTATAGTCAAGTAATTCAAAATATTCAAGGTCTTTTGATGGTTATGATTTGTTATATTGGCCACAGATTCAAAAAGAAATGTCGATTCCAGAATTTGTGCATTCTAAAACTGACCAAACAGAGTGGTCATTCGATCTGTGAGGACAAAAGTTGAAGCGAGGACAATATGAGGGTGAAGGGAAAAGCACAAGCAAACAAGTCTCCAAAGTAAAAGGCAACATATCTTTCTTATCCCCTTAAGATCGCTGGCTCAATTTTTGCAATATAATACGGATCGTCGCGAGATAACAATACCGAGGGAACACAGATGAAGGAGCTCGGTGATGACTAGTGGAAAACAAAAAAATGATGGATGTTCAATATGACGTCATTCCAGTGAAGAACAACCCGTCATCGATTCTCACGCGTATCCCTCACATCTCATTCACAGCGAGGTCATCTGGTAGATTTGATGGAGCAGACGGCTCATTCATGAGCGCCAGTGGTCCTTACTGATTCATTAAAAAGACAACAGAGATCCATCCTCTCCGATCTGTCATCACACACCATCAAACTGATTTACCACCAGTTGACGACACAATCTGTTGCTCCCGTCTCCCGCGCTTCACTTTTCGCCGTTTCTCCACATATAATCACTGCTTAAAGGTCAAATTTTTGACAAAAATGCAAAATATGCCATGTCGGATAGCGCTGCTCTGGTTTCTGATGAATCTTGCATGTGTTGGACTGATGAAATTGCCATAATTAAATGTCAGAGTTGCTTGTTTGCTCATTGATTGGTCTGTATTGCACACACATGCTAACAAATTCAACAGGTGGCCCATTGACGGGTAATTAAAGGTCAGAGTTTGCACTCAAAACGTGGAGCATCAGGCCACACTGGAGTCAATTAGCTGCCTTCTAGTGCTCTAGTGAAATGCATGATTTCCTTTCCCATCTCATTACATCTCATGTCATGTCGGGGCTGCTTTCATTGTGACCAATCAGTCCTCATGTATTTGAATTTTTGAGTTTGTGTCCGCTGTTTTTTCTTGTTGCGGCCCTGATTTGTCTGTCGACGTACTCCGGAGGAAAATATCGAAATAAACATGAATAGTTTAGATCATTTCTGCTGCGTCTTTCGCCTGGAAACAAGAGCTGAAAGACACTAAAAACACAGACTGGTTTTGAGTTGTGGCCGTCTTGTTTTTTTTGGGAACCAGAAGCGACATGAAACACTGAATAAGCGACCAAAATATCACTATCGATAACTAACTTTCATGAACGTAAAAAAAACACGTTGATTAAAGTTTAAACACGACATCAATGAATCCGCTGCTCATGGAAAAATATTGATTAGTGCTGCTTTAGTTGAAGTAGTTTTGTTCATTTAAATTACAGCCATTATGGAGAGACGACATTCTCTGAACCCACTTGTTAAACTCATCTCATTAAAGATCATTAAACACTTAATGATGCATCACTTTTAAACGCCTCAAATGAAATAATGAACAAGCGTTAACACTGTTTACCTCCATCAATAGTAGCTCGGAAACAGCAGTGTGGACGCTGCATGCTCAGCCTCACGCTCACACTTTAAATTTGATAAGCAAACCACAGAAGCTTGACAGAAGGAGAAAATGCAGTTACTACACTGAGATAAAGTGGGAGGGCTCCGATCAGAGCGCCTCCACCCAACTGTGAGAAGGTCTGAATGACGGAAGCAGCATAAAGACTCTCAGTCTGCAGAGAGCCAGTCATTCATGCTGTCCACTATAGAGAACAGGACGGGGTATGGAGGAGGAGGGAGAAGGAAGGAAGGACAGAGGGAAGGGAGGGACGGAGGGAGGAGGGAAGAGAGTGGAGAAAGGAGGGAGGGAAGAATGAAGACAAGAGGGAAAGAAGGGAGGGAGAGAGGGAGGGGGGAAGGAGGGAAGAGAGAGGGGAAAGAGGGAGGGAAGAATGAAGAATGTCGAAAAAGGAGGGAGGGAGGGAAGGAGGAACAAGGAAGGAGGGAGAGAAAAAGGAAGAGATGAAGGAAGGAAGCGAGAGGGAAAAGGAGGGAGGAAGAATGAAGAGAGGAGGGAAAGAAGGATGGGAGGGAGAGAAAAAGGCAGAGATGAAGGAAGGAGGAAATGAAGGAAAGAAGAGAGGGAGGGGAGGAGGAGGGAAGAGATGAGAGAGGGATGAAGGAAGGAAAGAAGGAAGGAACAACAGAAGTGAGAGAGGGATGAAGGAGGGAGGGAAGACGGAAGAAAGGAAGGAAGGAGGAGAGGGAGGAAAGAAGAAAGGGAAAAAGGAGGTAAGGAGAAGGAAGGATTAGAGGGAGGAAGGGAGAGAAGAAAGAAGGAAAGGAACCCCCCTTCGTTGTAACCCTCCTTCTTGCCTTCCTCTTCTTCCCCTTCCTTCCTCACTCATTCCTTCCCTCCTTCCTCCCTCCCTCCCTCTCTCCATTCCTTCCGTCCTTCCTTCCTCAACCCCTTCCTTCCCTCTCTCCCTCCATTTCTCTTTCTCTTCACAACCCATAACATCGACATTAGAATGCTTTTAATCAACAGTCGTTTAAAGACACCAAAACTTTTGTCTTTGGAAGAGGAATTCTCCGTATGAAGAGCGAAAGTAACAGAAACAGAAAAGGCTTGATGAACAACACTTGCCAGAGTTCGAGTTTTGCGAAGAACTCGAGGGGAGTTGATTTATGGTCTCTGTCTGAACTAAAGCAGTCCTGCTGTTATCCACTCTCACAGTCCTGCTGGTGGGAATCAGATTCCCATTACAGAAGCACTGTGATTAAAACCAGATGAAACAGATAATCACTGGCACTAGTGCGAGAACTCGTATCCATGGACGACTGGTGGCCATCTTTAATCCTCCTCTCTACTGTCATTTCTACTGAAGTTATTTTTCTGCCTGCTAAACTCTAAAAAGAACAGAAAGCGTATCTCTTTCTAATCAGCTGATCGGACAACTTCATCAATATATCAACTGTAAAAAGTACAAAGGACTTAATGAAAACACAGTGATCGGACCTTGTGTTTCCACTCTTTATAAAACATCAGCTCAACTGACTGAATTTCCAATGAAAATGTGGGAAATAATGTATCTCAAAAGAGACTGACAACCCCAAGAGTGCGATTCCAACTCCAAGTCAAACCAAGGTGGCGTATTTAAAAGTGATGCGTCTTCCAGAATGACATTTTTACGCCAGTCTTGATTACATTTCTGAAAACTGTGCCTGTGATTAAAATACTTACTCTTCACTCCCGAGAAAAGACGTCTCCCTCCACGCAACCAACCTGGTTCGCTCCTCAGAGGAGACCTTGACTGAGGACGACTTCCTCGGCTGGGCGTCCTTGATCGGTTTCCAGCTGCCGGGAGCCGCCGGAGGAGTCGATACGTGGTCGGAGCTGACTGATGTGAGGTCAGTGCTGAGGTCAAATGATGTCCAAGAAGAGTCGGAGGAGCCGGAGAGGCTGGTGTCCATCTTCAATCCGTCCCCGAGATCCATGGTGGAAGAAAGAAACCGGAGAATGACCAAGAGAAACGCCAACTGGACACAGGTGATGCGTTGAAGAAGAGTGGATGAAACGATGGGAAGAAAACTAAATTTGACCCGCTAAAGGTGTTTCGCTCTCTGAAGAGAGTAAGGAGAGGAACGGAAAGACGAAAGACCAATCAGGGGAAACACTAGACAAACGAGATGGTGATATGGATGTGAGCGCAGGAAATGAAAAAAAGCACCCAGGGACTGAAGTGGGACCAGAGAGTGATGGGGCGGATAAGACCAGCCCGCTGGAGATGGATGAAGGCTAACACAAACTGAAGAAGAGCAGGAATCAGGTGAAAGGTGGAGGTGCAGGCAGCAGCACTTATGAGGTGATAGCTCGCATCTCATTACATCCCATTTTCCACCACAACAATTGAATCATGTGGGAAGTGGATAGAGGCGGAGCGGGACGGGAAATCGATCGGAGACGCATGGAAGGGGCTTGAACCGATGGCTTCTGCGGCTACGTGATAGCAGCAGGCAAGAGAGTGCCGTCTTGGGTTGCAGTGATAAGCAGTTTATTACAAGAAGTCCGAGCCGGTCCGAATACAATTATGGCTCACCGCTAAAACCTATTAGGACGCTGATATGAGGAAGCCAAGTTAGTCGGTTTCCCACAGGTACAATGGGAATCGACTGAGAGCACGTCCTGCAGACAGCGAAGATACAGAGGACAGATAGAGAGAAAGAAGACACTTTGAACCACAGCAAGAGGCCGAGGACACTGTGGTCACTGGTTTGTTGGGTGTTTTTGCTAATTTGAGATGAAAGTCAGAACAGTTTCTGAGAAGTAGCTGGGAAATATGTGTGTATATATATATATATACACACACACACACACACGTATATATATATATTTACTTGTATATAGTTATATTTATTTAGATGTATATATTTATTTGTATATACACACACACGTATATATATATATTTACTTGTATATAGTTATATTTATTTAGATGTATATATTTATTTGTATATACACACACACGTATATATATATATATTTACTTGTATATAGTTATATTTATTTAGATGTATATATTTATTTGTATATACACACACATATATATATATATTTACTTGTATATAGTTATATTTATTTAGATGTATATATTTATTTGTATATACACACACACGTGTATATATATATATTTACTTGTATATAGTTATATTTATTTAGATGTATATATTTATTTGTATATACACACACACATATATTTACTTGTATATACTTATATTTATTTAGATGTATATATTTATTTGTATATACACACACATATATTTACTTGTATATACTTATATTTATTTAGATGTATATATTTATTTGTGTATGTACATATTCACACATATATTTACTTGTATTTACTTATATTTATTTAGATGTATATATTTATTTGTGTATGTACATATATACACACACATATATTTACTTGTATATACTTATATTTATTTAGATGTATATATTTATTTGTGTATGTACATATTCACACATATATTTACTTGTATTTACTTATATTTATTTAGATGTATATATTTATTTGTACACACACACACACACACACACATATATTTACTTGTATTTACTTATATTTATTTAGATGTATATATTTATTTGTGTATGTACATATTCACACATATATTTACTTGTATTTACTTATATTTATTTAGATGTATATATTTATTTGTGTATGTACATATATACACACACATATATTTACTTGTATATACTTATATTTATTTAGATGTATATATTTATTTGTATATACACATATATTTACTTGTATATACTTATATTTATTTAGATGTATATATTTATTTGTATATACACATATATTTACTTATATTTATTTGTATATATACATATACACACACACACACACACACACACACACACACGTATATATTGTATATATACATATTTACACACATACACGTGTATACATGCAAATAAATGTAACTATAAGTATATACAACTATATATACACATAAAAATCTATCTAAACAAATACATATATGTGTGTGTGTATGTATGTATATACATACACACACAAGTATGTGCACATATATTGTATAAATATAAGTACATATAAATATATATAAATTTATCTAAATATCCATGTTTTTATCTACATATAAGGTGTGTGTATATATATATATGTATGTGTGTGTGTGTGTGTATATATATATATATATATATACACACAAGTATATATGTGTGTATATACTTTCATATACACACACACACACACACACACACACATATATATATATATATACGTATGCAGATCTCCTCATTCCTTCAGCTTCTGATTGATGCAACACTGCTGCAGAACAGGCTAATGACATGATAATCATGAAGTCAACTGAAAAGCTGTGAGAATATTGTACATCCAGTTGTGGTATATAATACATACTGTTACCTTTGCCCAAAGACACTGGTACCAAAAGTGCCCCATTAAAGCCAAAAACGTGTCCTCCTCTGCTTGGAACGAGCACTCGGACGATCCCATCCATCTTCGGCAGACAAGTATCGATTGAATCAAACCTGTTGTTCATAACTGTGGTCAAAGCTGGTTCACAAGAGCGCCGCAAAACTCGCTCAAAGACAAACAGATATATAAATATATATATATATATATATATATATATATATATATAAAGTGTGGAGTTTTAATCAGCTATAGTGCAGGGACATGGAAGGTCACTTTAGCTGATAAAACTCTCCTGTCTACATTTAACTTTTAATAGAGAAGTGCTTTGAGAGGTTTCCCCGTTGACTGACAGCATTTTGCAGGCAGGCTCGTCTCACAGTAAAAAGCATAAAAGCATCAAGATAATAGGACATATTGGAAGAACGGACGTGCTTAAAACAGGTTGGCATCCATAATCATGGTGCTTTTCATATAAACAGTATGTGAAGAAGTTAGACGTCTTTATTAAAACTGTACGAGGAAAACAGCTGAAAATAAACACAATCAAGTATTTTAAACCCAATTCAACAAATGCATACGACTAATAAATAACTGATCAGCAGGTGTTTGTATTTACATTTTCACAAAGTCATGAGAGGAAATCACTTTTGTCGCATTCGCGAGAGAATTATTAACTATTTATACAATTGTTTATTTTGAGTTTGTTTGTGACACTTTTTTTTCACAAGCGGTTGTATATTTTGTTTTTAATACTTGCAAATTAAGGGTTCCCATGCATCCTGGGAAAACCTGGAAAATGACTGACCAGTTTTCCAGTCATGGAAACCAGGTGAAAAATAAGAAAAAAGGTCAGAAAAAAGTTATCCTGGAAAATTATTGAGGCAAACGGGTTAAAGTAACTTTGAACCCAGGGACATTTGACATTTTTCTTATTTTACATGTTTTCCAGGACTGGAAAAATTGTCAATCATTTTCCAGGACACTGGGGAACCCTGAAATTTCTAAGAGTAGGATTACCTGTTGATAGATGTTATCTTTAGAACAAGATATTATAACATAGTGTTGGTGGCAACAGTGAAAAGGTGAAATAAAAAGTAGACATGTGCATGTAGGAGAAAAAAAAACGGAACCTGAGTAAAAAAAAAAGTCTGCAGGAAAAACGTTCGGTCGTTTAGCATCGCTCAGTGAAAGCAGCCAAGAAGCAAGTCCTCCTGTAGCTTTAGAGCACACTTGCCCTGACTGCTATCAGTTTGTTTCCCTTCTTCAAACTTTGACACACATACTGCAGCGCTGTGGCTGTGAAAAGCAAGGGAAGAGCCTTAAATATCTGAAAGCCAGGCAATGAAGACAGTAGCAGCTGTCTCCTGTGAATTAAATCTTAAACGAGATCTATAGAAAAGGTAGAGCACATGCTAAAGCTCAGGAGCCTATAGGCCTTTGGGGCATGTAGGACAGTCCTGCAAACAGAGCATGGGCAGTAGAGGGTTAGTCAGAGGAGGAGGAAGCTCGGTCCAGCTGCTGTTTATTCCTCTGTACAGGTCAGTCTAGAGTATACAAGCTGAAGGTTAGGTCAGAGCAAAGAGGAAGGAAGGAAGGGAACAAGGTGGCATCGTCGACGTCTCCTTTAGTAAATCGGCCTCGGTTGTTTCATGCTGTAGTGGGCCTCTGATGCCGACACGTATGCCGACTCGGGGAAAAAATCCTCGTGAAACTCTGCCAGAAACCTGAGAGAGAAAGAGAAAGAGGGCGGGGAAGGGAGGAAACCTGGTGAGACATCTGGAATCCTACCGGGAGATACTCAACAAATGGCTTGCATGAAGCGCCTCAAACGTGTCACGTCCCAGCTTTTCCTAGATATCCCTGGCTCATTCCACGTAAATCCTAGGGTATATATGTCGGACGCAAAGCCTGTCCTATACCACCGCTACCAGCACCACCAAACCACTGAGAACATGAGGACGACAACCAGCTCTCAGAGAGGGAAAACTGTGGAAAAAAAATCCCCCTCCCTCCTCCTCCCATCTAATCAGTAGTGGGGGAAACTAATCCGGAATCTTCTTAGTATCCGCTACTCAGCCAAATCCTCTAAATCTTGCCATCTCATCTTAGCTCCACCGGCCTTCCTAATCTCAATGCAAACAAATTATCCTCATCAGAGGAGAACTTAAGAAACGCTTCGGCGACCGACGGCGAATAACGGGACGAGAAAATCGCAGGAATACGTGAACCAACCAGCGGGTGTTTATTTAAGTCGCTGTGGGAGATTAATTGACAAGCAACACACGCTGGTTATTAATCGGAATTATTGTTTTTATTGGTTGTTTGGTGTCACAAAGTCAGCCTCGTGCTTATCTTCGATGCTAAAAAAAAAAGAAAAAAAAAAGCACACACTTAATCATAATCATTCTCGCTGAGAAAGAGTGAGAGACCAACTGTGGCCAAATCCCACAATGCACCACGCTCCGCACTTCACTTCTCGGCGACATCAATCGCTTCTTCGCTCTGTACAATCTGCTGCGTTTTAGTGTGCGTCCAGAGTCTCTGATATGGTGGAAACATTCATAGGAATGACAGAAAAAAAATGAATAATATACCAACTGGAGAGCGTTAAATGACTTTCTACGCCGCCGACTGATGACGCTGTGTGACACGGCGAGCCGAGAGGAGCTGCTGATGCTGCTGAGGAGAGGGATGTGTTTTATTTGGTTACTGCTTTAGAGCCCTTCGGATCCTGCACACCGCTCCCTTCCTACAACCTCTTACTACTTTCAGAAGACCACCTCATGATTCTGTGGCGCTGAGCCGCCTTTTATTAATATATTATTTTTATTTCTTTTATTAATTATTTCTTGGGCTTGTTGCTCCATGGCGCCGCCCGGTGGCAGAAGACGGCACTGTGAGTGTTTGATTAGAGCACAGAGGACCTAAATCCCTCAGGTTTGGGAGCGGCTGAACTGAAGATCGCCTGGGAAGGATTTAAAGATTACACTCGTGCTCTTGTGTAACGCCCACTCATCTCCCTCCCTCTACTCTGTCTCGCTCCATCCCTCCCTCTCAATGTTCTCATCCACTTCCTACTTCTTATTTGTCATGTTTTAATAATTTCCTGATGAATTCTATTGTTGTACTCGCTCTTCTCATGTCTTGCTTTGACTAGGACCAAACACTGCATTAAGGTTTGAAGGCATGAAACCTTCAAACCTTAATGGACGGTGCAGGTTCTTAGAAAAATGAATTTTGCTAATTGAAAGCTGCACTGACCCTCAGTGGAAACTCCACAGTGTCTCTTTTAGTGAGTTGCGAGCCTTCAGGCGTGAGAAACTGGTGATTGGTACCTGAGAAAGAGCTCCAAGTGCTTGACGAGGGCTCGGAGATTCCTCTCTGGGATCTGCATTTTCCCCAGGATCTCAGGAAGCTTCACTGGAAGACAAGCGAGACGGTAAGCGTGGGGTAAGATCGACAACCGAGGTGGTGTAAAAGGAGGACAATCACCAACCAAAAAGCCGCAGGAGGTGCTGCGATCCGTACAGGTAGGAGGGAGGAGGAGGCTGGTCGTGCAGAGGGTAGTTATCAGGAGTCAGCTTCCAGCTTAGCACCTGGTTGATAGAGTGAAACAAAAAGCATTTCTGGAGCCATCCTGGTGTCCTTGAGCGAAACCATGTTTCCCTTCCAGTTCATAGTGCACTCATCACACACATATTTTCATCACCTCATTAAGCTCATTGTTTCTGCGGCTCTCGAGGCCGTAGAAAGGCCCACTCCGCTCTTTGCTTGGCGTCAAGGGCAACGGGGAAGATGAGCCACTGTGCACTGGGGTCTCTGGGTAAAGGGAAAGGACAAGAAAGGATGAATGTGAGAGGGTAGCACCATCTACTGGGCAAAACCGGATACTACAAACACAATTAAGTTGCCATTACACTGAATAATGTTGAATAATGTTAATGCTGGAAACATTCATTGCGTATGTGCTGAAGTTAAATATAATATGAAATCAAATGAAATATAACTTGAAAATGTTTGAAGAGTTCCCACGCGTCCTGGAAAACTTGGAAAACGAGTGACCAATTTTCCAAAATCAAGAAAAAAAAAAGATAAAAGGTCCTGGAATCTTGGAAAATTGGTCAATCATTCTCTGGGTTTTCCAGGACGCGTGAGAACCCTGATTTTAATGTTAGATGTTGCGCGTCATCTTACTCCTCTCCAGGTTGAGGAAGAACTTGGGCTGGGCGGAGGTGTCGACCAAACGGCGTTTGAGCTGCGGGGACGCAGTGGCGCTGCCTCCACCTGAATCGTCACAAACACTGAATTAAATATAAATATCTCACATGCAAAAAACTGATTTCTAATAAAAATAAATCACCTCCGCTGCTCCCTTCAGCCGGTCGCTCGCCTCCAGACGTGTTCCTGGTGGAGCGTCTGAGCGACTGGGATTGATTGAACGAGATACAGTCCATGTCGGGGTGACGTCGCCGCTTTGGGGTGGGGGCCGGGGCGGTGGGCGTGGTGGCAGAAACGTCGCTCAGTGCCGGCTGGCTGTCGGTGGACTGTGGCGTGGGCGGGTTGTGCCCCAACGGGCTCGGGCTGCGCTCTCGCTGGGCACTTCAAACACAACGGAAGAGGGAAAAAAAGGCATTATAACACCACTTCCTGAATCCTGAAATAACACTGGAGTTGCGTTCATCGCGGCCACATTACACTTACTTGCTGGAGCAGGGGGAGTTTTCGTTGACAGCCAGGAAAAGCCTGGAGGAGCTGACCTTTTTGAACTGTGCTTGTTCGCACGGGTAGAGGAGGATCATGGGTAATGTGAAGTCAAATGTGATCCTCAGGCCGTCAACCATCTCCTTACACAGCTCCTCACTTTCAACAAAAAAGAAACTCAGGATTAAACACTTATACAAGCACGCAATCTGGGAAATTAATCCTAATGCAACGCCAGACTCACCTCTTCTCTGGAGGGATTGGCTGTGGGCTGCTGCTCTGGGTGGTGTTCTGCTGACGCCGGTACCTCTCGTTAGCCATGAAAGCTTTGTTGATGGCAAAGTGCTTGACGTAGGACTCAAGGATGTGCACAACATTTGTCTGACATGGAACCATCACCAACTAGGGGAGAAAAAAATGCCTAATTATAGAGAAATAAAGTGGCAACGTGCCTTTCCGGAACTATCTGCTGCGTTTACCTTCTTCCTCTTGTTAATATAAAAGCAGTCATCCTCCAGTTTCTTCTTCAGAACATCAGGGATGCTGACATCGACGTGTACGATCTTCTCCTCACATTCCCTTTTAACGTTAACATCGGGTTCAACCCTCTGGAACAAACAAGATATAAACCGTCAGGGACAGAAAATGTGGGTTCTTTGTTTTTTTTTATTATTAAACTTTATACTCATTAGCCGACAAGGAGTGGGTACTGGCAAGGAGTTAACGATTTTTTTTTTCCAGCATGTCCTGAGTCGTCCCCAGGGTCTCCTACCAGCAGGACGTGCCCGGTACACCTCACCAGGGAGGCGTCCAGGAGGCATCCTTACCAGATGCCCGAGCCACCTCATCTGGCTCCTCTCGATGCGGAGGAGCAGCGGCTCTACTCTGAGCCCCCCCGGATGATCGAGCTTCTCACTCTATCTCTAAGAAAGAGCCCGGACACCCTGCGGAGGAAACCCATTTCGGTCGCTTGTATCCGTGATCTTGTTCTTTCGGTCACGACCCACAGCTCGTGACCGAAAGAACAAGATCACAGGTGAGGGTAGGAACGTAGATCGACTGGTAAATTGAGAGCTTCACCTTCCGGCTCAGCTCTCTCTTCACCACGACGGCCCGATACAGCATCAGCATCACTGCAGAAGCTGCACCGACCCGCCTGTCAATCTCCCGCTCCATTTTTCCCTCATTCGTGAACAAGACCCCGAGATACTTGAACTCCTCCACTTGGGGCAGGATCTTCTCCCCGACCTGGAGAGAGCACTCCACCCTTTTCCGACTGAGGACCATGGCCTCGGATTTGGAGGTGCTGACTTTCATCCCAACCGCTTCACACTCGACTGCGAACCGCTCCAGTGAGAGCTGAAGATCACGGCCTGATGAAGCCAACAGAACCACATCATCTGCGAAAAGCAGCGACGTGATACTGAGGTCACCAAACCGGACCCCCTCAATGCCTTGGCTGCGCCTAGAAATTCTGTCCATAAAAATTATGAACAGAATTGGTGACAAAGGGCAGCCTCGGTGGAGTCCAGCCCTCACTGGAAACGAATCCGACCTACTGCCGGCAATGCGGACCAGACTCTGGCACCGGTCGTACAAGGACCGAACCGCCCGTACCAGGAGGTCCGGTACCCCATACTGCCGGAGCACCCTCCACAGGACTCCCCGAGGGACACGGTCAAACGCCTTCTCCAAGTCCACAAAACACATGTAGACTGGTTGGGCGAACTCCCATGCACCCTCCAGGATCCTGCTGAGGGTGTAGAGCTGGTCCACTGTTCCACGGCCGGGACGAAAACCACAGTGCTCCTCCTGAATCCGAGATTCGACTTCCCGACGGACCCTCCTCTCCAGAACCCCTGAATAGACTTTACCAGGGAGGCTGAGGAGTGTGATCCCCCTATAGTTGGAGCACACCCTCCGATCCTCCTTCTTAAAGAGGGGAACCACCACCCCGGTCTGCCAATCCAAAGGCACTGTCCCTGCTGTCCACGCGATGCTGCAGAGACGTGTCAACCACGACAGTCCCACAGCATCCAGAGCCTTTGGGAACTCCGGGCAGATCTCATCCACCCCCGGGGCCCTGCCATCGAGGAGCTTTTTAACCACCTCGGCGACCTCAACACCAGAGATAGGAGAGCTCGCCCCAGGGTCCCCAGTCTCTGCTTCCTCATAGGAAGGCGTGTCGGTGGGATTGAGGAGGTCCTAGAAGGGCCCATGGGAGGGGTGACCCACGTTGCCTGGCCACCAGGCGCTCGCCCACGGGCCCCACCTCAAGGCCTGGCTCCAGAGGGGGGCCCCGGCAACCCGCGTCCGGGCAAGGGAAAACGTTTGTTCTTGATCTTTTTCACCATAAGGGGTCTTGAGCTGTAGGCCTGAAACACAAATGTCCATCTATACATGACTCACCATTTTGTTGATGTCCTCGGAAGAGAAGGTGCTGTCCCCACTATTTGAAGAGTCAGGATCAGAGTCGTCCCCGTCGCTGCTCTCTGAAGATGAAATCAAACCTGGCGACAGAAAAATACGGAGGGATTAATTCGATCGCTGCGGGACTCTGGGAGCAAAAATACAAAGACGATTTCTCACATGCGTCATCACTGTCGTCCTCCTTTGGGACAGTCTTCAGTGAAGATTTAGTACCAGACTGACGACGCCGTCTCTTTGACCATCCCTTTCTCTTCCTAAAACCAGGAAAGAAAAGAAAAAACACATCTGTATAAAATCAGTGTTAAAGCTTTTTTTAGTCTGATTATCAAGTTATATTCAGTGCACATACAGCGATGCTACTCTCTAGGCGCTAAATGGTATGCATGCAGTAAATATGTTCAGTGGTTATACAGTACACTTGGATGATAATCACTTCCATGAGTGAATGAATGAGCAGAATATGAACTTACATGCGCCCTAGAGCTTTGCGAGCCAGTTTATGTTGCAATTTACGGTTTTCCTCAGAGTCCCTTAGGACATGATCCTCTGCAGCCCAACGATCCCAGCTACCCAAAAACACACATTTAGAAAATAAAAAAAACACACACCTGCATGGTTTGACAGCAGTGTTTCATAGCTACTTAACTACACAAGTTGATGATTATGAGACGCTACAATGAGTATGATGTATATTTAGGTAGATGGATGACAGTTTGCATTACCTTCTGTTCCAACCGTTGAAGTGAATCAAGTACTTTGGGATTCTTCTTCCATGTTCATCTGCCCCAATCAAGACATCAATGACCTGAAATATGAATAGGAAACAATAAAAGTACATTACCAAACACTTTGTCTAGTCTGCAATGGTGGGATTTATGTGTTATGTGGAGTACAGCTCTGAGGCATGTTTTGAGACTTCATATTTACAGTTTCTTGCATATCCGCAGGAAAATATTATGTTTTGTTGGACAATTTGCTGTGCTGCCAGTTGCACTCATTTGTAAATCAAAATATTACACAATACAGAATGGAAGACGCAGATTATACCTTGTGGGGAAACAAAATGTCAGTCATGATCAGGCTAATGTCATAGTAAATGATAACCTGATGAATTCTGATGCACACTCCAGCCACCTTACACTTTAGCTTACAACTGGAAGCTACAACTTTCCTCATAATGCAGAAGAATGGCATATAATATCCAAATAAGCTGACATTAAATGTACCACACGTCCACCTCACAACATTATGCCACTTATTAGCATCTAACAAACCAGCTTTAACACGACGATAAACGACACAGTTCATTGTATTGCTTATGTTATGTATACCAGCTAACGTCACCATTATACTGCACATATACATACACACTGTATTTTAAGTAGTAACATTACTATCGCTATTTGAACAGAATATATAAAGCATTTGCACCGTTGTAACAGAATTACCTGCAAAACAACAGTTAATGCTAACTGTTAGCTACCTTCTGTTAGCAAAAGCCGGGCTGCACTGCGTTGATGTAAACAAACCCTCTATTAGCGTTAGCTTGCTAACTAGCCAGCCAATGAAGACGACAATGCGAAACCATGGTTAACTGCAGGATTTGTGTCCACTTGAAACGCATTAGCTTCGTCTTCTTAGCTTTCATAACATGACATTAAAATAGTAAGACACTGACTTGGTAATAACTACATTACTGCCGTCTCTGTTAGCCAAATGGTGCGTTTGTTATTAGCATTAAGCGTTAAACTACATTAGCTGTTAGCAACCCAGCTAAGACTACTTTAATGTTCTATGATATATATCCGACGCATATTTAAATAGCTTTTTAGTATGCCTTGGTGCTAGGTGCTGAATGCGTTGTCAAGCAACATACGTTGACAAACAAAATATCATAACTGTGCTACTTTCGCTAACGTTAGCTAAACCCTGACAGAAACTGTTATATTAACAGTGTTGCTAAGGCCCAGTGCGAGACACAGCCTGTTCATACACCCACACTTTACATCAACAACACTGCTTCTGCAATAGAAGGGATTCGTTTGGAGCAATTCGAAAACCTGGAGCTATAACTGACTTGTAGTAAGCATTACCTTAGCGTCATACAACACTTTAGCCTTGGTGGGGTCTGGTTCAAAGCACAGGACTCGTTCTCCTTTGTGAAATTGATATTTGATTCCCCGCGAATTCATTTGTTCATGGCGACGTGTGGGAGAGGGGGCATCGATCTGGACCCTACAACCCCCTTAACCCTTTCCTAGCCAAGCACGTTGCCGTGTGGGGTCTCCCACCAAAACAGCCAAGCTGTCATGGCGCTGTTGCGGAAAACGCCGAGTGATGCCGAGATAGAAAAGTGCCACTCGGGTTCGGTGGCACATGATGCCACTGTTATGGTCTGTGGACTATGGTTGGACGGTCACAGCACAACCACCCCTGACACATTAGCATCGATAAATGACAATAAAGCTGTCCTTATTCGTCTATATTAACACTGCAGCGCGTAGAGCTGACGTTAGCCTGCCCGAGCTAATGGCTTTTTTTTTAGCCTCCTCAAGCTAATGGATTTTGTTAGCCAAAATGAGCTAATGGCTTTTGTTAGCCTGCCTAAGCTAATGGCTTTTGTTAGCCTGCCTAAGCTAATGGCTTTTGTTAGCCTGTCCGAGCTAATGGCTTTTGTTAGCCTCCTCGAGCTAATGGCTTTTGTTAGGCTGCTTAAGCTAATGGCTTTTGTTAGCCTGTCCGAGCTAATGGCTTTTGTTAGCCTGCTCGAGCTAATGGCTTTTGTTAGCCTCCTCGAGCTAATGGCTTTTTTTGGCCTAGCCACCGGAGTCAGTCTGACTAATCAATCACAGAACGTTTGAGCCAACGCCTTGCATGCTCAGAAATACTTGTGTACACAGTTCCTTTTTGATAGTGTTTTCTCCCGACTTTATTTTTTAAAGGTTATTATTTTTCACCGAAGGCAGCATAAAAACACAATTCAAGAAGTTGCAAAGGACGATAGTGCTGTAAGAGTGGTGTAATTACAGAAAGTGGCCAGCTGATGTCAGTATAAGTGCATTGAAAAGGATCAGGAAACTCACATGCCTTCACTGCAAAATCAACATCAGACTGATTTACTCTACCATTAAGATGTAACATGTATGCATTTCCACAATAATGCACTCTATGAGTGACATCACATATATTAGACTTCCAAACAGCTCTCCTTGTGTTGCCTGACAAACATGAACCACATTTTCCTGTAATTCCGCTGTGTTTATCCCCAAGGTTAATCACACATGTCATCCTACAAGGGTCCATGGGATAAAATCTAACCAGAGAGGAACGCCATATGTGTCTGATTAAGCATCTACAACGTGAAAATTATGAAGAACCTGCAGGCGATTTTATTAGACTATGGCCTCAATTACAACTCTGCCTGATCATATTTCTGAGATTAAATATCTAGATGAAACCAGCATATACAAAGCAACCTGGGTATCATGCACCACATGACCTAGAGTAGCAAAAAATGCAGTTTTGGTATGCAGTTAACAGTTTCCTTGAGGCAAAATAAAGTAATTGAAACAACATGGTAGCTCTTGAATGTAGGGCAAATTACTTTTCCAAAATCAGATTATTTTATTGGAGTAATAAATCTGGAATGATGTTAAAAATAGTCCCTGTATCGCTGGTTGATTGTTTCATATTCCATATCCCGGCCTACAAGTCATTTGATTTGCTTTGTTTCCTGACCTTGTGACCTTTTTCATTCATATCTGTCAAACGCGCTCGGACAATGAAATACACGCTGATCCCCGGCGCAGGAAGCCACATCTCCACAGCTGCAGCTAAAGGCTCATTTTGGGTCTTAAAATGGTTTCAAGCAGCGCTGCTCTACACCACTATTGTATACCTAATATGGACAGCATGTGTATATAACACTGTTGATTTATTCTCTGTCACCTTTGACCCCGACTTCTGATATATTATGACAGTCGTGTCAAGTGATCGCATTAAATGTTTTCCATGGTTACGCTGCAGACTGTCCTGCAATGCAGATTGTTTTTAGCTAACAAAATGAAAAGTACTGCAGTATTGGTCCATATTCTGTGTGGTTTTTTATGCACAGAGGGCACAGTTCAGAGCAATAACGCCTCAGGCGCTGGCTTCTTTCCATAAACTCCCCGTGTTTTCTTTCTATAATTCCCGCTTCTGTGTTTTCCCTCAGCCTGCATCTCATTCTTTTGCCCCCGCAGACTGTTTTTAGAAGGGTCAAATCTATCTCAGCTGTTATCAGTGTCACGTCACGCTGCGTTTGTGCGTTGTATGCATGTGTGTGCGTGAGCGTGTCGTGCAGGGCGAGCTTCATAAGCTCCTTTATCAGCAGTCCGGCACCCTCCTCTCTGGGCTCCTGCTGTCTCTTTTCATTTTTCCCATACTTTCACACACTGGGCCACACATGCTCACACACTCTCACATCCATCCTAACACAGATAAGTTACTCAGCTTCTCCACAAGCATCTGGGTAAACAAAAGTGTGTGCAGTATGCAGCCTTTTGCACAGGTGGATAACAAAAGGCTATTAATCCCACGGCTCACTTATTGTTCAGATAATAGCAGCACACAGCAGGCTTCACTGATAGGTCTACTATTCCCAGACAGCGAGGTGGATTAATGGGAGACGAGGATTAATATGCCTATTTTCATCCCTGGCTAAATCATGCCTGTGTGTGTATGTGACCTTCTGCCTGCCTGTCTGCACTTGCCTAATTATGAAAATGAGCTTATTAATTTTAGAAAAGTAGCTCAGACAGTAATTTTTAATGGGAAAGGCAGCAGTGGTGAAATTTTTTTTTTTTTTTGTTGAATGAGGTGGATGAGATGGCAGTGAACTCCTACTGGTGATTATCTGGAGGGTTTTTTTAAATATTTTTTTCAAGAATTGATATAAGCAGGGGCGTCACTGGATTTTAAGGACGGGGGGGGGGGGGCTTAGCCCGCAGGAGGAGCAAACATGTCTATGTAAATCACTTAAATATGGTTGCCCCCATCGCAAAAATGTGCACTAAAGTATCATTTTGGGAGGCAAAAATGGCAAAAAAAAATCGTTTCCCTCTTGACCTCTGACTGTACACACACACACACATACGTATATATATATATATATATATATATATATATATATATATATATATACGTATGTGTGTGTGTGTATACGTATATATATATATATATATATATAAAACTTTTCATTGTTTCTAAATCACTTAAATATGGTTGCCCTATTTATAAAAATGTGCACTAAAGTATCATTTTGGGAGGCAAAAATAGCAAAAAAAAACAACTTTCCCCTCCTGTATGTAATATTAATTTACTTTATGTTAATAATGCAAAGTTATACGATTATTTATTTAATATTCTGGCTACTTTATGTTGAGTTTGTTGGCACTTTTTTGTAATTAAAACAAAAAAAAAGAAATTAAAAAAAAAAAAACACCAAATTATTTAGGGGGGCTTCAGCCTCCCCTAAAATAGGCCTAATGACGCCACTGTTAATAAGCAAAAACTATGCAAGGACTGATCTCCAGTTGTTTGAACCTCCTCCCACACACACACTGTTTAAACTGTGTCCTCACTCTAGTTTGGGAAAGTCCAGCGTGCAACACCTCCAGAGGAAAATAAGACTCCTTCTCCACTTTACGCAGCGTCTGCAGCCAGGCGCAGCACATCCCAGCCCCTCCACCAGCTTGTCGGACCTTTCCTTTTCATGGAGAAGCACTAAACTGGTGTCTTGTACCTTAAGGGGAGCTTTTAGAGGGGACACGGTGAGCAGCGCTGATGTGAGACAAGGTTGGAGACATGTCTGCCGCGCAAGGACTCCTCAACAGCGTCTTCTCCTGCTCCTCTCCTGCCTCCAAAGCCATCACCAAACGGAGACTACGACAAACCCGGAGCTTGGATCCCGCTATTATAAGACACTGCGACATCGGGACCGAGGGGGTAAGCGGCGGCGGCGCACCGTTTTTCGGAGCGGACGCAGGTGCGTCCCCGGAGCGCTCCGCTGTAAAACCGTCTTTACGCACCAAGATTCCCACGTTAAAGGAGCCCATCGCTCCGTCCCTCTCCTCTCCTTCCATACCGTTGGATGTTTCTCCATCCTCCAACTTCCACTTCGACTATGACATTGGAAATCGTACCAAAAGGAATACCACCGGGGATTTACCGTTTCTGGTGAGGGGGCCCGGCACGGCGCAGTCCGGGAGCACCGGCACCCTGTTCTCCCCGCGGAGATGGCTTCAGAGGAAGGCGCAGCCGTCCAGCTCTCACTCATATGTCGTGTGGAAATCAGAGGTAAACTTTTTTTTTTTTTTAAATTCCTGTGCAGTGCGTAATTATAACTATTTTAATGCGCATTTAATGATTAAATCCATGATCAGTGCGCAAAAAGCACCTGTTACATTTCTAGAGTAGGTTCCTCATTATGAAAACTATTTGAACTACATACCATCAGGTGCGTCTGAAAGCTCCTGGAACAATTACAAAAGGCAATCAGCAGAGTTTGCACACTGGTGTGATTTCTGCTAGACATAAGGCGAACCCTCCGCATGCCAGAAGACATCTGCTGAAAATCTCTTTCCACCACTCTGAAGAATGCATGTTTGATTCTTGGCCGTGGAAAGTTTGCTGGAATTCAGACATCATGATGAGAAGTGTGTGGAGATGTTGGGAGTCTAACTGGAAGATTTATGGATGTTGACCTCGTGCTGACATCTGCACCTGGAAGCTGTCCAGTACCAAACCGCTGAGACTGGAGCAGTTTTTAAGGTCTTGCCAAAGGGCACAATGGAGCGGAGAGGGGGGGGCTTCACTTCTTACCTGGATGCCTTGAGTCATTTTAAGAGTCACACACCTTACAAACAGAAGTTTCTGGGAAAGCTAAAGAAAGGATTAAATAAATCCAAAGAAAGTTTTGACCCTCTAAAGCCCTCTCCCCTCCTACCGTCACTGGAGCGGCTGGGCTTTTGTCTTCTTATCGGCTTCAAATTGAGTGTGAAATAAGAGGAAGGCAGCATATGAAATCCTTACCAAAACATACTTTATAGGCTGCATAGTTGGCACCAGTCCACATGCACTGGTGAACAGTGGCGTGCATAGACTTTTCAAAGGGCAGGGGCGAAAAGAAAAGAGGGCACTTACCTAAGTGCACATTTTTTGCCATCCAAGAGGGACTTTTATCATGTTTTAACCAGCCAAGAGGGCAGTTTGGTGTGTTTTGCCAACTGGGTGGCACTTTAGCATGTTTTTGCCTCCTAAGAGGACACTTTACTGGTGTTTTTGTAAGGTCGTGTTTTTGCCACCCAAGAGGGCATTTTATCACGTTTTAACCAGCAAAGAGAGCAGTTTTAGTTTTTTCCATATAATTGGGCAATTAAGTGTGTTTTGCAAGCCAGTGGGGAACTTTAGTGCGTGTTTTTGCCTAATAAAAAGGCACTTTACTGCTGTTCTTGCCTCAAAAAGGACATTTAAGCAAACATTTTGCCACCCAAGAGGGTATTTTATCCTCGTTTAACCAGCCAAAAGGGCAGTGAAGTGATTTTTTTTTCCATTCAAGAGGGCAATTAATGCCAACCCCCCTGGCACTTTGGCGTCTGTTTTTGGCCACTTCACTGGCGTTTTTGCCACTTAAGAGAGCACCTTTCTGCTGTTTTTGCCTCCAAAAGGACATTTAAGCACAAGTTTTTGTCACCCGAGGGCATTTTATCATCATTTAACCTGCCAAGAGGGCAGTTTAGTGTGTTTTTTCCATCCAAGATAGCAATTTAGTGTGTTTTGCCAACCGGGGGCACTTAAGCATGCATTTTTTCCTCCTAAAATGGCACTGTACAGCTGTTTTTGCTTCCAAAAAGGCACATAAGTGCATGTTTTTGCCACCCAAGAGGGCATTTTTATCATGTTTGAACCAGCCAAGAGGGCAATTTAACGTGTTTTGCCAACCAGTGGGGAACTTTAGGGTACATTTTTGCCTATTAAGAAGTCACTTAACTACTGTTTCTGCTTCCAAAATGGCACTTAAGCACAAATTTTTGCCACCCAAGAGGGCATTTAATCATGTTTTAACCAGCCAAGAGGGCAGTTTTGTGTGTTTTGCCAACCAGGCGAGCATTTTTGCCTCCTAAGACGGCACACTTTTTCCAACAATCAGGCCACGAGGCCCCTGCCGCCCACGCCAAAGCATACCACTGCTTGTGAGAAGGTTTGATCGCTTCCCTGCTTCTCGTGTGGACTCCTCTTTGGCTGATGTTTCCACGCTGAGTGTGTACGTGCAGCAGTGCCTGTCTGATGTGAGGGACTTAAGGACACATGGCCTGGGACTCTGTTCTCACGACTGCCAGTGGTCACAGGGTCAGACCCATGCGGCCTCTCCAACAGCCCTCCCATCATTTGCTACAACACAGAGCAGCTCCAGCTTCACTTCTCTGCTGCAAACATCCACACTCTCCTCTCTCCTCCCTCTCTTCCTCTGTGACAGAAGCTCTCACTCCACAGTTTCCCACCGATGCAAGTCTGTTTTTCCATGCAGCCACCCCTTCCCCCACACCAGGATAACATGAGGCCATCGGTTCGGCGTCATGAGCACAATCTGGACCATGAAGTTATAGCACCTCAGAGCGTTTTTTGTAAAAATACTGAGTGTTGTTGGTCTGCTGGGAGGTTTCACACACTTTGGTGTGGAGTGAGACAACTGGGCAAACATGACATGATGGTGAGCCATGTTCAGATTCAAGGTGTTCGAAAATAAATGGCAGCCAATAGCTGGATGGTGGCCGATACATATAAATAAAGGACAAAATTAGACCTTTTTTTTGAACAACTACCAAAAAGATTTAGGTCTAATTTTCACAGAACAAGGAAACAAAACTACGAAAAACATTTTTCGGTTCAGGATTGACAGGAAATAACTTGAATTTAATCTCAGTCAAAAAAGTAATGCGTAATGATGTAGTGCATGTTTTTGCCTGCCTAGGGCGCATTTTAGACCATGTTTTTGCCTCCCTAGAGGGCACTTAAACGCAGGTTTTTGCCTCCCAAGAGGGCACTTTGGCACAGGTTTTTGTCTCCAAAGAGGGCACTTTAGCACACATTTTTGCCTCCCTAGGGGGCATGTTAGTGTGTGTTTTTGCCTCCCAAAAGGAAACTTAAATGCAGGTTTTTGCCTCCCTAGAGGGCACTTAAATGCAGGTTTTTGCCTCCCAAGAGGGCACTTTGGCACATGTTTTTGTCTCCAAAGAGGGCACTTTAGCACACATTTTTGCCTCCCTCGGGGGCATTTTAGTGCGTTTTTGCCTCCCAAGAGGGAACTTAAATGCAGGTTTTTGCCTCCCTAGAGGGCACTTAAACGCAGGTTTTTGCCTTCCAAGAGGGCACTTTAGCACAGGTTTTTGTCTCCCAAGAGGGCACTTTAGCACACATTTTTGCCTCCCTAGGGAGCATTTTAGTGTGTGTTTTTGCCTCCCAAGAGGGAACTTAGATGCAGGTTTTTGCCTCCAAAGAGGGCACTTTAGCACACATTTTCCTTCCAAAGAGGGCACTTCAGCACACATTTTTCCTTCCAAAGAGGGCACTTTAGCACACATTTTTCCTTCCAAAGAGGGCACTTTAGTGCACCTTTTTGCCTCCAAAGAGGGCACTTTAGTGCACCTTTTTTTCCTAGAGAGCTTGCACATACTGGTGGTTATTTGTCTGGCTATTCAATAGGTTTATATGTAGGTGCAAAGTCATGTATGAGAATCTACTGGAAGTCCAAAGTTTTGCACTGGTTGACATTCCACTTTAGATGATTTGCATGTGCACCACTGAGTGTGTGTGTGTGAAACCTGATCAGTCTTCTGCAGATCAGTCTCGTGCTATGCCTTTTTAAGGAGGGAGACACTAACAGAGAGGCACAGAGAGAAAGAAAGAGAGGATGGCAGAGACAAAGTGGAGATGTAATGGTTTACACAGAAAGCAACATCTGACAGTGACGTTGGCCATGATTGGTTAATAGCTATTTTTCCATTGTCAGCTTGATGGTTGATGTTGAAAGAACAATGACGCAACATCTTCAGAAAGCCCCCTCTGTGTTTTTACAGCAGGCGGGTCAGTGACTGGAAGCGCTTCTTCTCGCCGAGTGATCGGACGCCACGCCAACATGTTATGGCGTATGAAAACATGCTGGAATTTATTACTTTAGCATGTGAACCGTACGCTGAGCCATGCTTGTATAGGCACACGCAGAGAGGAAACAGTGGTCGGCTAATTTAATCCTGGTTGTTTATGGGGCGCCACAATGTTGACATTGTGCAGTCTATTTTTAGAGCCACTTAGCCTTGCGCTTAGGACTAAGTGAAGAAAAGCACTCCAAAGAAACGTCAAGTTTTGCTACAAAATGACTGATAAAATAGGGATTTAGCAGTGGTTCGGTGAGCTGTGTTTTCTGCATGCATTCATAAGTGGTGGTGCCCCAATACGAGACAAAACATGATGCAGTGCTGTATAAACTGCCATACATGCTAGAAGACTTTCACCACTGTGACTAACATAAAGCGAAAATGGAGGACAAGTGAAAGAAAGGAAATAAATGTTCGTTGTTAAGGTTAAATAGTTGCCATCAGTGCGCAAAACCCCCAAACTTCACCTGATCTGATTTGTTTAGTGGCACCCATGATGAAGCCCACCTAAAAGATTCTTAAGTCCCCTGAAATAATGTTTTTTTATTTAAATTTTTCTGCACGTTTGCTCACATCCTGTTCATTTACTGGGGATTTTAAGGCCCCCCCGGCCTTAAAATCTAGTGACGCCCCTGCCTAAAGTTGAAGCATTATCAAATGAAATGTTTGGATGCCATCCAGAGACGCAACAAATTGAAATCGCCATTGCGCAAAAGCGCGCGAAGCGCCAGTTTATCGATGTGTCGGCGTCAGTGTTGCTGAGTCATCGTTTGAAATGGTAACATTTGGAATGACAGCTGCTGACATATTGTTATCATTCTTCAGATTCTCTCGATGTTGATTCATGCTTGTGCGTCACCTCTCAGAGGTCAGAGAAGAAGAGTTTGGTGTGTTGTTTGCTTTCTTAGGATCACTAAATATGTTATTTCAGCCATGCGAGCGCCATCAGTCAATGCACCACTTTGGTTCAGACTAAATATCTCAACATCTCCATCTGGATGGAAATGCTCAACTAATCACGACGACCACTAGAATCCAAAATCATGTTGAAACAGCCTGTTGGCTATTTGGTCGAGTTTTCATAGAATCCCCCACGCGATTTATGAAATATCTAATGAAAATAACATCTGACTGCTGGGGTAGTGTTTCATTTATCAGGAATAATCCTGATTCAGCCTCCTTGTTTTGTGATTAAAATATGAACTGCAATGAGTGTCTGACAATATTTTAGTTTCTTTTAGACAGTGGCGTGCAAAGACTTTTTGAAAGGCAGGGGCCAAAATACAAAACAGGGCACCTGCAGTGTGTTCTCACCACTGAAGAGGGCACTTAAATGTGCGTTTTTGCCTCCCAAGAGGACATTTTATTGCACATTTTTTCCTCCAAAGTGTGCACTTTTGCACACATTTTGCCTCCCTGTGGGGTATTTTGGTGCACATTTTTGCCTCCAAAGAGTGCACTTTTGCACATTTTTACCTCCCTGTAGGGTATTTTAGGACACATTTTTGCCTCCAAAGTTTGCACTTTTACATGTTTTTGCCTCTCTGTAGGGTATTTTAGTGTACATTTTTGCCTCCAAAGTGTGCACTTTTGCACACATTTTGCCTCCCTGTAGGGTATTTTAGGACACATTTTTGCCTCCAAAGTTTGCACTTTTACATGTTTTTGCCTCTCTGTAGGGTATTTTAGTGTACATTTTTGCCTCCAAAGTGTGCACTTTTGCACACATTTTACCTCCCTGTGGGGTATTTTAGTGCACATTTTTGCCTCCAGAGAGTATACTTAAGCACGTTTTTGCCTCCCTGTAGGGTATGCCTCCCAGGAGGGCATTTTACCACACATTTTTGCCCGCTTAGAGGGTATTTTAGTGAACGTTTTTGCCTTCAAAAGGGGCACTTTAGTGCGCATTTTTGCCTCCAAAGAGTGCACTTTAGGGGTCCGTCATCGTTTCCTGTAAAGCACTTTGTAACTTTTTTTTTTATTTTCAATTAATTGTATGGTTTATAAAACATCAGAAAATATTCAGATGATTTTTTTTTTAAGTTTAAGTTAAAAGTTAACCCCTGAAAAATTCTGTGGCTACGGATTAATGATTTTAGCCCTTCTTTATGTTCAGGCTGTTATTAGTGGGAAATTTTTATTATTATTTCTTCCATTCATGCATTCACTGTTTTAAACATCCAATTAGTTGCTGCATCGTCAATCACAAACACTCAAGAATGAGACAAATTGAATCAGTTCAACAACTCAAAAAAAAAAAAGAAAAAAGTGATGCAACGGGCAAACAGATATCCATTTCGTAAGACTCCCTGTCGGTATATTTTCCCTGCATCAGGAAACAGAGAGGTTTGAACTTGTGAACCTAACGGCTATCCATTTTGCCTTTCCTCCCCGATTTCCTCCCTAAGTTGCCTCAAAGCGAGGAGGCTGTGTTGGAGGAACGAGACCTTGATGGTTTGACATCTTTGGAATGCTCGTCTTAAAATATCCACCGAAACCAACTTCATGCGCCGCCTCGAACGCCTCACAGATCTGCAGAGCCACTGAACCTGTTTGTTCCCGCGAAACGTCCACAGCGATGGTCCAGATGACCTCTGCAGCATGTTCAGGTGCAGCTCTCCTCCTGGGAGACACTCTGGATTTATGAGCGTGGGTCTGCATGGGCTGTAGTTTGATTATGGCTCTTATTAAGTTTAATGGGCCTGGTTGTTAACATGGACAACAGTGACAGACCAGACTAACAGAACCACCCAGAGCCATGCAGACGGACTAATATTGCTGTTGCATCTTCACAGCTTTGCATACATGGCGATACAAAACAAATGAGACACCAGAGGAGACGCTGGTAGTCTCTTTATGAGGGTTATGGCACAGATATGTAACTACTGTGGACGTTCCTTTTTAAAGATGCACTTTTTGCTCTGTTTGAGCTCCCTCCACCTTTGACTTTGAACTGGTTTACTGGTAGCTCGGGAGGAAACTGAGGTGAAGCAGAAGAAATATGTTTCCAAGTAACGTGACATCAGAAAAAATACTATATTGGGCGATATATTGTTATCGCTATTAGCTATATCAAGCTATATCAAGATCTAAAATTTTCTCCATATCGCACAGCTGTAATTGGGATATATATATCGATATTGTGAAATAAAATTAGCAATATCAAGATATAAATTTTTCTCCATAACGTACAGCTCTAATTGGGATATATAGCATTATCGCGATACAAAATGAGCTATATAAAGATGTACAATTTTCTCCATATCGCAAAGCTGTAATTGGGATATATATCCTTATCACGATATAAAATTAGCTGTATCAAGATATAAAATTTTCTCCATATCGCACAGCTCTAATTGGGATATATATCATTATCGCAATATAAAATTAGCTATATCACGATATAAAATTTTGTCCATATGGCACAGCATGACAACAATACGTACAAACAGTGCGTTACTTTTCGTAGGGTGTTTGAGGACGGCTTCCACAACATAACGGCAGAGAAGTACGGCATGTAGCCTCGAGGCCAACAGGATATGACATCAACATTTAGCGTACCACACTGCGTAATGTGCGTGAACGAATATTTGAAGCTTCTTCTCATCCGTGCGCAGAAACCCGATACCTCACGGGGCAATTTCTCAACAAGTTTGCATGATATGTCCCCCTGAAAAGAACCATATGAAGCAGCGGGGTTTGTGTTTGCCAGTGTTTTGGTTTTGCAATCTCACATCTCCTTTGGGATGTTTCCCCCAACAACGAGGGGAAAATGAGAACGGATTGAAATAGAGACGGACGAAAAGTAAACATTAATTTCCGCAGACAGAATCTCTCTGTCTGGTGCAGATTAAAGCTCTCGTCCATTGAGAAAGCAGCAGTGTCGAGTTACTTTTAGCGTGTACATGGATGTGTGTGGGAGAGCATCTCCAGGCGGTGTGGGCGGATGATCTAATTGTGCAATTTTCAGTCTTGAGGGCAAAAATGGCTATCCCCTTGTGTATTTGTGTGTGCGTTACAGTGACCCCCGTGTCCACTAATGTCCTCTCTAATGCCGTCTGTCACGGGCCGGAGGGAAAGCATGGATAAGATCCTCTCACATCTGCCACGCTGTGTTAAGTTTACAACTTGCCATTTCTGCATTTGTCTCAATCAGTGTAATTTGTGGTGATGTGATCCTCGCAGTGGGTTGAAACGCTTCACAACATCAGCAACACACCCGCTCTTTGTCGAATCTTGGACGAGTAACAGGAAGATAGAAACTGAAAAATGCTGTGGGTACAACTCCCACACTTTGGTAAGAAACAATACGAAAAGGTAGATGGGCTTATTGTAAGATGTTTACATACCACCACTGCCCTAAATTTACAGTACTGATGATTAACTAAATAGTTTTTTTTATGTTTCTGTAATGGTTAATTTAATCTTTAATCAAAATGATATCTTTAAAGCTAAAATATTGTTTTTGTCCACGAATTTTCAAATTTAATATTTTATAAAGAAAAGATGCTCTGATACATTTGGTCAGAACTGGATAAGCCCCCTCTAAAATATTCTTATGCCCCCTTAAATAATTTGGTGTTGTTTAATTAATTAATTAATTAATTAATTAATTTTTTTTTTTTTTTTTACAAAAAAGTGCAGACAAATTCAATATAAAGTGCAAAAATATGAGTTTAAATAAAGACTCATATAACCTTGCATTATTCATAAATCACTATAAATCACTTAAATATGGTCGAAAAACATGCTAAAATGCCCTCTTTAGAGTCAAAGAATCTTAAGTTTCCTCTTAAGAAGCAAAAATGTGCACTGTAAGTGCCCTTTTTTGGTGTTTGCATTTTTTTTGAAAAAAATAAATAAATAAATAAATAAATAAATTAAACAACACCAATTGTTTAGGGGGGGCTTCACCTTGGGGTTAAGCCTCCCTGTCCTTAAACCTAGTGACGCCCCTGATAGATGATGGTGCACTACAGGATGACTTAAAGTTGATAAAAACAATGGCTACCCTACATGCTAAAAACCATTCAGCACACTGGTGCCCTTTTCAAGTTTTTGGCCCTGGCCCCTCAATAGCTTGCTTCCACCACTGCTTCAGAACAAAAACAGATCTGCATTTAACAAAAGGAGCCTGCAAAGGTATTGGTTTATCCTTTAATTTCTGCAAAAGTAAAAGACACGCAAACTGCAGGGTTGTGTATATATGTGAGCAACAGTCTTTATGAGGAATATCAAGAGGACGCTGCATGTTCATATCCTGTCCTGTCGTCGCAAAAAATGAGCCCAAAGGAATAAAATCCAATTTTAAGTGCAGCTCAGGACATGTTGCTTACAGCCCTGATGGATAAACTTTATTTGTTCTTTCACTGTCAGTGTTGCATGTCAAATACTTGGAATACTTAGTTTCAGTGAGCTGCAGTCTCAGAGTAATTGTATTTTGCTTGGTGTGTGTCTTCTTTGGTGTGAGGTTTAGGGAATTATTTATTTGGAATTCCAGGTCAGAGTTTCGTGCCGAAGCCCCAGGGCTCTGAGGGGTTGCTACCGACTGAGTGACCCCGACTTCCTCTCCTCCTCCCCGCTATCTGCCGGCTTTTTCTTCACAGACTGAACTTTCTAATCTCCACTTTAAGATGAATGCAGCAACCGAAACAAAGCGGAGCTGGAATATCAGTTTGTCGAACACATCCACCTTTGTCTTTCCAAAGACGGCACTGAATGCATGCAGCGTTACGGAGGCTGCTTTGAACTGAACCTGCCTGAGGAGCCGAGGACGACTAAAATCAGCGTCATATTTCAAACCGCCGCTTAAAACGACCTTTTTTTATTGACCGGCGTTTATGTTGTTTCCTCTTCTTTCACTAAATTCCCAACTCAAAAACTTGCCAGAGGACGGATCTTAATGTTTCTGATGACCTCTCTGGTTAAACACAACAAAAACTGGGGGCAGATGTTGAAAAATGTATGATAAAGTGCCCTCGTGAGGCAAAAACACGCACTAAAGTTCTCTATTTGGAGGCAAAAATATGCACTAAAATGCCCTCTTGGAAGGCAAAAACTTGAAGTACCCCCCTGTTTAGCAAAACACAATAAACTGCCCTCTTTGCTGGTTAAAACATGATAAAATGTCCTCTTGGGTGGCAAAAATGCATGCTTAAATGCCCTATATTTATGATGAACACTCCATTTAAAACAATAAAAAACATCCATCTTACCAGTGGTGTGCACTGGGGGGGGCATGAGGGGAGGCAGTTGCCCTTTTGTTTAAAAATGCACACTAAAATGCCCTTTTTGGAGGCAAAAATGTGCACTAAAGTGCCCTTTTTGGAGGCAAAAACTTGTGCCAAAGTGTCCCCCTGATTGATAAAACAAACTTAATTGTCCTCTTGGGTGAAAAAGACACGATAAAATGCCCTCTTGGAAGGCAAAAACAATAAAAAACATACATCTTACCAATGGTGTGCACTGGGGGGGCATGAGGGTAGGCAGTTGCCCTTTTGTTTAAAAATGCACACTAAAATGCCCTTTTTGGAGGCAAAAATGTGCACTAAAGTGCCCTTTTTGGAGGCAAAAACTTGTGCCAAAGTGTCCTCCGATTGATAAAACAAACTAAATTGTTCTCTTGGGTGGAAAAGACATGATAAAATGCCCTCTTGGAAGGCAAAAACGTGCTTCAAAACACACTAAACTGCCCTCTTGGGTGGCAAAAATACGCACCTAAGTGCCCTATGTTTATGACAACCACCCCAGATAAAATCAATGAAAAACATCCATCTTACTGGTGATGTGCACTGAGGTGGCCACAAGGGGATGCAATTGCTCTATTGTTTGAAAATACATGTTAAAATGGGCTCTTTGGAGGAAAAAAACGCACAAAAAGGTGCCCTCTTTGGAGGCAAAAACTTGTGCCAAAATACCCCCATTTGGCAAAACACACTAAAGTGCCCTCTTGGTTGCTTAAAACGTGAAAAAATGCCCTATTGAAAGGCAAAATGGTACGCTTTTGTGCCCTCTTCTTTGGTCAAAATGCACGGTGGGTGCCCATGTTTTCTTTTCGCCCCTACCCTTTACAAAGTCTTTGCACGCCACTGCATAATTCTGTTTATTCTTGATTGGGTTTCAGCATCAACCAACGTGTAACTTGCATCACAAAATCAACAAACGCACAACATAATACGTTCATATTATGGAGTTGCACATAACAGCTGCCCTCCAGAGCCTTATCGCTTCTCGTTGCTCCTCTCACCGTTATCTGCTTCCAAAGCGACACTGATTCGTAACAAAGCACAATGTAAACCGTGGTTTTCCGTACAGTGAGGACTCAATGAGCTGCGAGGGTCAAGAGGTCAAAAGGGCATAAGGATTAGAAGTGAAGTCATGTTAAGGCGGATACTCAGTGACAATAACAGCTCCACATCTGTTCAGCATTGAATGAGACAAATGACAAGAGGAACTGGTATGAAAGCAAACGCTCTGTCATATAGAAATGTGAGTCCAGGCCCCCCTGGAAAGCAGAGCCATTCAAACCAGAGGACCTCTCACCTCTCTCGCTCCAGCGAGGCGGCAGGCATTTCAGACCCAGCCGGAGCTCCGAGGCTATAAATAGAAAAATAGCTCAGCGGAGGAACACTCGACGTCCAGGAGTGAGGCGGGGAGAGTCGTGTTGGTGTTCAGGACTGGGACGTTTACAGCGTTCGCCTCCTCTTATAATGTGATGTGTGTTTAATTAGAGGAACGTCAAAGTTTGTCATCTGTTTATCAGAAAGGAAATATAGCGAGAACGCTGAATTAGAGTTTAGATCAGGGCGATTTAACGCCATCTAGTGGACGTTTAAGAATAAAATACTGTATATTACTGTACATGCTGCCCTCTACCAGATGTTTGCCCATTTTTAACACAAAAACAAGATTTGAAAATTCAATTATTTATGCACAGCATCACTTCATTCACTTTCACTGGATTTTTTTTTTTCCTCACTGAGTTCACGACTCTTCACCATTTTGAACAGCAGTGAAGAATTTCAACTTAATTCACCTCTTTACACCCAAATTTGGATTTCACTGAGAAGTCAGCAATGAATCCAGAACAACAAACAACCACTAAAACACATTTTTCTTAACTGGAATTTGGCATCTAAATTAAAAAATACAATTTGAATTTTTTTGGATAACAACAATATATTTTATCATTAAAGATATCATTTTGAGCTTGCGCATACTGGTGAAAATATTTGGCAATACTGTGAATTTAGGACAGTTTTGGTGGAACAATACATGTGTTAAGCTCTATGTAAACAAATCTGTAATGGTGCATTACTTTTTTCTTAAAAAAATATTCTTTATCCAATCCCACATGATAATCTTCATTTTCGCTACATAACTTCACTCATAATATGCACATGTTGAGTAATTTCTGAACAAATTAATTTAAGCTCTCAAGGCAGTGGTGTCATTAGTCTTATTTTAGGGGGGGCTGAAGCCCCCCCCAAAATATTTTTAAGCCCCCCCTAAATATTTTAGTGTTGTTTCAGTTATTTTTTTTCCAAAAAGTGCAGACAAAGTCAATATAAAGTGGACAGAATTGTGAGTTTAATTAAATAATCATATAACTAAATATATAAATCAATTAAATATGGTCACCCTCCATTTTTTTTTTTTTTTTTTTTGGTCAAATAACGCGTTCCAATGTGTTCTCTTTGGAGGCAAAAAACGTGCCCATTTTTATTTTTGCTCCTGCCCTTCAAAAGATACATACAACTATATATAAATAAATATAGTAGCATCACCTGGGGGCAAAGGCCCCTCGTCCTTAAAACTTATTGACGCCCCTGTCTCAAGGCAGGGTTCCCACACATCCTGGAAAACATGGAAAATGATTGACAAATTTCCCACTCATGGAAAATGAGAAAAAAAGGTCAAATGTCATGGAAACGGTTACGTTTTCCTGGAATATTATTTATCCTGCCATAATTTTCCAGGATAATCTAACCATTTCCAGGATTTTTTTAAAAACTTTTTTTCATTTCCCATGAGTGGAAAACTTGTCAATAAATTTGCCAAGCTTTCCAGGATGAGTGGAAACCCTGTGAAGTTGCAAAGAGTTGTTTTTGCCACCAGATGGAGCCAGAGGGTCTCTAATAAATCCTCCAGCAGCTGGATGGATGGATGGGAACGTGGAAACGTGGGTGGGCTGCGTCGCGGCCCGTCACAGCTGCGCACATCTGTCTCCTCAACCCCTCTCTGTGTCATAAGTATCTTATGAAAACATCACGACAGGCATATTTCAGCACTTATACAATCAATGCACACATACACAGTACATTTCCTATTAAATCGCCCTCCATCCTCGCTGTTAAAACAATGTGACCAATAAAAGCTTCTGGTAAATGTGGGCACATGTCTTGTTATTATTACACACTCACAAAGTATTCTCATAAGACATCTCCAGTGGAGGGGAGCTGTTTGTACTGTCACCAACACCCACATATCCACACACACACACACACACACACACACAAACATAACAAGGAGTGTTTATACTGCTTTAGTCGGGAACAGCGTCACTTCTTAGCAGAGATCATATTCTCTCCTGCAGAGGTCCTTCCCAGAACATGAATGTGAGCGATCATGACTTATTAGTTTCTGAGGACCAGTAGTCTCTCACTTTAAAGCAACAGTATTATCAGCTTACTTTTAATCCCTAAGACATTTGCCCTTTTGCACGTTTAAAGCAGGAGTTAGAGGTTATAATGTATTTCTCATAAATAAATGTTCATTTACTCTTCATGGACGAGTGCTATAACACAAGAGCAGAGCGTGCAGCCGAGGGTTTTACCTTTCTGGACACCTGGCGTCCAGTAGGGTGTTTCCTGGAAAAATTCCCTCAGCACAGGAAGTGATGCGTTTTGCGTTTCCAACAGCAGCAGCAGTTTGTTTGCAATAAACAGAAGAAGAAGAAGAAGAAGCAGGTGGATGATGGTATGAGCGGCGATGGATGCCATGGCGAAAGAAAAACTATCCACTCCATTATTGTTTCCAGTATAAAGGTGTCATTTTAACTGGACGTGAAGGGGTGAAACCAGGGGCGTGCATAGACTTTTTTGAAGGGCAGGGGCAAAATGGAAAAAAAGGGCACCTATTCCGCATTTTTCCAACTGAAGAGAGCACTTTAGTGCATGATTTTGCCTCAAAAGAGGGCACTTTAGCACACATTTTTGCCTCCAAAGAGGGCCCTTTAGCATGCACTTTTTGCCTCCAAAGACAGCACTTTAGCACGCATTTTTGCCTCCCAAGAGGGCACTTTAGCACACATTTTTCCCCCCACAAGAGGGCACTATAGCGCACATTTTTGCCTCCCGAGAGGGCACTTTAGCAGGCATTTTTGCCTCCAAAGAGGGCACTTCAGCACACATTTTTGCCTCCAAAGATGACACTTTAGCACACATTTTTGCCTCCCAAGAGGGCCCTTTAGCGCGCATTTTTGAACAATTGGGCCACAAAGGGTGGTGACCACCTTTGCCCCCCTTGTGCACACCACTGGGTGAAACAGCCCAGGTACCAAATAAAACATCAATGAAAGCCCTTCACCCTCTCTGACGCCCAAAAGAAGTGAATTGACTCGCAGAGGAGACATCTCGGTGTGTCTTTTCCAGACTACAGGTGTCTACAGAGATGCCAGCCTTTAATAAGATTAACAGTGAGGCGTGTCAGTCTGGTATCCCATCGAGAGCGCCAATTTGCCTTAATTTGACCTAATTGGAGGAGTTTTGTTCTGTCTCAGCGCTGCCAGGTTTGAAGGAGAGCGTGGGAAACTAAGCATTTTTTTTTGTTGAAGCAATGATAAAAAGTCAGTAAGAGAAAGAGAGAAAGACTACGGAGGGAAAGAGAAAGAGGGAACACTCGTGAACACACACCTGGCTTAGATTAGCTCGAGCTAGCAGGGAGGCTGTGTGTTAATGGTGATTTAATAGCTTCTGAAATGACTTCCCGCATACAGCGTGTGTGTGTTTGAATGTTTACCTGTACGCCCTCATGCCTTGTGGCTTTATGGGGTTATTAAATCTTTCCATTTTGCTTTCTGCTGACAGTGGAGACCACTGAAAAGCCAACTTTCTGGGCAATCGTAACAGTGCCAAATAGATGTTTGGATTTGGTTCATTGAGTGTGTTTACAGGATTTGGTTGGGAAATCCACATCGAATGATGATGATGCTGAACAGGAAGTTCCCAGCGGCGGATTCGCACCGCATGTTCGCTCAGTGATGATGATGATTCTGCAGCACAATGCGACCGCGCTTGCTTTGTTTTCATATTATCAAGGATTTCCATATCCAACTCTTCTGTGTGGCCCGCCAGGGTTCTGTCTGTTGCCACGGCAACGACTCGGCGACGTAAACACGGCCACGGGAGTGAGAACAAAAAAAAAAAAAGAGCATCATTCCTGAGCATAAGCATCAGGAGATATGTTTGTTCCTTCAAAGGCTCTGACGCAGTTGGAAAAAAAAAAAAAATCACACACGAGGACTGAAATTATAAATAGAATTGAAATAAAGCAATAAAGACGTTCATACTTAACCTGACATTATGGCCGCACATTATCAGTCTCAGGACGTAAACTGTGGAAAATATGTCGCATTTTTATGGGAAAAAAATGTGAAGATCTTTATTTTTGATTGAATACTGTGTTTCTGGATCTGTAGCAGCGTGCAACAAAAGGATGTTAAAGGAACAGGCAGGGGTGTCACTAGTTTTTAAGGGCTGGGGGGGCTTAGCCCCCAGTTTTATATATATATATATATATATATATATGGGCAACCATATTTAAGTTATTTATGAATAATGCTATGATTATTTAAACTCATATTCTGGCTACTTTATATTGAATTTGTCAGTGCTTTTTTGTAAATAAATAAATAAACCAACACCAAATTGTTAAGGAGGGCCTTAAGAATATTTGAGGGGGTCTTCAGCCCCCTAAAAGAGGCATAGTGACGCCAGTTCTTCAGTCGTTTGAATGCCATGCATGCAACAAAACGATGGTAACGTCTGCAGGTTTAGACAGCAAAACCACTTAGGTTTAGGAAAAATGCAATGGTTGGCCTTAAAGATAAGATAAGATATAAAAAGTAGGGCAGTCGAAATAAGCCTGTTAACACGATTAAGCGTGCTAATTTGCGCAACGATAACTCCACTTGTTTTAATTCATTCCATTTTTGTGCATTACTTTTCACATTACCCTGAATATTTATTTGATAATTTAGGTTTTTAACAAGTTTTTAATCACATTTTAATTATTTATTTATTTTAAGGTGGGGCATTAATGTGTTAACGCATGCGTAATCGTGTTATAGCACTAATTTGCGTGAAGGTAACCGCAACTGCCAGAGACGAACTGGCAGGTCATGAAGCAGAACTCCATTCAAAAAATCAAGGAAACTGTCAGTCGTAACTAACAATCAAACATGCTGATAAAATTAGATTAACCATCTTTTCTGAATCTGTCTAAGCTTCTCCTGGAATTCAGCAAACAAATAATCCACCAAAGAGCATCGTGAAAGTATTAATTTGTAACGTGAAATATGGGCAAAAAGGAAAAGAGAAAGAGACGTTCTTTTCATAAGCACAGCGCTTATTAGAGCTAATGTGGTGTCGCTCTGATTTCAGCAGATAATATCATAATAAAAAGTGAAATAATATGTGAAAGATGACAAACTGGGAGGTTTTAGTGCCACATTAATCAGCCTCTTGTACTTTATCATTTAGACATTTTTCATTTTTATAAGGTATTAGAAAACCTGGGGCATATTTCTGAACAAATTCCATTTTATACGCATATGTGTGACGGAGAAAAAGGACTAAAATGGAAAGCAAAAGGCAGGTTAGAACAGGCAACCACTTGGTTAAAATGACCTAACAGTGTGTGTGTGTGTGTGTGTGTGTGTGTGTGTGTAGCATGATATGAGGTGGTGGGAGTGTGGGTGGAGCTAAGAGGGGAGTCCAGCTTAGATTCCAGCATTCCAGAGAGAGAAAAAGAAATGGGATGGATCTGTCAACCCCCACCTCCTGTCTTTCTTCCACTACTTTCTTCTTCTCCTCCCATGCCTCCACCCAAACACACACACACACAATCACACACACACACTGAGTCTGCCTGGTGAAGCTCATGTTGAACCACATGACAATGCCGTCTGGGAAATTAACAAGATAAGAGTAGATGCATAAAAACCAAATTTAAATGACATTTTTTCTGGAGTTTCAATGCCGTGTTAATTAAGTTTTTAAGTCTACATTTTGGCTATTATCAAAAAGCCCATGAAAACCAGTAGTGGTGGGGAAAAAATATCGATATCGCAATAGTTTTTCTTCTGATATAATACTGCTTTTTGATTCCTTAGTATTTTTTTTTTCCCCTACAAAAAAATCATGTTTTGGGCCAATTGTAAATCCAGAATAAACAATAAAAAAATAACTAAAAATTTAAATAAAAAATAAAATAATAAAAAAATCCACATTTATGCAATAACTTTGACAGTCCTAATTTATATATATATATATATATATATATATATATATATATATATGTATATATATATATATATATATATATACTGTATATGCAATTTGTATTTTAAGCTGCATTTTAAATTTCTCAGTGATCCATGTAGAATATCACAATATATCATAATAATGCATCGTATCATGACTCAAGTATTAATCTCACACGAACATATACACGGCCCTGCTGCCATAAATACACACAGGGGAATTAAAAATATCGGCATCCATCGCTGAAAAACAGCTCCTGTTTGAGTAACAGGAACGCTAAAATATATATGAACAGTGAGGTAACATGTTTCCCTGTGCAATAAAACACTTCCTTTGCTATCCACAGTGAATGCCAAGAAATAAATCAAAGGGGAAAATAGATAAGAAATAAAATAGCAGTGGCGTCATAAGGCCTATTTTTTTTCTTTCTATTTTCTGAAGCCCCCCCTAAATAATTTGGTGTTGTTTTATTTTTTAAATTAATTAATTATTATTATTATTTTTATTTTTTTTGATAAAAAAGTGCCAACAAATTAAATTTTAAGTGGCCAGAACAAGAGTCTAAAGAAATATAACATTATATAACCACATATAATCATATAACCTAACAAATTACATACATATTCACATCCTGTGCATATCCTGGGGACTAAGCCCCCCCCCCCCGTCCTTAAAACCTAGTGACGCCCCTGAAAAATAGATAATTAAAGGCAGCTTAAAAGGCTAAATTTAAAAGCAGCAAACACAAATTAAATTGGATATAGAATAACATCCTCATGCTTGAGCATATGAGCCTAAACATCTAGTATATCAGTAACTCACGCTATAATATGATATGAAACATAATATAACAATGCTATAAAACATCCCAACTTTGACCTAGTAGGAAAATAGTTCCTGGGAGTTCCGAAAAGCAGATTTTCTTCAAATTTAGCCTCAAATTATTCATGAATCCTTCACATTTAGCTTCAGAACTATCTTTCTTAAAGATAATGCTAATCCCCTTTTATGACTGAATCATATTTCAGCCGTTTTGTACGCATCATATGTTGAGGTATGAGTTAAATAATGACAGTGAGGATATAATAGTGTATTTCTTGATGTCAGAATTGACTGCAGAGTCGTTCAAACAGGCAGATTGTTCCCAAAAATACCTTGTCTCTGCACAGCTGTTGCGTATTCGCCCGTATTATCAGCAGAAGGATAAAAGCACTGCTGTCATTTGCGGACAGCGCATTCCTAGAAGGCCGCTGTGTTTATCCTGCAGACTAAATATTTACACCGTGAGCTGAGGAGAACTGAGGCTGCTCGGGTTGACTCTGATAAAAGCTTTGATATGCTTCAGGCCAGGTGACGAGATCATGCATGCAGCTATGCAAACACACCGGACACAGTGTCCGCCAATGAGCGAGCACATGCAGGCATCGGCTGAGCGTACTTGTAAAAAATGAAAGGAATATTGGGAAAATGTCGGGAATCCAAATAGACCCACTGTGATAAACACAGATGAGGTTTATGTCCAAGCAATGTCACTGGTTTGTTATGGTTCCAAAGGTTCAACTGAGTCCGCCGTCCACAGGAGGTCTGACAACGGCAACAGTCACAGATTAACGCTGGATCTGCTGCAGTGGCGTGCAAAGACGTTTGGAAGGTCAGGGGCCAAAAGAAAAAAAAAATAAAGGGCACCTACAGTGCGTTTTTGCACTTAAGCACACATTTTTGTCACCCAGGAGGGCATTTTATCATCTTTTAACAAGCCAGGAGGGCACTTTAGCTTGTTGTGCCAACCAGGAGGGCACTTCACTGCATGCTTTTGCCTCCAAAGAGGACATTCTATTGCACATTTTTGCCTCCAAAGAGGGCACTTTTGTGCACGTTTTTGCCTCCAAAAGAGGGCACTTTAATGCACATTTTTGCCTCCAACGAGGGCACTTTAGTGCATGTTTTTGCCTCCAAGAGGACATTCTATTGCACATTTTTGCCTCCAAAGAGGGCACTTTAGTGCACATTTTTGCCTCCAAAGAGAGCACTTTAGTGCACGTTTTTGCCTCCCAAGAGGACACTTTAGTACATATTTTTGCCTCCAAAGAGGGCACTTTAGCGCACGTTTTTGCCTCCCAAGAGGACACTCTATTGCACATTTTTGCCTCCAAAGAGGGCACTTTAGCACACGTTTTTGCCTCCAAAAGAGGGCACTTTAATGCGCATTTTTGCCTCCAACGAGGGCACTTTAGTGCACGTTTTTGCCTCCCAAGAGGACATTCTATTGCACATTTTTGCCTCCAAAGAGGGCACTTTAGCGCACATTTTTGCCTCCCAAGAGGACACTCTATTGCAAATTTTTGCCTCCAAAGAGGGCACTTTAGTGCATGTTTTTTGCCTCTCAAAAGGGCGGACCACCCCTTCCCCAGATGCACACCACTGATCTGCACATCTCTTATTTCAGATAGGAAAAACTGCGTCACTTTAAATCCAGAGATCGGTGAGTGTCCTTCAGCGGCTTTGAGAAACAGCCTCAGGAGACACATCTATTTGCATCTGAAACAAGTAAAATGATTGACAGATTGATCTGATTTTCATTAAAAAAAACAGCCATATTGTCTGCATGTCCTCACCTCTAGTGCTCCAGCGATTTCATTTAAACTGTATTTGCATAAAAAAAAACGTGATTAGACAAAGCGCTGGCTGATCAAACTCATCTGCATGATCATAGAGATGCTCTCCATCCACCAGATTAACGGTGTAAATGCACCACGACTAGTCCTCATCATGGCTTTAATTTGAGCAGTACAAATCTCAGGTCTCAGCAAATATCTTCAACAAACAATAAGAATTAATTATATGTCTTGATAATTAGCAGCCTGTCTGGATTTAACAGTTAGGGATCCAGAGACAGATCTTTGACACACCATATATATATATACGGTTTGCATCCAGCACATGGTTAGCTTAGCATAGCTCAAATACTGTGTTGAAGACAATAGATCAGATATTAATATATCTTCTTAAACTTCTGCATTTTAACTCTATTGATGGGCCGTTTAGAACATGTTTCAGCTCGTTTCTGGACTGCAACTCAAACTTGGTATTTTAACGACATATTTAATAACCCCAGACAATTGTGGGACTTTATTTTTTTCCCCTCAAATCCTTGTCCTTCACTGAGGATGTTGATCTCACATCGCTCCGTTTCCCATAATGATCCAGACGCTTTCACCGTGGCGCCATGGCAACAAGTAAAGGCTATTTTCTGCTTTTCTGCAGCCTCACACGGCACAAAAAAAAAAAAAATACAAGAAATCTCTGCGATTATTTTCCCACGGCCTTTTGCGACGTTTTCTCAGCAGTTTGTCTTGATGTGAAAATAATTCTGAATGCAGGAATGATATGACACTGCAACAGGCTGAATATCTGACCATGTGAAACACATCATCACTGGTTTCCAAGGCAACGTTAGCTGGTTTGAAATGGACTATTAGACTACATTATACGCTGACATGCATACTCACTCTATCACAGAAACACATCACACTTGTTATTGTGCTGTCCGGCACAGCTGGCAAGCCGGGACGCCATGGCAACTGTTGTCGCAGAAAACGTTAAGGAGGCGTGGGAGGTGGAGGATGCTGCGTGTGTGTGCATTAAGGTGGAGGAGCTGCAGCTGAAAGACAAGGTGTCTGTATGTGAAACACAAAAAGGCCATTCAGTCACATTTAAGGCACTAAAAGGTTGTGTTTGTGCTGTCAGGATGATGTAACTGTTGATTAAAAGACGATACTATTCATTTCTTCATCAGTTCGCTTCTGTCTCGTGTCCTAATAACTGGTCAGGGTTGCCATTGTCATAAAAAAATGATTCAAATAAAGAAACGTGAAGAAAATAAAGCCTCATTTATCAATACATGTGCAAAAAAAATATATATGCAAATTCAGTGATCAAATTGACAAATTTGCATTCATTTATTTATCACATAAATAAATATTTTCCAGTTTATTCTTGTCCATCCACATTTATTTATAGTTTTATCAAGTAATACTGATTCCATTTTTGAACATTGTTGCTTATTTTGACATTACCCTGCACATTTATTTGATAATTTAAACGTTTAATGATTTTTATATCATATTTTATTTCGTTTATTTTTTTATTTTAGGGCTGTTGAAATTAGTGCATAATTAAACTACATTAACGCGCTAATTTGCGCGATGGTAACAAACTGCCCAAAATGCGTTGCCAGGTTCAGAAAAAAACCCCCCATTTATTTAGGTTTAGGAAAAATGTCACGGTTAGTCTTAAAGATAAAATATGATGTGATAAGTAGGGCTGCTGAAATTAGAGCGCTAACATGATTAATCATGCTAATTTGCGCAACGGTGACTCCACTTGGTGACTCGAATTATTTATTTATTTAATTATTTTGGGGCTAGGAAATTAATGCATTAACGCAGATTAATCGTGTTATGGCGCTAATTTGCGCAAAAGTAACAGTAACCTCTTAAAACCAAGTGTCACCACTGTTGGTACAAATGTATAATTCAAATCAGCTGAGATAAAAAAAAAAAATATGAGGAGACAATACTCATATTAATAATAATAATAATAATAATAATAATAATGATGATAATAATAATAATCATGGACATGCTGTTGGCAGTTGAAAAGCAGCCTCCAGTACCAGCATGTGTTTCTGTTCTCTCACAGCCTGCATGTTTTCATCACTCTTAGTGACGTCATCTCCCAGGAAGAAAGGAACTCACATTTCACATCAGTGAGGCCTGCCTGTGTCTGTCCACTCATCTGTCCGTATATTTATCCATCTGGCCTCATCTGTCCGTCATGCATCTGTACTGTATATATGGTGTACATGGTGATCTGACCTTCCACCCTTCTACCATCTATCATCCTGCCCGCTGCTCTGTCAGCTTGTTTGTATGACCGCTCAGCTGGCAGATTTCACCCTGAGAAGCCCTTCGTGATGCAATCACGATGCTCTTTGGTGGATTATTTGTTTGCTGAATTCCAGGAGAAGCTTGGACAGATTCAGAAAAGATGTTTAATCTAATTTTATCAGCACATTTGATCATTAGTTCTGACTGCATTGTTAGTTTCCTTGATTTTTTGAATGGAGTTCTGCAGTTTGTAATAGAAGTAATTTGGAATTTGGAAGTTCAGCAGGCCGGAATAAAACACTTAACTCTTAACGCTGCCCTTATAATCAATATTTGAGAGCTTGTTGTACATTCAGTCCTCTTATCAGGTAACAGAGTCAACAATGCTGTTTCTTAAAAGAGTACTGTGTGTTCGAAACGGGAAAAAGACCAAGAACACATTTACTGTCTGTTTTAGCTCGAAGGACAACCAGCCAAGACACCTGGAGGAAATGATCACAAAAGCCTTCACATGAGAGAATGAATGCTGACAAGTGGTTTCTAATGTTTGGAAGGATTGGTTTAACAAAAAATGAGCGACTGACAAACATCGCGACTCTTAACCCAGCGCTTGATTTTCCTTCGGATATTGATCAAACATTACGTCATTACTTAAAGTGTATGAAGAAACTTTCCGGGACATTTGCGTCTCATCAAAACAATGCTTCTTCAAAACTGACAAATATGTAAAGAAATCAAACATATGTCAAGGAATAAAAGCTAAAAATTAGGGATGTAACGATACACTCAACTTACTATTCAATAAGATTTTTTTTTAACAGACACATGAAGACTTTTGATCAACTTCAAAACACAAACTATGCAATGAAGCACATAGTATACATATAAATATGACAGTGACGTACAGACACTGAGAAGATAATTAAATAGATATAAGCTAAAAGTCTTTTAACTGTAACATACGGAATGGATGCGTAATTGAAAACTAAAATAGGCAAGACAAAATAATGTTGAAAAAAGCATTCTGCGATTCAATTTTAATCTTTGCCCATATCAATTGTCATACATTTGTATCAACAGGGGTGCCACTAGGTTTTAAAGATGGGGGGGGGGGTTTAGCCCCCAGGAGATGCACAGGATGTGGGCAAAATTCAATAACACAAGGCTATATGATTATTTATTTCGACGTATATTCTGGCCACTTTATAGTGAATTTGTTAGCACTTTTGCAAAAAATAATAATAGTAACAAAAATAAAACAACAAATTATTTAGGGGGGGGGCTTCAGCCCCTAAAATAGGCCTAAAGATGCTACTGTGTATAGATTTTTAACTGTCTCATGATGAGCTAAAGCCTAGATATTGTTGGAAATGGTTTTGCAACCATGCAACCAGATATTCCACAAAGTGCCCCCATGATATTCTCACGTTTTAAAAGTTTCCTTTAACATGTATTGTATTGAAACGCAGCAGAGCAGTCCTGACCTGCCAGTCGCTTCAGGCTTGCTCTAATGGAAGTGGTATGGAGATGAAAGCCTGGAGCTACGGTGGGCTAGTACCCAAAATCCTTCACTTCCACCCCCCCTCCTCTCTCTCTCCCCTCATTGGCCCCCAGGACACAGTATGGAGATTTAGGACAACTGGGTTGGCCTGTTGATAGAAGCATCCAGATTGAATCCAGACGCTGTCGTCCGTCACTGTGTGTGTGTGTGTGTGTGTTAGCTGGATGTTGACTGATCAGTTCCTCTAAAAAAAAAAAAAAAAAAATATCTTCCTCGCTGCACGACGTTCGGAGACGAAGTCGTCGCTGTATTTGTTTGTGCATCTTCAGCGCGAAGAAGCGAAGCGCTCTTTTCCTCGCTCACATTCCCCAGCTGTGAGGTCATCCCTCAGAGCTGCTTTGTGCAGCTCCTGCTGTAAATTCGTTTATGTGCGCCCACTTTTTTTTCCCCCCTTCTTTTCCTCTCTCAAACACCCATTCTTCAGGCCGTCTTGTGAAAGCGAGGTCAACGTTCAAGACGTAAAACACAAAGACCATACTCTAATAACAAGGCAAACGCGCCATAGTTATGCTCCTTTGGTTATGTTTTGTCATATTGTTGATTTTCTGAATCAGCTGCGTCTGATTGGAAACTGGCACAGAATCCAATATAAAAAGATTATTGGGATATGTTAAGAGATTCTGGGGAACAACTTTCAATGTAAAGATAATTTTTCAGTTACCTCACGCGGTTCTTTTTTTGATTTTCAGAGCACATTTGAGCTATTTTTAAGATTAAATCGTAAAAAAATATGTCAATGTCAGAGAACATCTACATTTCAAAGACTCCAATCTCGTAATAATCCGTAAAAAAAAAAAACGCAGACAGGAAGTTGTGTTTGTGAATGTTGTGGAAACTAGATTAAAACGCGCCCGGCAAAATTTATCAGCAAATCTTTGCGACATATTTAGTTCTGGAAGACTGATGATGTTGTGTACCGATACAATGTTGATATCGGATATTGGTCCATTATCAGCAAAAAGTCTGAAAAATATGTCACAGCTGAGGGCAAAACTTACGAATACGTTTCGTATACATCACGAATATGTTTCCGGTGGTCGCACAGAACCAGGTACCTCGTGATACGATACTATCACGATATTTTGCCCCTGATAACGATAATATCGCTATACATCAATTCCGTGATAATCAATATAATGCAAGATATTTCATCCACAATACATCACTAAGTGTCACTAAAGAAATTCCGAATATTGACTGCATTCAATCTGTTTCACATGAACGTCAGCCAAGTAAATATATATGTCTATATATATGTGTACATGTAATACAGCGACACCTTGTGGAACAGAGGTGCGGCAGTCGTTCTGCATTTATCAGCCCAAAATATGACTGTTTTTTTAATCAGTGCCAAGAAATTAAAAATAAATATTATATTGAAAGAAAAATATAGAACCAGGAAGTTTACAACCAACCTCATCAGCATGAGGATTTTCAGGGTCTTTTATTTATTATATTCAATAGTAGAATATTGGTATGTGTAAGGTTAAATTGATGTAACCCATTGGTAAATAATAAATGGGTCTTGTTTGTTCTATATCGGTATTGGACAATACTCAAGGCTGCAATATCGGTATCGTATTGAAAGTAAAAAAGTTGCATCGGGGCATGCCTGGTTGTGATTACTCACATGCAAAATGAGATAAGTCTAAAACGATATTGACGATATGGGTCAAACAGTATAAAAGTACAGCATCAATAAAATGCACAGAGCTATTTGGAAACAACAAAAAAAATAAAAACACTTTTATTTGGGCCTCACTGCTTCTACTTTATGAGTATTCAGATTTTTCTCTGTCATTTACTGCATCGTCTTTAAGCTCTTTAACAGAATACTTTCCACTCGACGGGGTGATTTCACAACTCAGGCATTTGGAAGGAGGGCGCCGCACATCCCGATCGGACGATGTAAACATTTCGACCGTACGGCAGTGAAATTATGGGCTGGCCTCACGTGTTCCCTGTAAAACAACGCTGGAAATCTCAAGACGCACGTTTATATGAGGGGGATTTATGCATCTATGCAGTGTGGGTCCATGTTGTTTTGATTGAGAAGGGGTTTATCGGGGGGTTATTAAGGATTCCAAGGAGAATAAAATGCTGTAAATACTGTTAAATCACTGTCACTATCGCCGCCTGAACTCCACGTCAGCAGCAGCGATGTGATACATCGAGCAGGCCGTGCCAAATCCAACAGTGGAAAATGCGGAGTGGGCTTTGAAATTGATATCTGACCATCTATTTAACAAATTCAAGATGAGATGAGAAGTGGTGGCCAGCTGACGGGACATTTCACAGAAGTCGCTGATTATGAACGGCAACATAAATTCAACTATGTACTCCTCTCCTCCAGCCTCTTCTATGGGCTGTGTACTGAGTGAAAACTGGTCATACAGGGATGATTGAAACACCGTTTGAGGCTCCTCCACCTCGTGACTGAACTGCAGTCAGTGTTTTCACAGAGAGAAAAGGGACTCTTCTCTTTGTTCTCTGCATCATATCCAACAATGCTGCTTTAGTTTTTTTGAAGGCCATTTTTTGGACTAATTTTTGGACAATTGCACTACCATCCACCTTGGGGCTTCTGGGATATGTAATCGGAACATAAAGGACAGTATAAACCACAGAGCAGGAAGCAGGAAGTGGAGACGTCGGGATCAGAGAGCAGAGCAAACGGTACGAGAAAAAAAAAGTGGTGTTTTTGGCGAAACTAGCCTCTACTCAACTTCAGATAAAACGAGAATTGAAGAACATGCAAATGAACATTTTTTTTCATGGTGAAATAGAGAGCCTCTTCTTTCATTTGAGCTATTCAGTGTTTTCAGAGTCATCATAGAAAATATTCTGTGGGTCTTGAATATGACTCGATATGGACAAAAAAACAGGAACAAGGCACTTTGTGTTTTAAAAAAGGGCTGGCACTGAAAGACTTGCTTTGATGTAAGAATATGTATACGATTTCACTTTTCTGGAGGTGTAATATAGCTTTTATATGATGTCAAGCCCCCTAAAATATTTTTTTTTATTTATATTATTATTTTTGGCCTTCAAAAAAGTGCTGACTAATTCAATATTAAGTGGCCAGAATATGAGTTTGAATAAAAAAAAAATCTATATATAACCTTGCATTATTCATAAATCATTTAAATACAGTCACGTGTCCTGATTATTGAAAAATGCATGCTAATGTGCCCCCTTTGGATACGAAAATAAGCCCTTTTTCTGTTATATATATATATATATATATATATATATATATATATATATATATTTATTATATATTTATAAATATATATATATTTATAAATATATATATATATATATTATATATTTATAAGTATATATATATATATATATATATATAATTATATATATATATATTATATATATATGCAAAGTAGCCTCACCTGGGGGCTAAGCCCCCCCCAGTCCTTAAAACCTAGTGACGCCCCTGATCACACTTTAGGATTCTCACAAAACATCAGCTGGTCACATGAGGGTGATGTGGGTTACCATAGTTACGTGTCTCCGACCGGTGAGGAGGCTCTTATGTTCGTAATGATTGCAGAAATATTTAGGATTTGGAGATTTATTATTTATTCATTTTCATATCCGGCTGATTAAATGCCTGACGATTACCAACTCCACCCTCTGGCCCACTTCCACTCAGTCTGAACACGACTTTATCCAGCGCCTCAAATGTTTGACCAACCTCGTTCGACAGGATCTGATAAGCAGCCAGTCTATCAAAGAGCTATTCTCTGCAAGAACAGGTTTTCTTTACGACACCGCCGCCTGGGTGAGAGACACACCGGTTTCCAGCTGAGTCAGTTTATCTGTTATCTGCAGATTTTCAGAGTAAAGTCCCTCTTAACTGCTCAGCATTCTTCGGATGACTTGCAGCACGATCTGATAAGCGGCGAGGAATCCGGTGTCTTCCTCTCACTCATTCACACAAAATGTTTATTAAACCAGAGCAAAAAAATAATGCGGTTTGTTCTCGATAAGCACAAAGCAAATGGTTTCTATTACCTCTCGCTAAAGCGTGTGCACGAGGTCAGCCCAGTGGACCGGCCTTTCACAAGCATATTTATGTAAATATATCTGTGCCATCTGATTTTTAATTTCTAAAGCTTTTATTTTTTTGGCATTAAAAATCAGACTTTCAAAAATCATTTCTGACATTTTTTTCCTCAATGATAAATTAAATTCAGTGTTTAAAAAAAACAGTGTCTCAAAATATTCCGTTTTTAAAAATTCAATATATAGAAAAAATTCAGTGTGATGAAAAATTGGCTTGAAAAAATTCAACTGCAAAAAAAATTTGGTGTAAAAAGAAACCAAATTGTAAATTAAAATGTAAATTTTTGCAGTTCAATTTTTTATTTAGATTTTTTTTTTTAATATTTATTTTATTCATGGCTATTACTTCGGTACATATAAGTGCAATCTTTGACCAAACATACATTCGTTAGCAATGCTCTATTTCTTTTTTTTTTTACATAAACAATACAAAAAAAACAACAATTATGACAACAACAAAATACACCTCAGACACAAACACAATTTTTAAATGTTGAAATTTTTTTAACACTGAAGTTTATATTTCCTCATATTGGATTTTTAAAACAGAATATTTTGAGACTTTTTTTTTTAAGGTGAATTTATTTCACCATCAAGAAAACAATATCAGAAATAAAAATGCATGCCATAAATTTAATAGTTTTGAAATTAAAGGTCTGAAGCTTAAGAAATTAAAATTCTAAATCAGATGGCACTGGAATACTTCCATACATATCTCAAAAAAGAGGAATACTTATGAATAAACGATTTTGACAATGGAAGCAAGCGACCACAGTTTTGGTTGTGCGGTTTGACCAGAAGATTTATTCGTTCCAGTAATTAGGTCGATTTGTCACAGTGCAGAATCTCCAAAATATCCCACAAGCTGTTTTTTTTTTTAGCTTGAGCATGATAAATGTCTGGATATTTCCAGTGAGGATGTTGGCAACATTAGCTTTTAATATTTTTTTGTCTTGATATGACACTTCACATGAGGCAGCCCTGATTGATAGAAAAATTGACTTCATGTATTCATTTTTATTCACACAGTTTTGCTCCTATACAGTTACTATGAGCTGTCCGAAAACTCAAATCTCCCTACATGGAGTTTCCAGAGTCAAATCTTATCAACTGTGGCGCTCCATTTGTGGGTCACTGACGTGAAAACATTTGAGCAGCCCTGTCCCTGCTGTTGATAATCAAAAGCTTCTTCATCCTTCGCCTCTGCCTCTTTTTCCAGGCTCAAATACCGTTTGCTTAAACATGCAGCTAAAGTGCAAGAAATGCTTAATACATGCGTACAAGTAGTGCTGCAGAGCACGGGATCGGGATTCAAAGGAGGATAACTAAATATTCATCTGCCCGAAAGTGAAAAACAACATTTATTTATCACCTTTTTAGACCCAAATATGAGTCAGAACACTGGAATTCTCTGAGAAGTCAGAAATGAATCCAGAATAAAAAACAACCACTAAAACACATTTTTCTGTTCAGGAAATAACTGGAAAATCTATCAAAAATAATTTTTAAATCAAACATTTGATCTGAAAGTCCATGGATAACAACAATAATTATATGTTGGCATTAAACACTTGTCCACAGTGGTGGCTTAACCATTACAGAAATGTAAATCTTTAGATTATTTTGCAAATCACTAATACCGTTAATAGGGCAGTGGTGGTATAACACCCAAAGGCATCATTAAACCTATTTTAGGGGGGCTGAAGCCCCTGTAAAACATTTTTAAGCCCCCAAAAAAAACTAGTAATTTGTTTTGATTTTTATTTTTCCAAAAAAGTGCCAACAAATTCAATATAAAGTGGCCAGAATATGAATCTAAATAAATAATCATGTATGTATATTAATACATATTCAGTATATGCACACATATGCTCACATCCTGTGCATCTCCTGGGGGCTAAGCCCCCCTGTCCTTAAAACCTAGTGACGCACCTGATAATACCTCACACTGGGTAGTGGAAAAGTACATTTATCAAGCATTGTGTTGATAGTTTTTATCGTTATTTCACTTTTTTTTTTAATTTTTCTTGAGATGTGTTTCAGTAACCAGCGCAGTTTCCAGCCAACAATCATTTCCAACGGTGCACGACTTTTATTTTGAAAATCCACACCGGAAACAACGAGCCACACTGTCTCTAACCTGACAGCGCTCCGTCTGTCTCCTCGACTCGCCTGGTTCAGCATCTGTCTTCACCAGCACAGTCGGCACACGGAGCGCACGGTATGGATCCGTTACGCATTACGCACGGTGGTGTCCTCTCTGGCACAGACGCGTTTACTCCAACATCTACGCTGAGGAGCTGCGGTGTCCGGCAGTAAAAAAAAAAGTGTTTGTGTTGAATGTAGAAGAAGAGGAATCACACCACAAGTGATTCGTGGAGCCTCTTATTCTCTCCGCTCCGCGCACACACTTTTTTTTGGGGACGTATTTTCCAACAGGACATCATTCGCTTCATTGACGTTTTCGGTTTACTATATGTGGATACTTATTCGGGACCATGGGAGACTCCGTGTTCCTCGACAGGCAGAATTCCTATCTTGTAAGTACTCGGTTTATTGGCTATAAATTAATTACAGTGACTGTGCTGATAATGCGCCTCACATCTTGTGCTGTCTGTGAGGAGCAGGGATGGTTATTCCCTGCACCTTTTGAGGAATAAAGCCTCTCTGTGTGACACTAAAAATGTTTTCTGCATTATAGTAAGGAAACTTGCGGGGATTTTATGCACTAAATGTAAAATAAGAATGACCTTTTAACAAAATCCAGTAACCATGATGCTGAGCAGACAAACTGGGCCTCCTGGAAATGCAGAAACTTCCTGTGATGGAACGTTTTAAAAGACGTGTGGTGTGTCGACAGGGAACGCATGCAGGCGCGCAAGACCACACATGTTTTGCATGTGGTTCTCAGAGGAAAGACCAGGCTGAAAACCCTGCAGCAGAGCCACAGGTGTTGTGTTTCACACTCTGCGCCTTGATGCTCGGCCACATGAGGGCAAAACATATGGGTCAAGGCCGTGAGAGGGCTCCCTCAGCGTTTTTGAACTTTCGCCAAACAGGTTCGTCGTCATCGAATATGGGAATCCAGGTTGTGTTGTGGAAGCTGATTCAAACGGTGATCATCTGAGCTTCCTATTTCTGCTCCAGCGGTCTGCTTCCTCTTTATGAGCGGTGTTTGTTGGCTGGAAGCTCTAAAGCTACGAGCATCGATTGCAAAACAATCCGGTTTTCTTTGGCTTGGCTGGTAGCCACACCGTGGTCTGCATGTGTGCTTTGTAGTGCTGAAACACGTCGACATGCGGTCCATCGGAAAGGGGAATAAAATACATCCAACACAGGTGGATAGCACCTTAACTCCATGCCCCGACTTTGTTTTGAAACCGTCTTTGCCGCTGAAACGGCCTGTGGGTGGTGCGATTCAACATGGATCCATACAGGCTGTACATACGGAAACGCTGTGGTGGCGTTGAAGGATTTATCCACTCTCAAAAATTAGCGTGTACGGGCTCCTGGGTGGACGAAACGACCATACAATAAAAAGACGTCAGCACAATTTGAAAAGCCAAAATATGGAGAAAATCCATATGATTATAGCATCTTTTAACGTGTTTAAATGGAACAAATCATCAAACCACATGACAATCATCGTTAGTTGCTAAAGGTAGCATATCATCATTACAAAGATATTCATATTCATTGATATCATAGAAAACTTGTTTGGATAATCCAACATGTACAGCACTTAGTGGAGTCTTAATAAGGTGAGAAATTTAGTCAAACTGCATCTATTGATATGAATATAATATAATAGGGCTATCCAAATTTGCGCATTAATACGATTAATCAGTGTGAATGGGCTAATTTGTGCTACTTGGACAAACGCATAATAAATAATAATAATAATAATAACATTAATCAGTTTTATATAGTTTTTCATTAAAACTCTAAGACGCTTTACAAAGAACGCCCCAAAAAAAAGTTATTGCAGTTTAAATGCTTGCCCGAAACTGACTGAAACTGCCCGAAATGCGTTGGCAGAGATGAACTAGCAGGTCATGAAGCAGAACTCCATTCAAAAAATCAAGGAAACTAACAATGGAGTTGTAAATAATGCTCAAACATGCTGATAAATTTAGATTAATTATCTTTTTTGGGTCTGTCCAAGCTTCTGCTGTAATTCGGCAAACAAAGAGCAACGTTAAAGTATTAATTTGTGATGTGAGATGGATGAAAAGTAAAGCTTATACATATGTATATACACATATGTTAGGGCTGTTAAAATTAGCACGTCTCTGGTAACTCATTTCAGACAGTTCATCCAAGTAGAGTTACCCTTTGCACAAATTAGCATGTGTATGTCGATTAATCTTAACCTGATACTTGAGGACCAGGCTGGTCTTATCACTTCGCTGAATTTGCTACAAGAATGTGTTTAAAATACGACAAAGAAGTCACTCCAGAGAAAACTGCATCTGCGTTAACGGGGTGCAGGGGATTAACCAGTCTTCATCTGATGATAAGCAAACGCTGGCTTTCGTCATTCCTGCCGGGTCAGATGAATATTTCAGATTCTAGGTTACCACACTGAGACACACGGGGATGGAGGAGACGGCGAGGATGCCTGAGTGTTTAATCCCTGCCTGTACATTTGTTCCACTTATGGTGACGTGTGATTTGTTCTGCTTGTGGCGTCAGAGCGTCGCTCTAATGGAACACCAGCAGGGATATAACCGTCTGGATTGATCGCTCTGCTTCCGTCTTGGAAGGAATTGGAAGTTTTCCAGTGTGACAGGGGGATGAGAATGATACAGCGACTTTCAAAACTTTGAAAGTCTCCAGACGAGTTAACTTGTTATTAACCCAGTTCAACTTACGAATGAACTGTACCATTATCGTTTGAATAATTAAATACTTTGTCCAACCCAGAAGATTGTTTAAGCTTAATTATAGAGCTGCTGAACACAGGGAGTCATCCCAGCTCAGGTTGAAATACGAGTTCTGGACGTGACCTGAGGTGAGACGATCCAAACTGGCTTGATTGACAGTAGTTTATACCCACTTATCTGCTGTGCAGATGCTAGAAAATTGAGGTAGAACTGAATAAACAAGGACATTTTAACTTTGATATTGAGCGAGTTGCTTCTGGATGGGGAGCCAGACGGAGTTCGTCTGAAACCTTTTGTGCTCGTGCAGCAAATTTACAGCTGGGATGACGCAACTGGTTCAGAGACGTGACCTTGCTTTGGGTGACGCCAGACAGCCCGACACAAAGGAAGCGTCAATGACATGATCGATTACCCTCCCCTGCAGTTGTTTTTCTCATCTGCCACTCCGTCTGAGTCCGTCTATCGCCACCGACCCAACTGAAAACGCCCTGGTCGTGCAAACAACCTTTGTCGGCATCGTGCCGCTACCTGTCCAGACAAGCACCGAATTCCCCCTCCGATTGTTCTCCTCTCGCCTTTCCTCTTGACATTTGACCTTTCCCAACCCCCCCCCAACCTCCACAATGACAGCAAATATTTCATCCCTCTTTACCTGCTGATGTGTGACCTTGTTTCATTGCAAGTAGGTGTGTTTGTTTTACTCCCCTGCCACTCCCAGTACAAACAGCTCTGCTAGGAAAAAAGCCACAGAGGATTCTCTGCAAATTATTATGATTATTGATACATCCTTGCTATGCTTCTTACATGGATCACAAGTCTTCCTCAGCACACTCTCACCCAGAGGAGACATTTTGTTTGCACAGATTTATTTTGGCGTTTCTTTGTGACCCGCTGCACCTCGAGTTCATCAACCCGGCACTTGAGGAGCTCGTGGAAGATGAACCCTCTGCCGCATCCTCGCATGCTGAGGCCGTCACTTACGACTCGTCATGACAACGCCACCCCGTCCCTCGCTTTCTCTTTCTAGACCCTGTCAGGGAGAGGCACTTGTTTTATTATCAACAGCGAAAGAGGAGTCCGCCCTCCCCAAAGACTTGTCTTTTTATGGAGATGGTCGAGAGGAAAACAAGAGCGGAGGAAGCGCAGAAGAGAAAGTTCTGGCAAGATCTGATCTACTGTTTGCCGAGGGGAGATGAGATGCTACCATGAGGCAGGAGTGGCCTGAGCGAAAATATGTGGTGTTTTAAGGATTTCCAGCTGAAGCTCTTGCCCTGGTTTCTTCATTACTTCATCCAGGGGGGGAACGTTAAGGGAGTTGGTTAGTAGGTTCAAGAAAAGGTCAGACATGTTTCCTGGTTCTTTGTGTAGAAGCAATGATGTCAGTGTTGCATCATAGGTTGTGAATTTTAAAGAGTTCTTGGTGCAAACGGCACACTGACCTGGACTCGAGATGCAACTCATCAAGTCTGCCATCCTGGTTATTAAGTGTTTTCTAATCCACACACCCACAGCCACACATGGCTGCATCATGAGTCATGCACACAAAGCAGAACTGGATGCTAAATAAGAAGAACAAATTGTGCCGTCCGCTGGAGAAATTCCTGCTTCATTTTCAACATCTCAGACAGCTGTTGCTCTGCGGTTGACCTCAGATAACACAGCGATGCCGAAACTAACCGAAGCTGTTAAATCTTTTTTTTTTTTTAGACAGCACATTAGCTCCCTCGTTGCAGTGAATAGAGGACAAGCAACACTCGCAAATGTGGGAATAAATTAGCCGTCCCATTTACGAGGGTCAAAAACACATCATGTCCTCTGTTTTACTGCTTCGTCAAGGGTCAATGCATGTCTGCAAGAAGCGCTTTTCTCGAGATATTTCTGTGTGACACAATGCTCAAACATGCAGCAACAGTGGCGTCATTAGGCCTAGGGGGGGCTTCAGCCCCCCTAAAAAATTGGTGTTTTGTTTAATGTTTTATTTATATATATATATATATATATATATATATATATATATATATATATATATATCTTTGGAGGCAAAAATGAGCGCATAAGTGCTCCCCTGTTAGGCAAAACACACTAATCTGCCCTGCTGGCTGTTTAAATCATGATAAAGTACCATCTTGGAAGGTAAAAATGCACACTTCAGTGGTAGGTGCCATATTTTTCTTTTGCTCCTGCCCTTCAAAGAGTCTTTGCACACCAATGTGTGCCCCTTGTCACACTATATATATCTGTACACACACAGGGGGCTAGCCCCCCCCTGTCCATCAGAGCTAGTGACACTCCTGTGCAGCACAGTGATGATGGATGATGATCTACTGTGGGATATATGTAGCATATTGCATTGTTGCACAGTCAAATGACAGACAGTGTGAATTGCAGTCACTGCATCATGTTTTTCTTCCATTTTCCAAACTGGAAGTTTTACTTTCGCTACCCACAGCTCATTTAAATAGAAATAGAACATGCTAACGCTCTGGAAAGAAGTGCAAACAACCCCAGAAGCTCGCGCACTCCCTGGTGATACTGTGTCGAAGCCTATTTCTTGTCGAACTGCGTGGTTTCTGAGAGTTTTAGAGCATGATAAGGCGACGCGGCAATGGCAAGAAATAGAGGCGTTAAAGCTTCATCCCGAAAAGCCGACACGAAATTGATTGAGATGGCACAGCACAGAGTGTTGAGTGGTAACAGGGAAGTGGAAGTCAAATTCTTCAGAGATCCTGGAGTCAAACAAGGAATAACACTGCAAACACTGCTAACACAGTTGGCTCTCTGCATCAGGCAAGTGTGTGTGTGTGTGTGTGTGCATTCATGTGCCCGTGAGGCACATATTTGCACACAGGACGAACCCATTTAATGTGTGTGCCCAGGCATTTGACTTGTATGTGTGCAGAAGGAAGAAGTGTGACCCGAGTTCAAGGGGCCTTTCAGTAGAACTGGATTAGCTGCTCTCAAGGCTGCCACAGGAATGTGAGGATCAACACGTGTGTTGTGGCAGCACACACGCACACACACACACGCCCATTTTCACTCACTATTATTATTATTATTACTCACAATTTCACATGGAGGTTGCTTTGCCTTTTTATTAATCTAATATTTACTTTTTTTTATTGTTTTGGGTCACAAATTCTTCCTTGAATAATAAAAAAAGTGAATTGTAAAGCTATAAAAGGTGGTAGGGTGGTAAAGTTACGTGTCTTTTCCTGTGTCAGTATATCAGAAAAATCAATCTTCCTGTTATGTTCCTGGAAACTTCTAAGATTTCACGCTCTTATGTGGCAGATTTTTTTTTTTTTTCAAATTCAAGTTATCTCAGCAGCTTAACGTAGAAAAGTAAAATGAAGATAATAAATACTTTTTACAAATTTAACTGAATGTCTATGGTCGAGCTCAAGGAGTGCCAGGAACGCTTGTTTACTTATTAGTTTTTCCCAAATTTTTACTGAAAAATTTTAATTTAATTATTTTTATTTTTTTAATTTAAAAAAAAAAAAAAAAAGCTTTAAAGAAATCATGCAGCAGGGGCGTCACTAGCTTTTAAGGACAGGGGAGCTTAGTCCCCAGGAGATGCACAGGATGTGAGCAAACGTGTGTGTGTGTGTGTGTATATATATATATATATATATATATATATATATATATATATATAGGTATACATATATATATGTATACCTATATATATATAGATATATACGTGTATATATATATAATGCAAGGATATATGATTATTTATTTAGACTCATATTCTGCCAACTTTATATTGATTTTGTTGGCACTTTTTCATAAAAAAATTAAATAAATAAAATAAAACAACACCAAATTATTTGGCAGGGGGCTTAAGTATGTTTTAGGGGGGCTGAAACCCCCCAAAATAGGCCTCGTGACGCCACTGCTGATGTATGAATAATAATCCATACATCAAAACAGTGCAATTTCCCTTCCTCGTATTGTAGCTTTATATCTACATCACAAATATTAGCACCCAGAGTGAAATAGAAGCTTGTTAATGATAAATGAACAAATATTTTCAGTAGGAGGGGTAATTGAAGTCATTTTGTTGCCATGGCGTCCCGGCGCTGGACTCACTTTACCCTGTAGTCCATGCTTTTGTGGATTTCCCCAACAATCCCATGGAGAGAGATGGACTTTGTTTGAGTTGTGATTGCTCTGACGGAGCAGAGCACAGCCAGTGGGAAGGTGATAAGTGATTACTGTATGTTAATTAAACACCCCATTAGCACGTACCGGCCTCTGTTTAAAGCCTTCCACACCGTATTGTTGCTGCTAACACTTGGTAGCGTATTTACTGACACTAATTCACACGCACGTTTCGGTCAGTTGACGGTCGGTTGTGTTGCGGCACTGTTGGAGCGCTGTGTTCATTCTCTTTCCGTCTGGAAATCAATAATAGAGCAGCTGACCCGACTGTGACCTGCGTTACATGCGCGCACACACACACACACACCCATATACACAGTGGCACATCCACTGTCCGGAGAGAACAAAGCGTTGCTGGGCAGTGACGGGTGTGGCGTGGGTGTCCAGGAAGTCACACTTGGCTAAAACTTCCTGGACTGAAACAAGGCTGTGATGGTTTTAGACGCAGAAACGCAGTGGTTCATGTCACTTTATGATTCAGCTCAGGATTATCAGAGTATGGTCATATTGGTTCCAGTACATATAGGACTATTTTTTTTAAATTATTTTTCTCAATTTTTTACAGGAAAATAGCTGAAATTCTTTTAAAAAAAACCTGACAAATATTCACATGAATTTAAGTCGGTGTACCGAAACAAGTCTTGTTATGAAAAAGAAACACCGAAACGATGTAAGTCTGATGATGTGCATTTACAAGCAGAAAAACAGTAACTAGTTACTTCAGTAAAAAGTAACTCAGGTTCCGTCCACACGACAACGGCACGATAACGCTTGTCGCAACGCAGTATTTCCCTCAACGTGGCAACGCAATTACGAGTGACAAGGATGTAATACATATGCCACGCTGATAGGTGGCACTTCAAAGAAAAACAGAGAGACCCAAAAAGAACGAAAGAATGCAATGAGCATTAAGTCTTTGTTTACTACTACTTCTGGTCACATGATGATGTGACGTCATCGTTAGCAACAATGCCAGGTACACACTGCAACTCCAAAACGGCGTTGTTAGATCTTCTCACTCTGGAACCCGATGTCAGAAAATACCATTGTGGGTCTCCGACAACGCCGGAGTCGTCTGTACGCAAGGCAGAATTGGTATTAAAGTTTGTTGCATTCACAGAATCTGTTGTCTTGTGGAGGGCACCTTACTTTTGTTGATTATTTAAGTGTTAAAAGTAACTTTTTAGTTCCTCTTTAGGACCCTGGGGAGTGAGAGTTTGCCTTATGGTGTGTTCATGGAAGTCGGAATTTGGAGCTCTTCCAGCCTTACAGACGTACAACAAAACATGTAAATACTGTTTTTGTCAGTAGCTGTCACGTGAATTCTATGTCTGGTTGGTGAGATTAATCTGTCAGAGTTGGAGATCCGACTTCTGATATAAATTCTGACTTGGAGCTTAGAAATTCCGACATTTTCGTAAAACTAGAACGCACCACAAACGCCAGGCTCTCAGTGCTGCTGCAGTGACATTAGTCCTCTGTTTTACCAGCGATGTTTGTCGCCTTATGCTGAGAAAGTGAGGGGACGGATCAGTGTCTCTATGAATCTGTCCCCTCGTCCTTTGAGACATCTGGTTAACAAGTAATACATAAGAGTATGAGTAACTGTCAATAGTTACAGTCCAACACTGTTTCAAGGATCAAACATTAACAACAGCCCGTTCATACATTCCTGTCCAGTCATGGAAGACTCAGTCTCCATCTGAAGCTCCAAAGTCGGCCCCTCCCCTTGCAGGAGGAGCCCTGGGGTCCAAAAAGGGGCCCTTAAACTGTTTCGGTCATACACTGATCACATGTGCCACTGAAACTACAGGGAAGCAAACTGGAAAAACAACAACAACCAGTTGATTTCATGCGAATGCAGCATAGCGTGCAATTTTCTGACGGTATGCGCGACTGCACGCGCCGCTCGTCGCGTGTAAACGCTGCCATGTGTCCCATCAAAGCGACCGCAGATCTGCTTTAACTCTGTCATCTTCATCATCTGTGGCATCATGTGGATTCTGAGGAGTGGACCAGCAGATAATCCCTGCTCTTTAGCTACATCGCAGGATTAACTGGGAGGGGAAAGGTGGGGGGGGGTTTGGCACCCATGTGGAAAATAAAGAGTCTTATGGAGACTTTGCTCTGATCCCGCTGTGTTAAATGGATACAGTGGATGAAGGGAATGTGCTCATGCTCTCGCCGCTGAGGTGAAAAATAAACTATTCCCTAATAGGATCAACATGGAAGACCGAGGTGTGACTTATTGCACTCGCACTGAAAATATGGGAGCAAACGGCTAAGACGAAGCGGTCCATCCATGTTTTCGGAGATAAGAGGTCCTGCGTCTTATCTTAAATGGCAGTTGTAACCCCACTTCCTAAAAAAATGCCAACTCATCCTTGATGAAAGCTCATTTGCATGGACTTTTTCAGCGAAGAAATCATCTTCTGCGGTTTCCAAACTGACCTCCGACCGAAAATAATCCAAGATCTTAAGAGAATAAAAGTTCTCAAGACGGCGGCACGGAATTAGAAATCGATTGTCAGGAATTCTTATTTTATTTTTCGTTTAGTTTTTTTTTTTTTTTCCCAGCGTCATAGCCGTCATGTGTCTGTCTGGACAGCAGGAAGTACTGAAACAGTTGTCTGGCTCTCCGGCATGGTTATTAATGTGTGTCTGTGACCGGTTTCTTTGCTTGTTACTGAAACTTTTATATTTTAACAGGAAAGTTCTTCCTGACTCAGAAAGTGTTTCTATTGATATGAAATATGGTGAATTTTGCTCTTTCACTGCTTCACATCAGAGGCCCGGCGCGTTACGCCTTTTTGGCGCAGATGCCACTTCTAATCTCTGAATCTATTTAACATTCCAGGATTGATGGAGTGGTGCATTATTGCTCTGGAACATGTAAGTGTGTGTGTGTGTGTGTGTGTGTGAGAGAGAGTCCGTTCTCACGGACTGCAAAGGGTTTGATGGGAAAGGAATTCCTATGGGGCTACTTGTACGGCCATTTTGACTGATTGACAGATAGAAGTCCACACACATATACAAAACACTTTTTATTGATATCAGATATCGGCGCGATATCAGCGCAGAATCAAGTATCGGATTATATCGATCTAAAATCTCTCATTCCGTTAGTCCATTCCAGACTCCGCTCCAGCTCTGCTATCCAGCAGCAGAGCCCAGGTACCTTGCGAGACAACGCTATCACGATATTTTGCCAACGATGACGATAATATCACGATACAGCAATTCTGCGATAATCAATATAATGCAAGAAATTTCATCCACGAGCTTGTCATGACAGTTTCCTGAGGTGACACACAACCAGGAAGTTTAATACAAACACCTTTATTGCGCATTTGAAGCAGCATGGCAAAAAAAACAGCATTTCATTCATTTTATTCAACTGTTGAATATTCTTATATTTAAGTTTAAACTAGGGACTATTTAAAAAATATATATATTTTTATTGGATTAATTGAGGATTTTTCAGGGTCTTCAAATTATTTTTTTTATTTTATTCAATTGTAGAATATTCTTATTTTTAAGTTAAACTAGATGTTATTTAAAAATATATTTTTTATTAATTAATTGAGGTTTTCTTTAGGGTCTTTGAATTTTTATTTCATTTTATTCAATTGTACAATATTCTCATATTTAAGGTTAAAATTGGTTAATTTATTATTGGTTAATAATAAATGGGTCAGTTTTTCTCAGACCTATTATTGATGACTATTGTTCTCTGTTTGAGTAATATCTTTTCTAACGCTTCATACTACAAAATAAAAAATAAAAGTATGGATGATTCGTGCTGATATTGTATTATAGCGATATCGGTATTGGACAATAGTCAAGGCTGCAATATTGGTATCATATCAGAAGTGAAAAAGTTGTATCGAGACACCACTACCATATGATGAGTTTCTGAGGATGTTATTTCCTGATTGGCTGGCAAACTAAGTCCATTTGCTCACCTCTGGAGATTTGCAAAGTGCATTTGTCATCTGCTCAGCTGTGTTTGGCAGTGGTTTGGCCACCGCTGAGTCGTGACCTTAATTTGAGTTTCACATCACTCCATAACACAGATGGAGGCCTGGAGGAACTCCGATAAACACACACACATATGCATGCAGGTCACGGACCACAGTGCCGATCGCTCGGACCATGTCCCTGCTGCATGCCGCCGTCAGGCCAAAACCAGCTCGCCTCACTTCAAGTGACGCATTTTTTCCACTTATTCATGTTAAAGTGCACATGATCCTCACTCTACCTTCCAGTCTGCACATGCACGACAATCACTGCAAGTGCTCTTACTCTCCTTACAGGATTAGTAATGATTAACCAGCTTCATTAGCTCAGCCCGCTAGTCTGTTAAGAGAGAGAAAAGATTTAAAAAGATTTATAGCCTTGTGTACGCTTGAATAGGGCTTGATTTGTGTTTGTGTAAAAGAAAAGGGAGATGAAATAGGGAAAAATTGTGATTTTGAAACGCTCCCTTATTTTAATTGCAACCTGATATAGGGAAGAAAGTGCAGAAAGTTAGAGTTGGAGTTATTCATGTTTTGGTGGCTCAAGGAGCATCTCAAGCAATGTGATGTCTGAACACGCCTCGCAAACAAATCGATAGTTTACAAGGCTAAGTAGGGGTGAGAGCTAGTGATGAGTGATACCACTGATTTCCTGTCTGATGCCAGGTAAAAGTAAAATGTAATGTGTTTGGAAAATCTGAATAAAAAGTAAAAAAAAGTATTTCAAAGTGTATCTTTATAATAAATACAAGACATCAGACGACTAGCTGTTATTGTTTAATTTTGAAAAATTATCATTCAAGAAAAAGAAAAAAATGAGAAGTTGGGTGTTAATTGACAGCATCCTAACATGTATGTTCAATAACGTGTTAATCAGGCTCCTCTGAAAGAGAGTCGTTATTTGCATGGGTATGACAGGTGGAAGAAGAAGTCGTTCCCACCCACTGGGTATCATTAAGGCAAGGCAACCATCAAAAACCAAGCTGGCAAAAAACTATTAAAAACCTAGACTGAAACCGTTAAAAACAAAGATGGCAACCATCAAGTACTAAAAACCAAGATGGCAACCATTAAAAACCTAGACTGACACCATCAAAAACAAAGATGGCAACCATCAAATACTAAAAACCAAGATGGCAACCATTGGAACCAAGATGGCAACCTTCAAAAACCAAGATGGCAACCATCTAAACAAAAACTAAAAACCAAGATGGCAACCATTGAAACCAAGATGGCAACCATCTAAACTAAAACTAAAAACCAAGATGGCAACTAAATATACGTATATATGTATATATATATATATATATATATATATATAAAATTCTTGAATATACGTATTGGAGCTATCAATCCGCATATCACTAGTGAAGACCTCTTTCTAGTATGTTAAACGCTGCTGTACTTCCTGTCTGAGCAGTATCATATGAAGCTGAATTTTCACGGACATTTCAATGCGGCTCTTCGCACCCAAGCTGCGATATTTCACTTCCCACAATTCACATGTACAGTAGCTGAAGAAGTGTTGGAAAGAAGTGAGCCAACAGTGCGACAAACATGTCACGAGAACTTTTTCTAGTCAGACATGGCAAAAACCAGTAACACAAATACGCAACGTTAACTTCTCCTTCTCCTATCAAAGGTGGTGTTGATACAATACCTGCTTTTCTTTGCTCTAGCAGGTTATGTAAGCATTATGCAGGAGCCTAAGTCTTCAAGGTCGGACCTCATTATTGCTGCAGCCCTTCATATTAATCTGTCTTTGAAATGTTTGAAGTTCACCCGACGCTTCAGATGTGCCTGCCAGTGTTATTCAGGGTGGTTGGGAGGGGAGGAGGGGATATGTGGAGCACACACTACAAGTTGCTCATTATTGTGACCGAGCCAGAAAGGCCTCATTAAATGCAAGGGTGGATGATGAAAACAATACGCAGTGAAAGATGTTACCAGCATATTGGTTCTTGTGCTAATTATCAAATCCTGTGTTTCCTCGCAGCCAGAAATATTTGATTGGATTTCCTGATCGACGTAACAGAACTTGTCACGGTTGTTTTTCCAAATGTAATGCATGCAAGTATCCACAAGATGCACAGGATGTGAACAAACAAAAAACAAGATGGCAACCATCAAAAACAAAGATAGCAAATTTAATGACGCCACTGGGAATACGTTTTTCAGTTTGGTTCCACTTGGGAAATAAGATAAATTGCAACCACAACATGCTAACAAGAAGTTAAAAACAATATGATCTGTAGATGAGTATTTTGTGAATTTATACGAGAGTATTGCTCACAACTGATCTTAAAAACTGGAAAAGCAAATATTCACACGAGAAGCTGAAAGCAATCAGATTGGTCAGAAGTGGCTTATCTTAAAACTGATTCATTTTTTGGTGGTGATCGGATCCGATTCAACGACACCACCAAAAATGAATCGGTTTTAAGTTAGGCCACTTCTGGCCAATCCTGATAATTTTGTCAAATACCGTCCATAACTTTTTGAGTTAGTTTGCAAACCGACAAACCAGCAAACAAAGAAACAAGCCCCGGTGAAAACATAACCTCCTTGGCAGTGGGGGTAACTTTAAATATGACATAATTTCTGTTGTAGCTGCATATAGACAGCAGCTGTAGTTCCCTCTTCATATAATAATCCATATGCAAGCCTTCCCATACTGGATAGGCCCAAATTTTCCAAACAACGTTAAGCACTGATCTGTTTGCACATTAATGTTGTGTGTCGAACTGGGATCCATAATTCTGTGGTTATGTTGGCCCTCAGGCAACGTCAGGGACAACCCAAAACAGGTGGAGGACTTGACTGATCGTTGCTGTGTGGCAGATACATGTACAAACACACACACACACACACACACACACATACATGCCAACAGCGCTCGCTGACAAGTGATGGTGGTCACTAATTACAAGCAGATGTGAACCTTGAGGAGGTTCCAGGTCAGTGAAAGCAATCTATTACATGCATGCATGAAGCCAACCTGTATAAAAAAAAAAAAAAAAAAAAAAAAAAAAAGTTGAGAAATACTCGTGCATTCCTCTGGATCAGTGTTGTGGTACAGAAACTCTGCTGAAGGGTCATTTAAAGCCAGCTGCAACACAAAAGGGAAGGAAAACAAACCAAAAGGTATGACGTGAAGAATTGTGGAATGTTCCTTTAGTGGTGATCTCTTCCCGAGTATCTGGAGCTGGAATATCACTAAATTATTACTAACTAAACTAAATTAGTCTAAAAAGTGAAGGGGAAGTGTCGAAAACTATTCTTTCTAATAGCTGTCAGAGTGTGACATCACTGGTTGCGAAAATAAGTTGGATTATGTTGAAGTTAATAAGAAAATAACCTTTTGTTTCTGAAGTTATTACCTGATTAAATGTTGTAAACATGAGTTTACTGTCTCAATCAAAAATGAAGTTGGCAACCATCAAAAAACAAGATGGCAACTGTCAAAACCAAGATGACAGTCCTCAAAAAGCAAGATGGCAACCATCAAGAACCATCAAAACCTATATGCAAAACCAAGATGGCAACCATAAAAAACAAGATTGCAACCGTCAAAAACAAAGATTGCAACCATCAAAAACCAAGATGGGAACTGTCCAAACCCAAGATGGCACAAAAACTAAGATGGCAACCGTCAAAAACCAAGATTGCAACCGTCAAAAACCAAGATGGCAACCGTCAAAAACCAGGATGGCAACCCTCAAAAACCAAGATGGTAACCGCCAAAAACCAAGTTGGGAACTGTCAAAAACAAAGATGGCAACCATCAAAAACCATCAAAATCCAAAATGGCAACCGTCAAACTGCTAAACTCAAGGCTTAAAAGTGAGCTTGCAGTGTGCATGCATGTGCTTATAGACTCCTATAGTGACTCCCTGTGTTTCCTCTCTGGCAGATCTGCAATCCATCCCATAGTTGTTGAGACATTTCACTCAAACCACAAATGTCAACCTTATGGCAGTAAAGCCACAGAGGATTAGAATGAACAGACAGTACCACAGCAATGATTGCTTTACGTCAAAAGCTGTTGCAGTGTATCACATGAAACACATTGAAAAGCATTTGTCGTACTGGCTTTCTTTAAGGTCCAAACTAATTGGAGTCTTGCAGGATTTTCACCCCATTCATTGGTTAAGCCAGCGGATTAAAGGCTTTCCAACCCGTTTATTTATTTCTTGAAAAGAGGATTTGCTACGTTGTCTCTATTTTCTGCTGGACAGAATATTTCCAACGGCACTTGAAGGCAGCGTGTGCACGCATATTTTACATTCTGAAGTGTGGGGATTGTTTGCTCTCACACACACTGATTTGTCAATGTATCCAGAGGCCAATAATGGTGACATCTACATGGAATAAAGAGTGCGTTGTTTATTATCGGTTATAATGCGGAGCAGTCAATAAGCTGTCAATCAATGGTTTTTGGAATGATTTATGCAGTGCATCGCTGCAACAAGTGCGCCCATGCTTGTGTATGTGGGTTTCAGGTGCGTTGCCATAGTAATATTTCTCTCAACTCCTCGCCCTTTTGATTTTCTGTGTATGCGTTGCCACGGAAACTGACTTATGCCTTTACCCTTGGCTTTTTTTTTGCGCCATTGTCCCCTTTTGTCTAAAATAGAACAGAAACCACATGCTGCATTGTGCCGCGTGTCCAAATGGCATTAGTCATCTAACTGCACGGTGCCAGTCCAGTCAGCAATCATCTTTCCAAACATTTATATACATAAACATGAACTCTGTCACCACACTGGTTCCTTTCCTTCCCTCTTCCCTACATAGCGTATTCATGATTTATTGTGGTTTATTTCTGCCGATTCAAAATTGCATTAAGTGTCGCAAACTTGCAGATAACACCATTTGTTAGAGTTGGGATTATGTGATTAGATCTGCTCGGCCATTCCAGCAAACATCATCTCTGGTGGGGGGGGTGGGTTATAGTTCTAAGAAGTACAACAGAGGGAGACAGATGACGTGGAAAGGCATAGCAACCAGTTATATTTTGGAGACAAACACTCAGTGTTAAAGGATTGTGACAGTGGCTGCATGGCAGATTTGTCTCTATAGAGGCTGTTCAAACAGTGTTACGTCTCGCTAAGCGTCCACGTCGGATAATGAATGCTTCGCTTGTGTGTTCCAGAGGCGTTCAGTGTCACGGTGCGCTGTGGTTTGACATTTGAACGAACATATGGATTTGTGGTCCGGTAACATGTGATCGTTGGTTTGAGTATAAGAGAAAAAAATGAGGTAATTTAAGGGGGGGAATAAATCCCCCTAAAACATTTTTTAACCCTAAATTATCTGGTGTTGTTTTATTTATTGATTTATTTTTCTTACAAAAAAGTGCCAACAAATTCAATATAAAGAGGCCATTATATGAGTCTATGTATTTTTTTTTTATATATTTAAAGGAATAATGCAAGGCTATATGGTTGTTTGCCATGATTGTTGCATTCTTGGTTTGTGTTTGTTGCCATCTTGGTTTTTGATGGTTGCCATCTTGGTTTTTGATTGTTGCATTCTTGGTTTGTGTTTGTTGCCTTCTTGGTTTGTGTTTGTTGCCATCTTGGTTTTTGATTGTTGCATTCTTGGTTTGTGTTTGTTGCATTCTTGGTTTGTGTTTGTTGCTATCTTGGTTTTTGATGGTTGCCATCTTGGTTTTTGATTGTTGCATTCTTGGTTTGTGTTGGTTGCCATCTTGTTTATGCTGGTTGCTATCTTGGTTTTTGATGGTTGCCATCTTGGCTTTTGATTGTTGCATTCTTGGTTTGTGTTTGTTGCCTTCTTGGTTTGTGTTTGTTGCCTTCTTGGTCTGTGTTGGTTGCCATCTTGCTTTTTGATGGTTGCCATCTTGGTTTGTGTTGGTTGCCATCCTGTTTATGCTGGTTGCTATCTTGGTTTTTGATGGTTGCCATCTTGGTTTTTGATTGTTGCCAACCGTTGCCAACTTGCAGTGTGCATGCATGTGCTTATAGATGCCTGAAATCGCTTCCTGTTTTTCCTTTCTGGCAGATCTGCAATCCATCCCACAGTTGTTGAGACTTTTCACTCAAAGCACAAATGGCTGCCATTTTGGTTTTTCTTGGTTCACATCCTGTGCATGGGGGGGGGCTAACCCTCCCAATTGTCAATTGTCTTCTCACATTGACAAAATTGATCTGCATTGTTTGTCACATAGGTAGCTAAACAAAAACAAACGATAACATCAGTCAACAAGTGAAACTGTGCAGGCTGCTTTGCGTCGCTGCAGGTCATGCAGGCTTTCAGCTCATTGTTGCAAGAGTCCAGCAGTGATAGCAGGATTTAGTCTGTCAGCATTCCTCGGGCTGACACTTAAGAGCTGAAGCTCATCCATCCCTTTCAGAAATCCTGCTGGGCAGAACCGGCTTGTCCGAGGAGAGGCCTCTTATTTAACTTTTCCAACTGTTCGTGCCGTCAAGCTGTGTGTGAGGTCAAGCGGCAGGGGGAAGGGTTTCCTCGGATGGCGTACATGGATGAAATGCTATTTAAAGGGGGAACTTTCTGCACTTTAACTTGTGTGGCAATATGAAATAAGTTTGCGTATAATCCATAATTAATCCTTTAATATCTTGATCTTACACGAAACCTAACCAGTGAAGACAGAGGTTTGTTTTGAAAAGACCGGTCATTGTACTCCCTCTGTCTGGATAAAGCATTAGATAAATTGCAGCAACGTGTCCTCTCTTTCTCCTTCTTAACCTCTCCCTCTTTCTGACCTCTCCTCTGAGCAGACAGAGGAATGCATGACCAGAGATTCAGATGACTCAAAGCTTCATCAAAGCCAAAGCTCTCTCTGGTTCTCAATGCAGCTCCACCTTGATCGCAGATTAAAACCAAAGCTGCAGCATAAACCTGTCTGCGGCTGAAAAAAGGACTGGTTCTGCTTTCTATAGGACCTCACATCCTCCTCCACGTGCGCTGTGCGTTCCAAATGCTACTTACGTGTGTCAAAAGCATATTGCAAATCCATCAGTGCAAGGCCACTTCATGTCCTCACTTGCTCCTTTTTTCCTCTGTGTGCTTCAGTTTTATACGTTTAGTTTGGCTCAAGCTCTGCTGTTATAAAAGGAACATCCTGCACACGTATTTTAAGGCTTTTCACAAAATGTTCTGGAATTTTTTTTTTTTTTTTTTTTTTTCCAGACTGTAATTGTTGGGCAGGGGCGTCACTAGATTTTGAGGACTGGGGGGGATGCACAGGATGTGAGTAAAATTCTTAAGCCCCCCTAAATAATTTGATGTTGTTTTTTTTTTTTTTTTTTACAAAAAAGCGCAGACAAATTCAGTATAAAATGGCCAGAATATGAGTTTAAATAAATAATCATATAACCTTATTATTCATAAATCACTTTAATAAATCAAAAAACGTGCACTAAAGTGCCCTCTTTGGTGGTGAGAATTTTCTGTAGGTGCCTGCCTTTTTTTTCATTACGCCACTGTCTATATATATATATATATATATATATATATATATATATATATATATATATATATATATATATCTATATATATAAAATTTATTGCCACTTTTTTGTAAAAACACCAAATTATTTAGTGGCTTCAGCCCCCCCAAAATAGGCCTAACGACGCCACTGTTGTTGGGTACATGTTGTCTGATATAATCTACTCCCAATTTATAATACTAGCACAGAAAAATACTTTTTATTCTATTATTTAGAATGCACAGGCCACAGGGGTCCAGTGGAAATTAATGTGCTGTTGATTATTAAAATTAAAAAATGAATAGCCATGAGGGTGATTTCATCATCTGTTATATGCCCCGATAATCCTAATCTGCTCATGTTGTCTCCCCCAGGGTGACTTTACCTGGAGCAGCCTGTCGGGGCGGAGTGTGCGTCTGGCACCGGTCGCCATCCAGAGCCTGTCGGAGCTGGAGAGGGCCAAGCTGCAGGAAGTAGCCTACACCCGTTTACACCAAGACTACGACCTGGGATGTCAGATTACCATGCCAAAAGGTGGGAGCATGTGTGTGTTTTTTTATGCATATTGCAGACTGAAGACATCTTCAGGGGTGTCACTACGTTTTAAGGATGGGGGGGCTTAGCTCCCAGTTGAGGCTAAGTCCAAAGTAGCCTTATGTATATGTGTATATCTACAGTGGCGTGGAAACACTTTTTAGAAGTGTATTCTGACCACTTTATATCAAATTTGTCAACACTTTTTTGTAAAAAATAAATAAATAAATAAAAGTTAAAAAAAAAAATAGACCAAAACTATTACCAAATTTCGGGAAGACTAAGAATATTTCAGGGGGGCTTCAGTCCCCTCTAAAAGAGGCCTAATTATGCTTTAGCCTCAGCTTTTCGGCACCCTGTCCTACGGTGCTACTCATTTGCTATCTGCTGTGTTAGCTTGCACAGCTACATCCATGCGTCCCATAAACTAAAGCCAAAGCCCGAGCCTCTGACCACATCCTCCTGTCATCCTCAAGTGCATTTAAGGGAAGTCATGCATGGTCTGTTTGGGGAAGTTGTGACAACACGTGAATTTAAGATGTAAACCATACTTCTCTTTGAATCGGGTGCTTCCTGTTCGACCGCCCCTCCTCGCAACGACACGCGACTCGAAGCTTAACAACTGTATTTTGGTATTAAACCATTAAGGGGTTGGAAAATGACAAAATTAGACAAATTAATTCAGACATAAAGGAATGAGCGCTGCACCACAGCTGGTGGTTTTCCCGACTGGGCATGCCCATGCTAAAAATATTAGATACTAGAGATACTAATATACAGAACCACGCTAAATTGAAAACACATGGGCACGATACAGGAAGCTCACAGGACAAGCTGTTCTCTTCACGATAAGTAAACTTAATGTCATTCAGACTCATTTGAAAGAGAAAACCTGCTTGACGAATGTCGGTGTGTGCCAACACTTTCCCTGTGCAAACATTTTGGGTGTGCTCACCTTAACTCCAAATAAAGTGCTCTTATGTCTGCATATTAGCCAAAAAGAAAGAGTGCACTTTTAGATGCCTTTGAAGGTAAAAGTTATCCGATAATACCATAAAGATGAGAAAGAAGTCATCCTGTCCGTTTCCGATATGATACCGATATTGCAGCCTTGACTACTGGCCGATACCAATATATCGATCGATACAATATCATATCACGAATCATACGTACTTTATTTTGTAGTATGGATTGTTAGAAAAGGCTTGCAATATATTGATTATCGCAGACTCGCTGTATCGTGATTCTATCATGATCATGGGAAAAATATCGCCGTAGCATTGTTTTACGTCTATTTCCGACTTTAACAGAAAATCGTCCGACATCACTCCTGCTTTGTTATTCAGAGATTTTAGATGCAGCCCGATATAAAACGATACTTTTTTTGCTGGATTTGATAATAGTAATAAAATTCAACCATTTAACACATCCCTCAGGGAGCAGTGGTGTCTTGCTCAGGGACACTTAGGCAGCAAAGAGCAGGGAGGGAGGGTCGAACCCATGAGGGTTTGGGTTTTTACAGACCTAAATAAGTGAAATAGATTAAATATATGCAAAAAATATGCAGAAAATGCTGGTTGTAAAATGATGTGTCACTCTTAAATCAAGCAACTTGAGTTTTTTTGATAAGAGTTTGGAGTAGAGGTGTAATATATCTTTATTTACACTTTACTTATTTTTTACACTTATTTTAACACTTACTTCCCTCATTTTAAGATTGCCTGTCTATTTGATTTAAGATGATACTGTGTGAAGTTGAACACTTAAAATAAGAACTTAACTCTTAACTCTGTCTGAGCACTTGTTTCTTTCTTAAAATGCTCTTGTTGTGTTTCCTTAGTGAGTTAAGTGTGCAGCTTTTTTCCCTCTGCTCTGCTCTATAGGAGTGGAGTGGCCGGTGGATTATCCAGGCCCTTACATTCCAGCTGAAGGTTAAACCTCTCCCCGCCATGATTTAAGACGTACTCGCCCGTGTTGCTTATGAATTCCAGAGCCCCTAACAGCCGCCATGTGCTAGCTAGGGAAATATTTCAAGAGTTTTGTGTGTGCGGGCTATTCAGCGGCGCTGTTCCTCGTATTTACGGCGGGGTCGTGTTTCTGGTGTTTCTTAAAAAAGGGAGGCAGACACGGAGGGATGGGTGCACGGCAAAAGGTTTGGAGGTTTGGGGGGATTTCCGTACGGCTGTCAAAAATCCAAACCATTTCCTATCTGAGCTATTCGCTCTCCATCACAACATCTGCTTTCTTTCTTTCTCCCCCTCCTCATCTATTTTCTGCTCTTCTTGTCTTTCTGCTGTGCTCGTCACCATAGCGGTGACGGTCGAACACACGGGGTAACTGAAACCGTAGAAAGACGTAACGGGCTACCGTGTTGCCTCGGATCGAATTTCCCGCAAACGACTCATTCGATACAGCTGAGGGGAACATCTGGGGGGTTCAAACCGAGGTTGCGAAACCAGCACATCAAAGAGAGGACGCTCTGAACGAGTTCGCAGCGATGTGGCGTGTGAAAGAGTTGGTTTTGGAGTGACTGACTGATGGCATTAAAAGCTGCTGTGGTTTCACGAGCCGACATCCCGGACCTGGACGATGAGTCGACTCCGAGACTTTAAAGTCGCCAGGTTTCCCTGATGATTAATCAATGAGTTCAGGAGTCATCCATCACGTTGACAGCTTACAAAGTGACTTTTCCTCCTTTCAGAGCACAAAACCAGGATGCAAAGCGTTCACAGTGACGTCTGCAGCGCTGCAATACAACAGAAAATCCCCAGCCGGTGCAGATAAACAATAAAAGTGCTGCCTAATACCACAGCTGAACCTGTCTGAGACGACTCTCCCTTCCCGAGGCTAATTTAAGCCCACATTCCCGACATAAGCTTATTAGATGTAATAAGAGAGATAAGATACGGCAGATATGGACGCCTTTTGTCTCACGTGATTTTATTTTCTTGTGTGTTTCCTGGTGCAGATGGACAGAAGAGGAAAAAGTCGCTGAGGAGGAAGTTGGACTCGCTGGCGAAAGAGAAGAGTAAAGACAGAGGTACGCCATTGCGAAATTTGAAATTCTTACATCATATTACCGACATACGGTCCTCTGATTTCATATGTGGTCAAAATAATTCTGGATTTCTGTCACTTTCAACTCAAAAATAAGGCAAAATTTCATGTAAATGAAGAATTTTGACTACAAATTACACTTAGAAATGTCAAATTTTAAGTTGACTCAAAGGGTCCAAAACATCTATAATTTATGTAATTTATGGAACTGTGAAAACAGACCCAGGCTATGATTATCCATCAATATCTGGTTGTCTGATCTCAAATGTCATCAAAATGTAAAACTTGTCTTATAAGAATGTTGAATAAGATAAGTTTAATAACTTTATGCCTTCTAAAACTGCCTGAAAAGAAAAAAAGGTGCATAGTTGACGGCAGGGGCGTCACTACGTTTTAAGGATGAGGGGGCTTGGCCCTCAGGAGATGCACAGAATGGGAGCAACCACAGAAACAAATGTTTACATCTGGTAGGTTATATGATGATTTATTTAGACTCATATTTTGGCCACTTTTTATTGAATTTGTTCGCACTTTTTTTGTTAAAAAAAAAAAATATATATACGTATATACGTATATATGTATCTACGTATATACGTATATATATGTGTGTGTGTATATATATATATATATATATATATTTATTTATTTATTTATTTATTTATGAGGGCCTAAATAGGGCTAAATTTAACCTTTGAAGACCCAAAATACGTGAAATATGCAAATTTTGCAGAACATGCAAAAAATAAGCACAACATGCTTTCAGATACTTCTTATTTTAACACGTATTTACCTCATTTTAAGATTGCCTGCACATTAGGTTTAAGATGGTAGTGTAAAGTTGAACACTTAAAAAATGAACTCTTAAAACAGGTAAATTACCTATCTTGGTCTATCAGTCGTGACCCCCAGGCTTGGATTTAGATTTTTTTTGTAAAAAAAAATAAAAAAAATAAAACAACACCAAATTATTTAGGAGGGCTTAAGATTGTTTAAGGGGCTCTTCAGGCCCCCTAAAGTTGGCTGAGTAATGCCATTGGTTGATGGGAAGACAATACAAGTCTGTCTTTGTCACATCTTGTCCAGCTTTGGTCTCCACCCCTTGGCCAGGTGAACAGCGAGCTTATGAAAACACAGTTTCTGTTTACTGGGCTGTGACAGTTTATATTTAGCTGAAGTGGATGGAGTCCTTGTAAGGGGACTGAGAAGTAGCTCCTCTGCTGCACTGAGCGAAGCATATTTGGCAGAAAGAGACTCAAAGGAGCTCCAGCTGCAGAGAGGAATTGCAGGAGGAAATGATTTTTTTTTTTTTTTTGTCAAATTTGTGCTGATTGCAGGTTTGAACCAGAGTGAGGAATTTAAACTGAATTCACCTTTTAGACCCAAATTTGAGCCAGAACACTGGAATTCACTGAGAAGTCAGAAATCTAAATCCAGCAGCAGAAAGAATTAAAAAAAATCTTATATAATCTGCCCCTTTATCCCAAGAAAATTTGTATTTAAATCAAAAAAACAACACAATAAACAGCAAAATAATAATAATAAAACAAAATAGCTGTCGACCAACAATGACAGTCAAAAATAACATGTAAATTGTGCTAGTAAGTGCGTAAAACGTATCCAAAAATCAAATAACTCCAACAAAATTTGGAGCAAAGCCTTTAAAACTATAAAACTATTATATACAGCTGACATATGTACATATGTAATAAACAGCTGTGGAGTTTTTTTCTTGAAATGATGACGAGGCTGCTCCAGCATGTCACAGATGCATCTGGAAAAATGCACATGCTCCGGCCAATCTGAAGCTAACGTTGTTTTACTTATATTTTTTCATTTTTTTTTACATATATGGGATAAAGATATATTATCCACCTTGGGGCTAAGCCCCCCCTTTCTTTAAAACCTAGTGACACCCCTGGTTTGACGGGAGCTGAGCTTCAGTTATTTGCAAATGAGATTGAATCTATTTTTAGCATCACTCATCAACATTAACTTGCCAAATAAGTCTCTAAAATACTTTTTTGGCACCAAAAGTTTCGGGACCGAAAATCAGTACGAACTCAAAACATATCGAACTCATGCAAACACACTGAATCAGTCCTGAATAAGAAGTAGTTCCAAGAGAAGTGCTGAAAACCAGACCTGGAAAATGTAGATATATGAAAATCTGACATGTGGTCTGGCTGGGAAGTGTTTTGCATTACGTCGGACATTATGCGATCCACATTGTGCACATCTGTATGTGTGTGTTACATAAACTCAGTTAACACTGTGAGGCTGCTGCAGAGCGAACTCGTTGTGTCACAGTGTTAGCGGTTATGTTGTTCATGATGAATGCAGCCCCTCCTCTTGGCGGTTGTGGAATGTATTTTACTTTCCCTCTGTTTTCCTTTGCTTCTTTTCCACACACACACACACACACACACACACACTGAACAGCTGGGCTGTTTTTTCTCAGCTGTTGGCTCTGATTTCAGGACTCAGTATAATGAAATATACAGCCTGCGATGGCCCGCGATGACATCATCTCTCTGGCGCACATCGCCAAGTGCTCGCATCCCTCAGCGGCGCGACGCACAACGTAATTTCCATTTTGCTTCCCCAGCTTTTTGCATAAAACACTTCTTGCCAAAGCGAACCCCCGCTCCGTCATCTGTCACGCTTCGTAATGAGTGAAAACAGAACAAAGGGATACGTACGAATGTGTTCTAAAAATGGCGTGCGTGGCGAATGCACTGTCGCTTGTGGGCGCGAGCAATCAAAGTTGTGTTATTTTGGTCCAAGGCACTAGAATTAGTGGTCTGTCACAGTCAGATTTGTCGCCAATTTCCTCTCTGTGATGTCTTATTCTGGAAACCAGATGTACTAGAGCAGGTTTAACCGACGTATAAAGTGGTGCGAAGCTTTTATCGCGTGAAAGAGGCGAGCTCCGACACAAGGAATATGTTAAACTGTCTTTGTTTGATGTTTGTCTTAGTGCTACTTTCAGACAAATTACTCCTAATTTCCACCGGATGCGGAATGACGCCGACATTTTGTCAGACCTGATCCATTCAAATTAATGTTTCAATTTCTACTGAATGTGGAACACCGCTTACTTGCCAAAACCGGCCGAAACAAATCAACAGAGCTTCTATTTTTATTCTTGCAATCGTACGTCGGCACACGGCACTGAATCCATTCGCCGTGTGCCGACGTCCGATTGCAAGAATCTTGCAGTTCCAGCTGTCCGGTGGAGCCGCAACAGGCGGATCTGGTGAGTATTGACGGACAACGGATGTTTGCGTTGTTCCGCATCCAGTGGATATTAGGGGTGAGGCTTTATTTAACCTTTTTTCTTGTCATCCCGTCTTTCTTTCCTCCCCTCAGAATGCACCCCCCAAGCCTTTAGCATCGCGCTGCCTCAGGTCATCGCTAATGACAGAGCGCACAGGCAGCGTCAGGATGGCTATCGTCAGGATCATCCACAGCGTGAGGAGCACAAGGACTCCTCCGACCTCGTCTCGTCTATTTTGCAGGTGCATCACTCGATCCGCCTCTCTTTTAACCGATGGACGCATGTTATCTTGACCTATTCGGAATAAGCCGCTAACTCTTGCGTGGTCCGTCTTACAGTTTGCCACCAAGAGGCCGTCCAACAAGGAGCTGTCCAGCAGTAACTCCTCTTTGAGTTCTACATCGGAGACGGCCAACGAGTCAACGTCGCCCAACACGCCCGAGGCTGCGCCACGAGCACGTAGGAGGGTGAGACAAAATAATACAACTAATCCCGATCAGGTGTTTATGTTTTATTCAGCTGCCTAAATGAAATGCGCCATTTACCTCCAGGGAGGCATGTCGGTGGACTCTATCACAGACCTGGACGACAGCCAGTCCCGCCTGCTCGAGGCCCTGCAGCTATCCCTGCCGGCCGAGACGCCGAGCAAAAAGGAGAAGCACCGGGACAAAAGGCTGAGCCTGAATCCAATCTACCGTCAGGTGCCCCGGGTGGTCGACAGCTGCTGTCAGCACATCGAGAAATACGGTGAGCGGCGACTGCTGCCGACGCATCCATCCATTCATCTCCAGTTTCCTGTACGACAGGTGCTAGAGACAGCTATGGCGCTCCAGTCACTTTGTGCTGTTTTTTCTCTACTCAGGTCTGCAGACTGTGGGGATCTTCAGAGTGGGAAGCTCCAAGAAGAGAGTCCGACAGGTGAGGAGCCTATCCCTGCTGTCTTAGGGCAAAAGGCAGGGTACAACCTGGACAAGTCGCCAGTTCGTCACAGGGTACATAGAGACGAGACAACTACTCACACTCACATTCACACCTACGAAATTAATCTAATCCCGTCTTTGGTTGGTGGAAGGAAGCCAGAGTACCGGACAGAACCCACGCGGATGTGAGGAGAACCAAGAAGTCAGGCGGCATGATTAAGATCTCTTAATGCAGGTCAACCAGGAAGTGAGTGCATTTAGGTATAACGCTCCTTGTCCTCTGTGCAGCTTCGTGAAGAGTTCGACCGTGGCGTTGACGTCCAGCTGGACGAGGAGCACAGCGTTCACGACGTGGCCGCTCTGCTGAAGGAGTTCCTCAGGGACATGTCGGACCCTCTTCTGACCAAGGAGCTCTACACTGCCTTCATCAACACCACACGTAAGCTTTCCCTTTCCTCCCCTCTCTTCCTGACTTCCGCTTCTTGCGTTTCTAATCCTAATCTACGTGTCCTATCAGTGTTGGATTCAGACGAGCAGCAGAATGTGACCCAGCTACTGGTCTATCTGCTCCCAGCATGCAACAGCGACACTCTCTACCGCCTCCTGGAGTTTCTTTCCACAGTGGCTGACCACGCCCACGACCGGCAGGACAAAGACAGACAGGAGGTGAGCGACAATCCACAACAGATGATCTTTGAATGACTGAATTAACTCATTGAGCGCCAGCGCTTTCATTAAACACTTTCATTAAAAGAAGATACTCTCTCTTTCATCATGGAAAAAAAATAGTTTTCACCCTGTTCCAGTCTTGTTTTATCTTAAGTAGAGTAGAGGCTAGTTTCACCAAAAGTACCATTTTTGTTCTAGTACCGATTGTTTTGCTGTCTGATCCCAACGTCTACGTATTTCCACCTTATTGGGAGGAAATTCCCAAAGAAGTGATTGGCTGATATGTACACATATTTCTTCACTGAGTGCTGCTGAGTTATGTCTAGTTATATAAAACATTTGGGGGGGGAGTGACGTCACTTGAGTCAGCGCTGGCTCGAGTTGATGAGTACGAGCGAGAACACAAAACTGTTGGATTTGATCCTGTGATAGTAGACACGAGGGGAATTGAGGTCAGGGTGGAGGAAATTATATTGTGCTGTTCTTTCCCAGTCCCACACTACCTCCAGACTACTTTAATTCCCAAATTATAGACTCATATATGCTTTGTTTTAGTGTCTCAAACATTAATGTGTGTTTGGTGTCTGAAGCTGAGATTGTGACAGGAAGTGAGAGCGTTTCACGCTGGAACAACACGTCGATAATTTTGGCTGTGTGAGGCTCCCGTCCCTCCTTTGGGACCGGGAGTGGAAAGGGAGGAAACTGGGAAAGAAGCCGAAAAATGAATTTCTCTCGGAAAAAGAAGCCATGCAAGGCTTTGGATGCTAATTGTGTCACAGGATGTGCACCAACTGTCATACATATACAACACTTTGAGCGCTAACACCCCCCCCGAGTCCATCTCTCAAAGTGACAAAATCAGAGAGGCGGTGAGGTGAGAAACTCACCATGAGAGGATGGATGGGTGGAGATGAAAGTGTTTTCACGTTCTCAAACCCTCGTCTGGTTCTTTCTCCACATCCAGATCACAGGGAACAAGATGACGTCTCTAAACCTGGCCACCATCTTCGGCCCCAATCTGCTCCACAAGCAGAAGAGCTCCGACAAGGAGTTCAGCGTCCAGAGCTCGGCGAGGGCGGAGGAGAGCACGGCCGTCATCGCCGTGCTGCAGAGGATGATCGCCAGCTACCAAACTCTCTTCATGGTCAGTCGTTTAAGCCCATCCTCACTGTTTTTGGTCAAAATTATACCCATGCAGTGACCTTAAGAACCTTTCAACTTATTCTTTCCAAAATAAAAGCAAGCTTTTCAAACTGAGTAGGAAGAGGTGTATTCTCAGACGGGCAGTTCAGGTCATTTCAGGTGCAAAACGTTCGACCATGATGTTTTGTAATCTGCCGCTACCCTTCCCCCGAGGCTTACATTCCTGCAGTAAGCCAATGAAGAGCTATTAATCATGTATAGTGAATTGGAAGTGATTCGCTCAGTCTTGATGAGTAAAAACAGATTTGCAGGCGGCTCAAGTTCTGTGAATGACTTCGGAAAGTTGTTAATCTGCTTATGTCTTTATTTAAAAAGAGGTTGAGAATCGTTTGTAGACCGTGGGCAGCAGTGGCATCATTAGGCCTATTTTAGGGGGGTCGCAGCCCCCTAAAAACATTCTTAAACCCCCCTAAATAATCTGGGGTTTTTATTTTTTTGTTTTATTATTATTTTTTTTTTTTTACAAAAATTCCAACCAATTGAAATAATCATATACATTTGCATTAGTAATATTATTATTAATATTATACATATATACAGAAATTATGTACACACACTGGACGGACACAAAATTTTTGGTTCGGTACGTTTTTGGTTTTGAAAGCCACCGTTTTTTTTTTCGTATTGGAAGAAAGAAAAACCCTCAAATTGTCTTCATTCATTTATTCTGAATTATTGACCGTTTTCCATCATCTATGTTAATAGAAAACAGGTGAATACCCACTGCTTGGAAGCGACAGTCCATGCTTCAAAATCAGGCAATCTGTTGTTAATTTCACTGAAATTGTTCCGTTAATATCATTTTAGGTGCCCCCTGATCTGCAAAATGAGGTTTTGATGAACCTGTTGGAGACGGATCCAGATGTGGTGGACTACCTTCTGAGGAGGAAAGCATCCCAGTGGGTTCCACACACACAAACACATGAGGCGTTCACATACATGAGGTCCACCGTTTCCTTCATTTTTTTTTTTTTTTTTTAAATTAACCGCAGGAGTCCAGACTTGTTGCCGTCGGAGGAGCCCTTCACCCTGAGTGAACGCCACTCATCCAGCGACTCCAACAAGGTGTCCAGCGGCGAGGTGTCGCCTTACGACAACAACTCCCCGGTCTTGAGCGAACGCAGAGGGGAACCAGGAAGTCCGGGCAGCGAGATGCTCTTCCGCCACCCGGAGCAGTTCACCCTGATGGGGCAAGTGGGCGGCTGGAGTAGAGAGCCTGGAGGTGAACTTCTGGACGAATTTAGCATTTTTATTTTTTATTTTCCTGCTGAATTTGACCTTTTCTTTGCTTCCGTCAGACGCTATATCAGAGGAGCATGCTAACATTTGGGGGACGTGGCACACTACACTGAAACCGACACACAAGGACCACACATATATGGGTAAACCAGTCATTAGTTCATAATCCTGCTCTCTTTGGACAGTTTTCGAAGATTTAAAGCATCAATTCATATCTATAACAGACCTGTAATTACTGCAAGGTTTTTTTTGTGGTCAGTTATTATTGACCTTTTTAATTTTAAATTTTGGAATGAAGATGCCAAAACTATTTTGTACATATTTATGCCAAACACCAGCCAATGATATGCATCCCATATTCATGTTCATATTCAACATGACTTGATTCCACTGATGTTCTGTTTCCAGGTTCCCATGGCAACATGTCAGAAGGAAGCTCCCGCAGCTCGCAAGAAGGTCTCGACGGACTCCACGGCAACGGCAGGCATCAGGCGTCACTGCAGCGCAATCAGACGCCAGAGTGCCGGCCTCACCCTCCAGTCACCAGAGTGTGCACCAGCCCTCAGGTCTCGTCGAGGACGCCGCACCTCAACAACGCACATCGGGCCGGCGGACACGGACTTACCCCAACTTCCAGACCGGATGGCGGTCCCGCAGCGCTTAACAACCGCTTCCCTCCCCCTTACAACACCCACCATCGACTGGCTAGCTCGCACAGTTCGCCTCAGCTGGCGACAGGGCAGCAGCAGCGCCCCCTGCAGCACAGGAGCGCGCCGCAGAGTAACGTGGCGTCGACGACGGAGAACCAAATGGTGCCGCAAAGCCCGGAGTGGCAGGACTGGCAGAGGGACCGGTGGCAGATCTGGCAGCTGCTGTCCTCGGACAATGCCGACACACTGCCTGAGACACTGGTGTGATCTGCGAATGACAATGACAATCACTCCTTATCCACGCCTTTCATCCATTCATCCATGGATTTCATCCTTTCCACAAACTCCTACCCAAGTACAACTGTGCCATCTGATTTAGATTTTCAGTTTCTAAAGCAGATTTTTTTTTAGCATCAAAATCAGACTTTTTTTCGTGCTTTTTTTTCTCAAAAAATAAATTCACTTAATTCATTTTATTTATTACTGAGAAAAAAAAAATCTGAAATAAAATTGAAAATTAAAAAAAAATTAAAATTGAAATTAAATAAAATAATGCTAGAAATTCAATAATTTTGAAATTCTAAGCCTGATTTTGATGCTAAAAAATGAGCTTTAAAAATTAAAATTCAAAATCAGATGGCAGGTTTTCCCTCCATAAACTCTGTGCTTCTCTTGCATCTTAGCGCCACCGGCGTTGTTGTTTACGTGTGCAGCTGCTGTCTAATACAGACTCCTACGTCCAAGAGCCACTAGTTATTGTTAATAACATGGATGTCGCTTCTGTCCTTCGCCCATATATTCTGTCCATGAAGACATCCTGAAGAAATACCTCAATAAAACTATCCCTCCACAACTTTATTTTCTATTCACAGCGAGTCCAGTCTTCATATCTCAATGGAGAATAATAGGAAAACATGTTGCTTTCGTTTGTTATCATTTTTTTCACAACTTTTTCCAGACAGACATGAACATATATCCATTAGTAACTGCTGCTAAATGTACAATATCTGTGTGCGTACTAGTTGAGCCACACTTGTCTACAAAAATCAAATTATGTTTCAACGTCAGATTGTGTTGATGTATCTATACAAACATATGTAAACAATATATATGTACAGTACACTGACATGTACAGTATATAATTTGCCATGTAGTAAAAAGTGAGGCCTTTGACTGGCAGTCTAAATGTTGGCTTTTTGTCAGACTGCTGTTTTTGTCTTTAATATTGAATGTAGAGTACTTCACTTCCAGCGAAAAAAAATGTGTTTCGATGTAATTATAAAGCACTCCGCTGTTTTGCTCGTATTTGCTCTCGCTATCTGCTGCGCGGCAGGAACGATGTGCCAAAGTCTCTTCTTTTTTTTTTTATACGACAGGATATTTATCGGACAGTTGCGTTCATTTCATTCAGGCAGAGCAGAGGCATCATTCGGCCTACTTTTTTTTTTTTAAGCCCTCTATAATTTGGTGTAGTTTTATTTTTATTTTATTTTTTTTTTTCCAACGAAGTGCCAACAAGTTCAATATACAGCGGCCAGAATATAAGTCTAAATAATCAAAAATCTTGCATTTTATATATAAACACACACACACACACACACACACGTCATCTTGTGCATCTCCAGTGGGCTAAGCCCCCCTGTCCTTAAGACCTAGTACTGCCCCTGCTCAAACGATACATTAGGTTAAAGATTCTGATAAAATTTACTTAAAGGTTGGGTTTGATGATTACTTGGGGTGACATGGAAACATGTTTGCACACATCCTGTGCACCTCCTTGGGGCTAAACCCCCCCGTCCTTAAAACCTAGTGACGCCCCTGGAGAGCAGAATAAGAAGACTGGTCATTAGGATCGTATTTCCAGCTGTTCTTAACTTAAGATGGAGAAAGATAAGGCCTTAGTAGTCACGGTAATACACATTCAATATTGTTTTTTAAAGGCTGTGTGCACATAAATGCCAAATAGGAGTATTAAATCATCATTCTTAGCCTTTTTAAGTCATGTATGGAAAGCGTTGAGTACCTGAATGTACGTTTTTATCATCATTTGACCTATTAGAGCAAAAGTCAGCATAAATATTTAAAGACGTAAAAAAATTATGGGCAACACAATATGATCTGAACAGTAAAACAGTCGTATAAATGGCTCCCTGACTGATCCGTGTTATTATACCTCTCAATGACTGAATATTCATGGAGACGCTTGAGGCAATTTTTGTAGGAACCATTAAAATTCACACAGACTTAATGAATCTGTAGCAGCTGAGGTCTAAAAAACAATAAGGAAAGAAAGTTCAGGTCCCCAGCCTGTCCAAATCCTCTCACATGTCAGTCAAGTGGGTATTTGCTGGCAAATATTTCACATTTCCTCAAGTATTTCCCACTATTTGCTCGTTTGAAGCCACGTTAGCATTATGTGTGATTTGTCATTGACTTGAATGTGACTTTAAAAAGGCATCACAAGTGCAAGAAGGATAGCTTTAAGGCTTATGGCGCCATCTGTCGTCCGACCACGTGGACGAGCATGATTCCCACAGTCTACCCTTTCCACGGCAATGAATCAGTTTGTGATTATAAGCACCTTTTATTGTGAAATCCGCGTGAGGAAAGTGAACACGACGCAGCTTTCGCTCTGAAAAGTTGTTTCTCCGTGCATTGCTCAAGGTTCATATGTTGTGAATTGTTCTGTAATACGTTCTGTTGAGTGTTGTAATATATAAATACAACATGTATATATATATATACGTATATATATACGTATATATATAAAGAAGAGGGAATAATCCTTACGGCCCCTAGCTTTGTCTCCCCAAACCAAAACTGTGTTCGTCTATGAAATTAAGAGCATCTTAACGTTATGGTGTTTTATTGTGGTGGGGTTTACTGGGTCCAAGTTGAAATGATATGTCTGGTAAATTGCTTTTGTACTGCGTGTCATCATCAATATGCTACAGTGGAATTAAATATGATAAAAGTTTACACCTGCTGTTGACGTCAATGATTGAGCTCAATTTAGACAGAATTCATATTATAGGAAATGATCAGTGGCGTCATTAGGCCTGTTGTGGAGGGGGGCTGCAGCCCCATTCTTAAGTCCCCCCAAAATAATTAGGTTTTTATCTATTGATTTATTTGTTTTTGTTTTTGTTTTTTTCCCACAAGAAAGTGCCAACAAATTCAATATAAAGTGGCGAGAATGTGAGTCGAAATAAATAATCAAATAACCTTCCCTTATTAATTTATAATAATCTTAATATCTTGTTCTATTTTTTAATTTTTATTACATATATATATATATATATATTAGGTGTATATATATATATACATACACACGTATATATATATGTATATGTTTATATATATATATACATACGTGTATATATATATATAATCGTGTATATATATATATATATATATATATATATATATATATATATTTGTGTTTGCTCACATCCTGTGCATCTCATAGAGGCTCAGCCCCCCTGTCCTTCAAACCTAGTGCCGCCCCTGGAAACAATCAAATAAGGACTGTAGTTATATTTATATACTTTAAGATCCCTAAAGAGCCTCAACCACAGTCCTGGGTGTGTCCTCCTGCAGAGGACCAGCATTCGCCCTCACACTGTGCAAACTAATCATGTTTTATTTTCATAAAAGATAAATGGAACATTACTTTCCAGTTTCATAATGCATTACGGAGACATTTTTTCAAGAGTCTTGTCCAGAGCTTAACAAATTATTAAACAATTATTCCATTATTTCTGGAACCAACAGCGTATGCAAGCTCTTTAATCAAAATCATATATTTAGTGCAAAAATAGAATTACTGTTGTTGTCCATGACTTTTTTTTGGCAGCTTCTGGTTCAAAGAAGGGATCAAAGCGACATGGCGGTAAAAGGTAGGATGGAGACAGAGGAGATTGAAGGATCACTGACAGAGGGAATGTAAGTTAAGGAGTCTGGGACAAAGACGCGAGGACGGACAGAACAAAAACTCACTCGACTGGAAATGTCAAAATGACCCTTTCAAAGTGTCGCCATCAGAAACCTGATGGAGCAGAGGTACTGTGGCTGAGCAACAGTGATCACACCTGAAAAATGCACGGATCAGAGGCGTAGTGTAGTGAGCGATGGAAAATAAACACCATGTGTGGATCAGCTGGGATGGAAACGCCACTATTCACCAGATCTGAAGCCAGCTCACGATCACAGAGCGCCACATAATACAGTTTCTCCTGCAAAAAAGAGCTCAGAAAATGTGATGTGTTGGTTGTAATGTCCCAGTTAAACCACTAGAGGTCAGACAACAACCTTGGATAGACACCTTGTTCTCTTCTGTACCATCCAAACCAAAACTGATGACCAGTTAATGACACAAAACTAAACATAGAAGGTGACAGACAGAGGCAGGTTATCAGGGGCGTCACTAGGTTTTAAGGACGGGGGGGCTTAGCCCCCAGGAGATGCACAGGATGTGATCAAACATGTTTCCATGTCACTCTAAGTTCTCATCACCCCAACTTTTAACTAAATTTCATCAGAATCTTTAACCTCATGTAGTTTAAGAGCAGGGCCGCTACTAGGTTGTAAGCACGGGAGGGGCTTAGCCCACAAACACGTGTTTGTGAACATATACATATTTCTAAAATTGATCAAATATTTCTGAATTGTGCAGCAGAATTAAAATAAAAATGTTTCGATGTAACTTTAAGTACTCATCAACCCGACTTTTAAGTGAATTTCATCATCCGAACGTAGCTTTTGAGCAGGGGCGTTACTAGATTTTAAGGACGGGTGGGGGCTTGGGCCACAACCATGCCTGTGTACATATACATATTTCTTATTTTTAAAATGAGAATATTTCATATTTGTGTAGCAGAATTAAAATAAAATTGGGGGGAAAGAAAAGAAAACGTGTGTGTGTTGCTACTTTTAAATATTTTATTTTTTATTTTATACTTTTAATTATTTAAGGTGGGGGCTTCAGAATGTTTTAGCGGGGCTTCAGCCCCCCCTAAAATAAACCTAATGACATCACTGCAGACTGTAACAACGTTTTTTTTTTTTTTTTTCCTTTTTTTTAAATTAGCATTCCACGTCAATGGTTCTGTGACGGACAGAGAATGGATTATTATTGGCCGAGAAAGGAAGATTAAAAATAGATTTCATGGCTCTTGCTTTCCATTCTCCTCGGCCTCCTTCTGATGGCGTATTAAATCACCTAGTGAAATTAGCCGCTAGCAGACCATTAGACACATTGGGAAAAGGTAATGGATGACTGACAGATTGTTGCCAGCTAATAATTGAAATAGAGACAATGTGCGCTTTCCTGACGATGGACTCTGGGAATAATGCGAATAAGGTCAATTTAGCCGCTTCTGATCAAGTCTGGAAACTTTTGGAAAGTAATTAAAAATCTTGGATCTCACGATCAGACAGTCTTCTCTTGTTGTCCACTTGTGATCCGAGGAATTGTCCGTCCATCAGAACACCAATTAAAGCTTTTCGCTGAGCGCTGCGTCTGAAACGAGCTTGTCATGTTCTGCTCGAGGAGCTGCTGATTAATTGTGATCATTGAAAGTGCAGAGGCACTTTGTTTCAGACACTGTACTCCTCGTAACGCTTCTTCCATTTGCTTTTGTCCTCTTTTTGTCCATTCCTGGAAAGGAGCCTGGTTTTAAATAGAATTTCGTGGACCATGACAGCAAAACAAAGCCGCTTTATTTCGACGGCTAATGACTTGGCCCGGAGTAACGTTATCCAGTTGGCCGAGCTAAAAAGACAATTCGCCAGGAAAAAAAACAAAAAAAACAAACAAAATGCACATGCACAAATAGGTATGCATGAACTCCTCTGCAGAGAAGACACTCGTAATTGCCAGTACAATAGTTCAGAGCCACTCCTGGAGGGAGCTAAGAGTCCACGCATGTCAGAAAACTGTTTTTTTTTTTTGTTTTTTTTTTGCAGACACATGCAGAAACACATGGTCGCACACAGAGAGGAATTTGAACTCACAAGGTCCTCATTAGCTCCAGGTTCAGGTCGAGATTCAGTTCTGGACGGCGTGTTTCAGTGTCTTTTCAAAATAAACTTCAAATGTAGGTTTATATTTGTTTGCAAGTCTATATAGACGTATATATTGTATACAGATGTATGTTTGTATGAGTCTGTAAAAAAGTATATAAAGTCTACAAAAATTCTAATAAGAATAATCATGTCAATAATCATTGTTAAAAAAATGATAAAAATAAAACATAAATAAATACAACAATACCAAATTATTTAGGGGGCTTAAGAATGTTTTTTGGGGGGCTTTAGCCCTAAAATAGCTCCAATGACACCACTGTAAAGCCTCATGTTTTACTCAAACCAAGGTGAGGTTTAGACCCATGTTCTGGTCACTTTATATTGCATTTGTTGTCATTTAAAAAAAAACAAAAAAAAAACATTATATTTAATAATAATAAAAACAATAATAATAATAATAATGATAATAATGATAATAATAATAACTCCTTTATTAAACCCTCAGTGAGGGAAATTTCAATTTACACTCTTAGTATTTTTATAATAAAAATAAAACTACACCACATTATTTAGGGGGCCTCCCTAAATCAGACGCCACTGCTTTTAAACTAACTTAAAAAAAAAAATAAATAAAAAATAAAAAAATAAAAAAAACTGACAAATGTCAAAGATATAACCATGTCTTCAAATCCATAAACTATAAGCTCATTGAAACATAATATAACTTGAGAAAGTGGACCAAACCGATCTGTACGGAGCCAGAAGATGCTTCATCCTGCACACTGTTTGCACATGACCTCTGTCGCCATGACGTCCAGCGATCTGCCCTCACGAGCACGCTGTCATGCTGTGCACATGCTCACACACATCAACGCCCACACCCTCATGCTTACAGAAAGCAACGGGCCAATCAATCAACCACATGGCCCTAACACTGGCTGATGAATCGCCACACTCAATTTGTTGTTTCCATTCAAGTGGATTTCTAACGGGGTCATGCCTCGCTGTTTTCTGTCCTCACATGCAACTGATTTCTTTGCCATCGGTTGTGATCTAGCTTTTGCACGATGCAAAAAAAAAAAAGTTAAAAAAATGTTATATATATATATATATATATATATATATATATATATATATATATATATATATATACATACGTATATATTTATAGATATATACATATATGTATATATCAGACTCATATTCCGGCTACTTCATATTGAATTTGTTGGCACTTTTTTGAAAATATATAAATAAAACAAAATAAAATAAAAATAAAAAAACAATACAACAACACCAAATTATTCAGGGGGTGGGGCTTCAGAATGTTTTGGGGGCTTCAGCCCCCCCAAAATCAGGCCTAAATACGCCACTGCTTTGCACTAGTAGTCTAGATAGTAGATGGCGAAAAATAGCTAACTGTAGTGTGTTTTTTATTGATTTTTGCTCTCCATGTGATTCTTAAATTTCACAGTAAGATGATTTTTGATGCTTTGGTTGTCAAACATGCAGAGGATACGTGAATCCAGATGTGAAGAACATCATGCTGTAAAATCACTGTGCCTGGTGATTCACACTGGAGCTATGTGTGTGGGAGACAGATCTTTGTTAGTCATTCATAAATTTCCTTGAATAAATGATAGTAGCTGAATAAAACATTTGGATGATAAATTGTAGATGAGGAGTTCACTTAAGGGGCTTTTACACTGTTTAAAAATGTGGATTGGTTTAAGTGGAGTGCCTTTTTTTTGAGCTCGTCGTCAGGCAGATTTCGAGTGTCTGAAAATCAGAGATGAGCTGAGCGTCCTGTTTAACGGATGAGCCTGTGAGCGTGGTCGCCAGCTGGTTTCGGTGTGCAGAGCTGTGATAGTGAGAAGATGCTGTCTGGAGTTTGTCGCTGGCACATCGTCACAGCTAGGCGTTTGGCTTCGATTCGCACCCGAAAGAGAGCGCCGCAGAGGTCGCCGCACCTCACTTTCACCTGCTGGCTGAAAAATGCAGGATGCAGGAACAGTGAGAGGAAGCAGGGACACCAAGTGATTTTTCATTTTCAACGTGGCCTGCTGGTGGCGCTGGATGAGAAGTCAGAAGGATTAGCCTACTGGAAACCACAACTGTCTGTACACAACAGGGGTGTCACTAGATTTTAAGGACGGGGGGCTTATTCCCCAGGAGATGCACGGGGTATATGTGTGTACATACATATAATCATACATATATATATATGTATATATATATATATATATATGTTTAAGTGAATAATGCAAGGTTATATGATTATTTATTTAGACTCATATTCTGGCGACTTTATATTGAATTTATTTGCACTTTTTTCGTAAAATGAAATAAATAATAATAAAAAAATAATAAATAATAAATAAAACAACATCTAATTATTTAGGGGGGCTTAAGGCCCCTCTAAAACAGGCCTAATGACGCCGCTGGGTTGCAGTGTCCTGGTTTTAATAATAGGCCTGACACATTTACAAATTATTCGTTGTGCTCTTTAAAGTCACTTTGGCTGTTTGCATTGACATCCACTGCCCTCATTCACTTCTAATCAATGTGCAATCAGCTCAACATCTATTTCACAGGCTAGCCGGCTCAGGCTAGCTGATGGTCTGGAGCAGATCTAACACACTGATTGAGGCTGTTAGCAACCTTTGCACGCACGCATAATTACACGTCATGAGAAGACATGAGGGGAATCCTACTAAAAGCTATGAAGCATTAAATGCCAAGTTCATTAAAAAAATCTACTGCCAGTAGTTGTGCCTTTTCTGATGCAACTGGATTCATGATGCAACCTGGGGTCATGACGTTTCGCCATCTGGAGATGAAATCACGATTGTAAAGATTCCCAATGAATTCCGTTTGCTTTGCTCATTCGGTCAAACCGAGCGGCTGTGAGATACGAATCAGCGATGCATTATTCAACGTGGTTAACATTATTAGGGCTCGTATGAGGCGACTCAAAATACCACAGAGACTCCAGGACGGAAGGCATGATGGATGTTTTGAAAGGTTTTCTAATGTGAAGTTTAGTTTTCGGAAAGTTGGATTCCCCTGAGTTTACTGTGTGTGAGTCAGAGAGAAGTGAATGAGTGAGGGGATGAATAATGCAGGTCAGGATCCTATTGTTTGGTGAAGGCCCTCTGCAGCCCCGAGGCGCAGCACTGGAGACTTTTGTGAAATATTGATTCACCACTTTAAAGTTGTTGTGTAGACGTTGGCTGGCTTCTGGGATGTGACTGCAGAATCATTTCTGGATAGACTGACACTTCAGGTGAGGATGATGCTTCCTAAACACTTGAAAATGACACGTCCATGTGAAATATTTCAATTACTGTTATTCTGATGCCAATTGTTCCGAAACCCAGTGGCGTGCATAGCTTTTTGGAAGGGCAGGGGCGAAAAAAAAAAGATGGCCCCTACAGTACACTCTTGCATCCAAAGAGGGCACTTTAGCACGCGTATTTGCCACCTGAGAGTGCATTTTATCATGTTTTAACCAGCCAAGAGGGCACTTTAGTGCACTGTTTTTTCTCCCAGGAGTGCACTTTGGCGCACATTTTTGCCTCCAAAGAGGGCACTTAAGTGCATATTTTTTTGTTTCCCAGAAGGGGACTTTAGCGCATATTTTTGCCTCCAAAGAGGGCACTTTAGTGCACATTTTTTGCCTCCAAAGAGGGCGCTTTAGTGCACATTTCTGCCTCCCAAGAGGATACTTTAGTGCATATTTTTGCCTTCACAGAGATCATTTTAGTGCACATTTTGGCATCCAAAGAGGGCACTTTAGTGCACATTTCTGCCTCTCAAGAGGACACTTTAGTGCATATTTTTGCCTCCCAAGAAGACACTTTAGTGCACGTGTTTGCACCCAAAGAGGGCACTTTAGTGCACATTTTTTGCCTCCAAAGAGGGTGCTTTAGTGCACATTTTTGCCTCCCAAGAGGGCACTTTAGTGCATATTTTTGCCTTCACAGAGAGCACTTTAGTGCACATTTTGGCATCAAAAGAGGGCACTTTAGTGCACATTTCTGCCTCTCAAGAGGACACTTTAGTGCATATTTTTGCCTCCCAAGAAAACACTTTAGTGCACGTTTTTGCACCCAAAGAGGGCACTTTAGTGCACATTTTTGCCTCTCAAGAGGACACTTTAGTGCACATTTTTGCCACCCCCAGAGGACACTTTATTGCATGTTCTTGCCTCCCAAGAGGCCATTTTATTGCATATTTTTTAATAATCATGCCATGTCCGCAACCATATTTAAGTGATTTATGAATAATGCAAGGTTATACAATTATTTATTTAAATCAGAATCAGAAACAAGTTTAATAAGTAAACCAAGTAAGTTTGCACAAATGAGGAAATTATCTTGGTGACTTGGTGCATGATATACAGAGATATAAACAAATCTATATAAACATGTAAACGTAGTACAGAGACAAGAACCCAAGATGATAAAGTGACCAAGAATAAATATGCAAAAAGATTATGTGACAAAACAGTGCAATTTGGCAGATAAACAAAGGCAACGATTAAATTTATATTTAATTGTATGTATCTGCCTTTTTTTCGAACAACAACAAAAAAAATTAACCAACACAAAATTATTTAGGGGGGCTTAAGTATATTTTAAGAGGGCTTCAGCCCCCTTTAAAATAGGTTTAGTGACGCCACTGGCTTTTCCTCTCATTTCCTTCGTCTGCAGTGAATATGAATATCATAATTCATGAATATGGCTTGTGTTCACTGTCATCTTATTCCTCCCACTTTGTGCCCGGGATATCAGGAAAAAAAAAAAAAAAATCACAAAACCTTCCAGCACATTCCTGCTGAATTCACCGCTGCTTTGCAGAGGGACGTGTCTGCCGCTGCTTTTCTTCGGAAAGGGGAAACTTTGTGACATTTTCATTGTCCCGCGGCCAGCCCGCCTCGTGTTTATGAAGCCTGAGGAAATTGCTGAAATGCGCAGTAAAAAAAAAAAAAATTGACTTTGTGAGAAAGTATTTAACGGATTCAGGCATACGGAGTAATATAAGCATTCTTCCATTTCATTTCTTTTACAACGGGAAATGAGTTTGACAGAAAAGCGCAGCGATGCCCATGCCATACACAGTGGGCTTATTAATATTTCATTGCCGAATTGCGCGCCGTCTGTTCTCCGTCTTCTTTTCTCCATCTTTTCCTTTAAATGTTTCTTTCTCCACATTCTCACCAAAGAGAAGAAATGGATTCCTCATGAATTACTTAATTCAAAAGTATGGAAGCCGCAGACGCTTGGAATCGACTGTCGAGTTTTTCCGGTTTCGGGGGTTTCACCTCTGGGGCATGATCATTTCTCTGACGCTTTGCTATTATTTTTAGCCACAGGCTAAAATGTTGACCTGTTGGATGCATTGTTTTCAAATTTGCTGCAGACCTTCATAATCTCCAGATACTTCGGACATTTTGGCAATCTTTTGACTTTGCAACTTGCCCCACCACCCATCCACAGTCGATGGGGCAAGTACAGAAAAATAAAAGTTCGAAAGGTCCGAGGCTTTTTTCTCGCAAAAAAAAAAGTTAAAAAGCATTATGAAAGACGAAAAACAGATGATTTTTTTGTTGACTGCAATCATACCTCAGCAGATGATGTGCAATATTTTCAATAGTTGCACTCAGATCTAGCTATGCGACCACAGAGTTCAATAGTTAGCAGCTCACGATTCATGTTCTCACAGCATACGGCCCACTTTGTAAACAATGGCAATTAATGGTGGGTATAGGCAAGAAGTGGCGTTTTTGGTGAAAGTGGCCTCTACCTCTGATAAATCAAGAATGGAACAAGGTAAAAACAAACTTTTTTTTCATGATGAAATAGAGAGTTTCTTCTTCCATTTGAGCTATTCAGTGTTTTCAGAGACACAGTACAAAATATTCTGTGGGTCTTGAAAGATAACTCAAAATGGGCAAAAAACACAGGAACAAGGCACTTTCTGTTTTATAAAAGGGCTGGCACTCAAAGAGTTAATAAATTAAAAATCAATATCATTTCAGAAGAAAAAAATATATTGCCATGTTTATATTTTTTGGCCTAACGCCTGGCTATGGGGGGGCCAGTAATATTTCTTTTCATAGGCCATAAAATACCTGGCAACGCACCTGCAGGAATAGAGGGCCTCGAATTAAAATTTTTGCTTAGGGCCCTATTGAGGCTTGGTCCGGCCCTGGTGTATGCCCACATTCTTGGAGATTAAAGAGGCGTTCAAGGCTGATGGAAAGTGTTTATAGCGACGCATGTTTTTTTCAATATCCGTCGCCATATTTTTGAAGACACCATTTCATCCTTGGATGATGAATGACAGGAAAGCAAAGCCAATTTTGCTGAAAGCAACATCCGACGGTGACTTTTCTCTTTGCAACCAAGTTGCTTTGAGAGAAAACCCAGCTTGTAATACCTTAAGAGCATTACAAGAGCACCGCTGCATTATTTATTCCCCTTAGGCATCAAAGGAAAAGCTGTGCGATCAATTCCAGTTTCGCCTGAAGTAGTCCAGCTCAAATTCTTCCTGTCCTCAGTGAGTGGAAATATCCAGCGGTGTGGTTTGAGGAGGGTGTGTCCGTCCACATCTGTGGTCTTTCCGCGAGTCAGAAACAGCTGCGTCAGCATCTCGTCCTTTCCATTCCCCTCACTGTCTTATTGTTTAGCATGTGACGCCGCCAAACATCCGCTGACGGAAATCTGAGGAGATCGTTCGGTCGGTGTTTAAATGGGTGAACCCACTGATTTCAAGTGACATCTGTCAACAATTTGTGCTTTTTTTTCCCCCCTTCCTCAGTTTGCCGTGTCATTCTGTATCTGTTTAAAGTGCGAACAATGAATGCGATACTGTCTTCGTGGACTCCGACAGAGCGCGACTTTTTGCTTTTTCGGCTTTTACTTGACTAAATTATACATGTGGAGGAAAACGTTCTTGGATAGAGTTACAGGGGAGGCTTTGCTGTTTTCTAGGTCATGAGGATGACTGTTGAGGTAACAAACACAACATGTTTTTCTGCTGACTTTGACTTCTGATACAACACATCAGACTTTAATTATGCTTATGTAGTGCCTTCGCTGTCGGCTCTGTGAGGCTGGAGGCCCATTGGTGCAAATGTTAAAGACGGAGCTGACATCAGGGGTGTCACTAGGCCTATTTTATGGGGGGGGCTGAAGCCCCCTTAAAACACTCTTAAACCCCCCTAAAAAAAATTTGGTGTTGTTTTAATTTTTATTTTTTCTTTACAAAAATGTGCCAACAAATTCAATATAAAGTGGCCAAAAGTATGTGTCTAAATAAGTAATCATATAACCTTGCATCATTCGCTTTTGTAATATATATATTTACACATACATATCAGGGCTGTCAAAATTAGCACTTTAACGCTGTTGAACGTATTTAACTGTGATTAATCAAAATGAATCTGTTACCGTTCATCGTTTGACAGTCCTCATACACACGATATATATCCATATATACATATATACACACACATATATTAGAGTTATCAAAGTTAACACAATAATAAGGGGTTAATTCAAATTCCACTTGACACCCTTAATTTTTTCGATGCACAGTTAACGCTGGCATGCTTGAAAGAAACAAAAATAAACAAGAACGCTTGCACGTTTTATGATATATGACCCCAAGAAGGAATGGAGAAAACATACATATATATATATATATATATATATATATATATATATATATGTATACTTACTTATCTTGTGTGTCTCCTGGGGACTAAGCCTCCCTGTTCTTAAAACCTAGTGACGCCCCTGGCTGGCATGCTTCTGTACAGCAGATATAATAATGTACAGACAGTCACATAAAGGGCAATTATATCACACTTGTGCAAACTTTTGTGCCACTGACATCAACTAAAGTTACAAAACAGACAAGCTTCTTTGAACCCAAACCATTATCTTCGACTCAACAAGTAGTTTTGTTGCCAAATGGTCGTGAACGTGTCCGACAAGTTGAGATAAGAACGGGTCGGTTATCCTCTCGTGTTTCAGACTCATGTGACACAAGACGACTTCTGGAAAGTTGGAGCGCTTCGACATCGTTTGGCTTTTGGACTAGTTGCGAGAACACTGCATCAGATCGCCACAGGCTCCTGAATGCAGTGGAAAGAGTGACGAACGTGGTGTGTGTGTGCGTTTGAGGCCAAAGATCTCAATCCTGTATTAGGATCAGTCCCAGAACAGGATTAGTTATGTCCTCATGAGCCTGATCACTGATATATGGTTTTCTTTCTCTTTTCTCTCTTCATCTTTCACATATTGGAAGTGCTTGAGGGGGGAAAAAAAAAGCTTTTCATGACATCCTGTTCGCTGTGGGTCCACATGCTTCGGAGGAGAACAGGGCCAGTAGTGAAACAAACGCCTCTCCACAAATATCAATCCCACATTTGCTTAAGTTGTGCTGCCTCTATATCCTGCAGCATGCAAATGTGACCTTGCATGTGTGTGTCATCTTCATTAACTGTTGTGCAAGACCTGTATGCCTGGAGAAAGTGCAACGTGTTTAGGTGCACAATCTGCCAAAGAAATAAAATTTCCATATTAGGGGGCAACAGCTCAAAATATAAGCTCATTAAATCAACACTCGCAAGAGGATTTCCTCAGAGGTGGAACTAATTTTTTTTCCGGAAAGGTTTGCATGACCTGCCCTTTGCGTGACCTGTCAAGTCGTGCTTTAGAGATAATGTCATGTTTGGAACAGTTTCACTATATAGCAGGGGCGTCACTAGCATTTAAGGACAGGGGGCTTAGCCCCCAGGTGAAGTGAATAATGTAAGGTTATATGATTACTTATTTAGACTTATATTCTGGCCACTTTATATTGAATTTGTTGGCACTTTTTTGTAAAAATAACAATAATAATAATAAATAAAATCAGGATATTCTTATAGTGTTTTTGGATATTGTTATATTGCTTATATTTTATATTAGTTTTGCAATATATTGCATTTTTGAACTTTTCTGCACTCTATATACTTTTTTAATTAAAAAAAAACAAAAAAAACTTTTTAAATCTCCTTACCTTTTTCTTGACTGTGTAGGACTTTCCTTCGGGATGATTTAAGTTTTTTCTTATCTTAAAGTAGAGAATAGAATAGAATATTTATCCCCCATTGGAGGAAATTCACCCACCACAGCAGCATAAACAAAATTACAATAACAAAGAAACAATAAACAACAGCAATGAAACAATAGAATAAGTAATAATGATCGTAATATTTCCAATATGTCCTAAATAAAAAAGAAAAATGTTTTTTTTAAATTTGCAAATTAAATGTTATTTAAGCACAATTATTACATAAATAAAATGTACTTTTACGATTTGTAATATGGATGTAACCTGTAGAAACATAAAATAAAAAAGTAGTGTAAAATTTGCTGTGCAAAAAAAAAAAAAATTGTGCAAATTGGTTAAAAAAAGAGGTAAAAAATAGTAATGAGTAAAGGCATAGACTCAGTGAAGTGCAAAGTTTGCACACGAGTAGACTTACACCTCAGGTGGCTTTTAAAGGGGACAAAAAAACCCTTAAAAATTGCATTTCTCTGACGCATGAATGTGACTGAGTGCACTGCAGAGTCTCCAGTTTATTCAGAAAACCATACACACATCCACTGGTTTCACACTTTCTAAGTGACAAAACCAAACAAAGCAAACTGTGTTCACACTCTCGACTTTCCCGATCTGAAGCTACAAACAGATCGCTGTCGTCCCACCGAGCGAGACCTTTAAGTTTGTCCATGAAAAGGACAAAATAAAATAAAATAAAAAAAGATCTGATGAAGTCTTTAAGATTTCATGTGGCTTTTGAGAGCTTTTCTTCCCCTCTGACAGACCTTAATGCTTCCTAAGAGCCAAAGGCTGCATTGTTCGCTTGGTAAAAGTCAAAATATAGACTTCTACAGATGTAGAAATACAGTACGGGAATCAGAGAGCATGAAATATACATGGAGGCGAAGTGGATGCTGTGGTTTGCCTTTTTGTCTGAAAAGCTCTCAACATGATCTCAATTGGGAATTTAGACGTGGATGGTTAAAGCAAATATAGAAATGCTATTTTATGATCTATGGAATACGGGAAAACAGAACGACAGAAATAAAGGTTTTTATACATGACGTTTTTTTTAAACAGATGTCCTGCAGACCAGATTTCTAAACCTCTTATTAACGTGCTGTAATTCTCAACAATAAATTAGAAATTCATGTGACCTCCTCGTGCACCGTAGTATTAAAAATTGACAGAAACACACACATGCGCCACATGTAGTGTGTGTTTGCAAAGCGCTGACTTCCATGCTGAAAGCAGGTGAGAGGAGACACAAAAGACATGCAATGGAAAACAGATGCTGGGAGACCGATAATCCTCTCAGTGTGTGTGTGTGTGTGTGTGCGCTGCACAAAGGCACGCAGGCAGTAAAAAGCGAGATGATGAAATGCACGGCAACAAGCCACAACACCACAAATAAAATAAGACACACTTTCTCTTTAAGTCTGTGTGTGGCTGCTTGTTGTGTTTGACCTTTGAACCAGTGTGTCCTCACAACACCCTTAAGGTGTGTGTGTGTGTGTGTGTGTGTGTGTGATTTCTGGCTGCATGATGTTTGCTTTTTCTTTTTTTTTTTTTTACACCTGTCTGCATGACAGTGGCGTCATTAGGTCTATTCTAGGGGGGGCTGAAGCCCCCCAAAACATTCTTAAGCCCCCCTAAATAATCTAATGTTGTTTTATTATTTATTTATTTTTGAAAAAGTGCCAACAAATGCAAGACAAAGCGGCCAAAATATGAGTCTAAATAAATAACCATATAACCTTGCATTATTCACTTGTGGAAATTTTTATTTTGGTCGCATTCAACAGACACACAAAAAAAAAATTGTTTGTTTTCAAGAAAAACAAACACAATTCCTGACAGTTTCAATATGTCACAGCTCAATAATCATATAACCTTACATGATATATATATATATATATATATATATATATATATATATATATATATATATATGTTAGGGCTGTCGAACGATTAATCAGTTGTGGATTTATTTCCATTAATCATGATTAAATTCATTTCATTTTGCCTGAGCAATGGGAATATATACGTATGCACTGAAAATATATATGCGCTGAACGTTTATTAAACACCTTCAATTGTATCAACAACACAACTTGAAACAACGTTTTGTCTCTTAGTTTTAAAAAAAATCATTTATCTACAATCAAGTTTGTCTATTGTACTCCACTATATTATATATACTATACTATACTATATACTGTATACTATACTGCAATCACGCTTTTGTGTCTGTTTTTTGTATTTCTTTATAAAACATCGTTGAGTTTTAATGAAAAGCGCTATATAAAACTGATATTATTATTATTGTTGTTATTATACTACACTATATATATATATATATATATATATATACACACACACATTTGCTCACATCCTGTGCATCACCTGGGGGCTTAGTCCCCCTTGTCCTTAAAACCTAGTGACGCCCCTGCTGCATGATCTCTTTCAAGCCTTTTTTTAAAATTTAAATTTAGATTCCATATTTTCATATTTTTTGTTAAGTTTTATGTAAAGTTAAATGTACATGAGATAGCTAGGGCCAGGTGTTGGTACTTGACACTCTTAAACTTGATAATTTTCATCAAATTGGGGTTTGATTGGATTTGAACTAAATAAAACAATGTTTGCTTGATACAGTTCTTTGTTATACAGTTATAGATCAGCCACATGTCATCCTGTAATTTATGAGTGCTTTTCTTTTGTCTGGGTCGTAGTGATTCTTGCTCATTAACCTCGATACACTTTGAACTGTCCTCTGGGACCCCTGAGCCGTTTTAGACAGAAATCCCAAAGAGGGATTTTGGAACATTGACATTTGAGATGGATAAGTCGAATCCTTAACACCGTGTCGTCAGATAGAGCCTATAATTAGCAAGTAACACTGTTTTGTTCATTCAAATCATACTTGTACTTCAGAAACTAAACTTATACCGTTTACTTTGTGCTTAAAGTTTATGAATAATTACAGCAAAGGGGCCAGATTTGACTTTTCCAAATGCAAATCGAGTCGCGGGGCCGCGAGGGGTTTTGTGCCGAGCCGCAACAAAGAGCAGAGGAGTCACCCATTTTTATTAATTGTGTTGGTTCATGCAGTTGCCCTTTGGAAAAGTCACTGGACTTAATTAAATTACCGTGCACGCTCGGAGAAGGCAGCAGTAGGATATAGGTCTGTAAAGCAGAGCCTTACAAGCATTCGGTCCCTTATCTAATGAGTGAGAGCCAAGGGGACGCTCTAAGGTCTTTCAGTGTCCTCCGAGTCCTTCACTCTCTAGTATAATATGTGGATTTAGTGCAGAGAAAAGCTGCAGCACAGCAACAGTCATAAACGTGAAGGCTAGCAGTGAACGAGCGCTACCGCTAATGCAGCCGCCCTCCTATATAGTGCCCTTTAAACCCTCTGGGCGTTTTTTTTTTCCAGGTCAACTCGCGTGTTTGCTCCACACAGCTGAGTCCTGCTGCCGACTGTAAGCAAAGCACATGTAGGCTAATTAAAGACGCTCCGTGGGTCAAAGGGAGCTGGGTACGACAAGCTGGCACAGAGCAGTGAGCGGTCATGACATGTTTGACCGAGGCGTCGCCTGCAGGCATGGAGAGGATGCACATGCATGCGTGAGCACCAGTGTGGAAATGCCAGTTTGTGTTGTGGAAAAAAAAATGCAAGAGAGAGCAACGATGGCGAGGAGAGGTCAGGCTATTAAACAACATCTGTTTGAATACAGCACGCAGCCAAAATTAGATATGAACATTCCCAACTTTGCTAACAGTCAGTGGGACATGCCAGTGGTGGCATTAGGGCTCTTTTAGGACGGGGGCCCACTAATAATAATAATTTGGTGTCGCTTTTTTTATTTTTAATTTTATTTCTTTATTTACGTTTACAAAAAAAGTGCAGACAAAATGACAACTAAGTGGCTAGAATGTGAGTCTAAATAAATAATCATATAACCGTATTTTATTCCACAACGATGCCTCTTGTACATCGTCAGATAATCTGGGAGATGGCTGTGCCATTTCCAACCAAGAAAAAAAAAACCGCTGGTTGAATAATAGTAACTTGAAGGCAAAATTTGCCAGGGAAATGAAGAATTTCTGTGCATCTGCTGGGGGCTAAGCCTCCCCCGTACTTAAACTCTAGTGACACCCCTGGCTGACATGCTTCTGCACAGCATAGAGTCATATAAAAGGCAGTTATGTCACACCTCTGCTAACTGTTGAAACATGTTGATCGAGAAAAACACCATGGTAACACCATGGAGCACATATTGTCGACTACCTGATATAATTTTAATTTAAAGATTCTTTTTTTAATCCAAATAAGTATGCCTAACCTGGAGGTTTGTTATCATCTGACCAGTGATGTGGTTTGCCCTACTTGAACATGTATAAACAATTTGTTTTGGCAGTATACAGCAACGGTTATTTATAGGTCACAATTTTTTTGTTTGTTTTTTTTTTAGAAAAAATTGCTACAAAGTCAATATAAAGAGACCGGAATATGAGTCTAAATAAATAATCATGTAACCTTTACATACATAAACACATACACGTGTATATTTTTATATGTATTTTTGTTCAAGGTGTTTAATAAAAAAACATTTAGTACAGATATGTGCGATTATCTGAAAAATTTTAATCGTTTGCTCATATCTCATGCATCTCCTGGGGGCTAAGCCCCCCTGTCCTTAAAACCTAGTGACGCCCCTGGTGAACAACAAACGTAATCATAAAAACTTTTCTTGAAAATTCAGGGTTATAACTTACTTAAGTTAAGTAAATAGGACATACTGTTGACAGCAGTGACCTGTGAGGCCCGTCTATATTGCGACTAAATACCAGTCTTGTTTTTTTTTGAGTTTTCCTACTGCACAGATGGGCTAAATGGGTCAACAGGCGGTGGATGTGTGCCAATGAGTCCCTTCTGGTGCAGAGCTGACCTCCAGCCTGTGGAGGCACAGCAAAAAGCTGCTGATGCTCACTTAAAAGCAGCCTTGACCTGTTTGTTTCACTTTCAAACTGTATACAGCACAGTACACAGCTGGACTCTGTATGTGCCGACAGTCACTATGTTTCTTTCATGTACGGGACTTTTGTTGGTGGAGGAGGTTATAAGCTAAACTATCCAAGAAAAGTTATACTTTGTCCATATTATGTACACCATATCCAGTGTTGGACAGTTACTTTTGACAGTAACTAATACTCTGACACATGACTTTTAAATAAATAAAGCAGTTACTGTTAGAATATGGTGCGTTTGTCAGTTACTTGGTAAATGATTTCATTCATGCTCTCAGATGTCTCTATGGACGGGGGGACGTGTCCCCTTTAGATTCATATTGACACTGATCCGTCCCCCACTTTCCCAGCATAAGGAGACAAATATCTTTGGTAAAACAGAGCATTCATGTCATTGCAGCAGCACTGGGAGCCAAACGTTTGTGTTTAGACTCATGGTGCGTTCTAGTTTTACACGAACGTGGGAATTCCCAAGCTCCTAGTATATATATATATACACACACACATGTACACACATACATCAAATTAATCACGATTAAATATCATTCATTTTTAATCTATATTAATCACATTTTTTTTGCATGAGCAAACAGGAAGAAGGGAATATTTCTGCACATATGTATTTATGTGTACATGTATGTGGCTACATTATTATTTAGACTCATATTCCTGCAACTTTATACTCTGTTGGCATTTTTTATTATAAAATAAATTAAAGTAAAAAAATAAAACAACACTAAACCATTGAGAGGGGCTTTAGAATGTTTCAGGAGGGCTTCAGCCCCCCTAAAATAGGCCTAGTGACGCCACTGGTTGTACGTCTGTTAGGCTGGAAGTGCTAAACTTTGAGGTTACGTTGATCTGAGCTCGAAGTTCTGACTTCCATGAACACACCATAAGGCAAACTCTCACTCCCCAGGGTCCTAAAGAGCAATTAAAAAGTTAGTTTTCACAGTTTCGTGTTACTTTTAGGTGTAAGTAACCAACAAAGTAATTGAGTTACTTTTAGGATTAAGTAACTAATAACTGTAACTAGTTACTATTTTTTATTAACTAGCACAACACTGCCTGAATCAAGAGTGATAATAGAATGAAAGCACTTCAAGGTGGAGATAATATAAGACACAACAGGTCCTTTGTGAAACGTTCCACTGCAGTAAAGAAAGCATGAAAGCATTAAGAGGTTGGCATGGAACATATTAGGACTGATCTTTGAGCTGTGGGGAGATACCGAAACAGCTGCAACCCACACAAACTCAAACGAAACACAGTTTTCACATGTCTTTGTCCAATGATGCAGCTTCACAGTAAACAAAAGCAGCTCGATGTATAACAGGAAGGCCATGTCTGGAAGTCGCCCTCGGCTAAAATACACCCCCCCCCCCCCCCCCCAAAAAAAAACGATGCGTAATCTAACCATGATAATACACATGGAAAACCGAGTTCTTTCTCTTCTCCTGGGTGGCTTCTAAGATTATCCTCCCACAGCACATCTCCAGATTATCTCCTAACATGCCCAAAGGCGTGAGGCAGAGATACAGACATGAAAATCAGCTGTCATCTTCGTGGGGTACGAAATAGTCTAAAGCGCGGCACGTTCAATATTGGCTTTAATCTATTTTTTCCCACCAGCACTGAAGCAGATGATTAGGCATGTCTGGCCTCATCAGCAGGTCTTATACTCCCTGGTGGAGCTTAACTTCGCTGCTGATCGTGTTGTTAGAAGCTGCCGGAACAGCTTAGGTCATTCCTTTCTTAAACGCCATCAGCAGGGGGGATCCGAAATGCTTTCCTTGAGCACAATACGGGTAAATGGGTTAATCTATGTGGTTTAGCCATTTACGCTGGCCGTATAATGACCGTAAAGTGATGCAAACCAAAAACAAAAAGGAATAAATCTGTATTTGCAGCCTTCTGCCTCAGTGCGAGCGAGTACAAAAAAAGATTTCTGCCCCAGACTTGAGAGAGATGTTTTTGAAGTTTTGACATTTTTGAGGTTTAAATGTTTTGAAGCTCGGGGTTTATCTGATCTCGCCATCTGCGCCGGAGCTCCCAAAATAATTTGAACGCTGGGTGAAGCTGTGAATGCCACAGTTGAGCGGGATGGAGGGAGACAATCTGTCAATCAAGCAAACACACCACTTTTTAAGCCACTGGGTTCCATATAAATGCACAATTTCCAACAAATGGTTGTTTGCAACAATCCCCAAAATGTGACAGGGGTCACAACTCCCACCCCGAGTACAACCATCTGCAACGAAACTACACTGTGACCCCAAATTTCCACTGAATGCGAAATGACGCCGACATTTCGTCGACAAAATTGACATTGATTCCATTCAAATCAATATGTTAATTTCAAATGAATGCAGAATGACGTTGACATGTTGATGACCGCCAGAAACGAACAGACAGAGCTTCTATTTTTGTAGACGACAGCGCAGATCGTGCCGGACATCCGGTTTATTTTCAAAATAAAATAATCTTTGGTCGTGGCGGATTGTATCATCAGCTGGAAGGGACCAGGAGATGCTGATTGTGGAGGTCCAGAATAATATTATAATTACATAATATCATCTATGATCTTGTTAGTCCTTGCGATTTCAGCTGTCCGACTGAGCAGCGACAAACGGATCTGGTGGGTGTTGACGAACTGGCAGATGACGGACAGTGACGGACGTCACCGTCGTTTCCGCATTCGGTGGAAATTAGGGTGAAATTTGGGTTTAATCTCAGAAGAATTGATATGGTGGACCTTTTAATCGAGATTATTTTGCTCCAGAAACGATTCCCAAAGAACGTTCAAGGAATTTTCGCCAGATCATGACAAAACACCAGTTTTTGGCTAACATCATCCTTCCTGTCAGTTATTCTCTGTACATGCAGATCCTGCAATTTTTGTTTCCAAGAACTCTTTAAATAGCGTTAACTATGTTTTAACAGAGAAAACGCAGATTTTTTTCATTAGCAGGATGCATTTAAGTCAGTTTGCTTGCACATGCTTTGATGTGAATTCTTTAATTCACACCTTTGAAGTAAACTGTTTTTAACCAGTGGCGACCACTTTGGTTCATGGATTCCCATCAAATTTTGCATCTACAGAATGATATCATCGAACATCAAACATAAATATACTAACTTAGTCTTGAATATGTATACTATCTAATAGCGCTAAAAAAGTAAAACCATGCTCAGTGAAGCTTCATTAAAATGAGGAAAATTAATGGAGATTATTTGGTATTGGTAATGGTGTGGTCCCATTTGATTCTGTGATTTTCCTTCTCACAAAGACTAAAGTTATTGAGGATTTACAGGCAACGGTCAAATTGACACCGCCTTTCGGTGAATCAAATACTTTAAGTTTTTAAACTGTGCCGTTGGACTTTTAACTTTTAATTTGAAAAGTGCTGGTTCCGCTGCTCTGTGGTAAAATTTAAAAGCAACTCAAATCTGGGAAAAACTGCAAACATCGCTAAAAATGGAGAGTTTTCTTTGGCAACGAATGTCGGGAGAGTAATGTTTTGTGTCACTGGCAAACAGTTGCATAGCAACATGTACATGTAATTGAATTGAAGTGCGTCTGCAGTTTGAGATGCACATTATCATTGTTGGGACTGACTTAACTGGGGACTATCCAACTGGACACTCTGACGACACACTCTGAAAGATATTTAGCAACACTTTCCACAGGGGATATGATGTTTTTAATGTAATTTCGTATGATGACCCCAGGAAGCTGCTGGATATCGTCTCCTGCCACACCATCCATCTGCTCTGGATCAAAACCACTGAACGGTCCAAGAAGCCCAATGTTCCACTTAATATAAGCATGAGTTTCCCCAACCGCTGGACGAAGCACTTGCAGCGCTGGTTTCCTCGGTCTGCTTCACGCTTCCCTGAGTCTGAACACATGACAAGTAAAACCTGAAGGCACGGGGTTGGGGGGAGTAGGAGGAGGAGGAGGAGGAGATGCAAGAAAAGATCCTAAGTGTTTTGATTTGTGAGTGCGCCGGGCGTGTGGACACATCAATCGGCATCCTCGCTCACCTTTCTTTTCCATTTCTCTCTTTTTTCCTTTACTTTCTCTTCCTCTCTCTCTCTTTCCAGCTTCAAGGTTACTCACTATTGTTTCCTCCGACTGGAATCGCTGCACGCCTTTTCTTTTCTGTCCGAGGACCATGTGAGTGTGAGCTATTGAATGTAAGTGCCTCCTTTGTTGCTTCATTCACTTTCACTGGAACCGTTCCTTTAGAGGCGATAGGCTTTTTTTCCCCCTTTCTTCCTTGTAGCACACGCACAATGGGATGTCATACATCGGAGGGGTGGGGTGGGGGTTGATTGCTCCATGTGGTCGAAAGCGTGGGAGTTGGATGCACGTGTCGGCTGCTGTCATTGTTTTTCGCCGTGGCTTTGGGCGGCTCTGTCTTTAGTTTTAAACTTGATTTGCTGCATGCTGTGTCCATTGACCTCAGGGTGGCTAGGTATTAACATAACCATGAACTCATGCATACATATAAGTCTGCAAGAGCCTTCATTTAACAGTAGACAAACATAAAAGAAGTGTATTTTATATGGTTTCTTTAGGTATGTCTGTTCTGTGCTGCATGCTGAATTTACAAATGTCTACTATGTTTCCCACTAGCTCGTTAGCTGTGCTCGCATAAGGACTTTGTTTATCTACACCAACACATTATCCAATTTATTCTGTTTTCCACATACATGAGCCAATGGACAAATTGCTTGTTTGGATTCATATCCGTATTATGGAAGCCAGTGTTCCACATTGGAAGTGGATATATCATGAAGATATATCTATAATAGGTCTTGTTTGTTCGCTTTGTTAGCCTCTGTGGTGACCTCAGAGTGATTTTTATATGACGAGTATGCGTCGTACATCGTAGTCATGAATAGATTAGCTATACTTAAAATTACGTCTTTACGTCAGGAAAAAGCGGGGCAACTTTGAGGAGTCGACTGTCGTAACACTTGCCACTGACAGCTTTTGGCGTCATTCAAAATCCGAGTGGTTTTTCAGCAGCAGGTCGCCGATCGCGGTCTCCTGCAGCCTGTGAGTAATTTTGGGGCTTCTGGGAAATGTAGTCGAAGCATAAAGAGACACAGAGATCAAAGCAGGAAGTGGAGACGATCGAGATTAGAGAGCAAAACAAACGGAATCTGGACAAAAACTGTCATCTTTGGTGAAACTAGCCTCTACCTCTGATAAAACGAGAATGGAACAAGGTAAAAACAAAAAAATAAAATTTAATGATGAAATAGTCTCTTCTTTCATTTGAGCCAATCTGTGTTTTCAGAGGCATAGTACAAACTATTCTGTGGGTCTTAAAATATGACTCAAAATGGGCAAAAACGCTGGCACAAGGCACTTCCTGTTTTAAAGAAAAAACTATAGAACTGACAACTTTGACAGAGGGATATGTTTCTCATTATATTCTAATATAATTATGTTTTTTTATGGAATTATTCAGCTCGTGCTCTAAGACTCTTCATTAAAAGTTCCTCCCTTACTTCGTACCGCTGGGTTTTAATGCAAATATGTACCTGCTCTCCGCAAAGATTAAAAGTTCCACTTTGTGTGATAAGTCGTTTAAATTCCTTCAGGTCTGCATGAATTTCTGCGACGCTTATGCTTTAAACATCCTGCCACGCTTCGCTGCAGAGCAATGTGTCTGAGGTGGATCGAAACTGACAAGGCTGATGAATAATACAAACAGTGTATACGCTCACGTTATCAATTATGGACTACTTAACGAAGTTGCATGCTGAACATGGAGGTTCGTGGTGAACATGCGTATTTACCTGCGCTTCTCTTTATTTTCAAACTGCAGCTACGTCCTGGTTTGTTAAAGGCCTGAACACAAACACACACATGAAATACTGAATAATGATGTCAAGTGGATTTAGCTAATGGTGCAGAGTTCGGGGCTGATTGAGCAGCATGAATCCACGACTTACTGACTTACAACTTACTAAGTGCAAGAAAAATGGAACTATTTTAGATTGACGCCAGTTTGTCTTTCATTCATTTACGAATCATTTTGTGAGCCACGGAAACGTCATGATCGTCGACATATACACAGTACATAACATCCAGGATCTGCGTTACAGATTCTACACACCCCGCCCCCTGATTGAGCAGCATAAATCCACGACTTACTTACTTCCAACTTACTAAGTGCAAGAAAAATTGTACAATTTTAGATTGGTGCCAGTTCGTCTTAGATTCTACGAACCCCGCTCCCTTATCAGGGCTGACATGTGGAGAGGGAGGTGCTGCTAAATGCAGCAGGATGTGACATTTACGCACCTGGAGCTACTGGCGCTGAGCTAAAATGAAGTGAAACAGTGAATGGAGGAAGGTTTGGCGACATGGATCCGGAGCGTAGTCGTGAGTTCTCGTCAGCTTGTCGGAGTGAGGAGGTAAAGGTGTTGGAGAAAGCCAAAGATGGCTTGATAGGGAAAGTATTTGATTAATTTCTTCCAGAAAAAAAGTTTTTTTTGTCATGAACAGAGACAGTTGAATATTACACATTAAAATGTTCCTTTTGAAGGCTTAACTATATGCGGTATGCTGAAATTATTTGCAGTTTTAACACCGTCTTTGCCATATTTAGAGCCCAGTGGGGTCTCGAGCTAGGAGGCCCTGGCATCAGCTACTGCCAGTGTGTCCAATCTTTTTCATGCCCAGCCAAAACCCCCTCCCCTGCATTCCAGCTATAAAATCCCATCTCTCTGCCGAGGACTCGGGAGCTTGGCATTCACGTTTCAGCTCCCTGGCAGCCAAACTCTGGCTCCTCGCCACCTCCTTGTCTTATACCGAAGCTCAAGAAAATGAGACTGAATAGAGAGAAAGGACAGCGGGGTTCAGAGAGAAGTAGGGGGAGTTTTAAATGCAAGAAGAGGCATTTTATTTGCAGTGACCCCCTTTCATCCACCCTCAGGGTACTGGACTGTATGAATGGGCTGGTTTGTTCTCTGGTTGACCAAACATGGCACTTGAATGTTTATCCGCACAATGACAAAGCTTGTGAGAGCCAAAGACACTTGGTGAAGAGATGGACCGTGAACTAGTCAAGTGGCCGCTCTGTTCGGCCTCTACTAAACACACAGCTTTGGCTAACCATCCAACTCCTCTCAATGCATTTTGCACTTGTGCCAGCCACTACAGCACAATAGTGGAGTCTTACTATTGTTAAATGTGCTGGGAACCTTGCAGAGATATAACTGTTAACTTGAGACAACATAATATTGCAGGAGTTTGAAGCAGACATCAAATAAGACAGGATTTGACAACTCCAGGAAGTTTGTCTCTGGGTATACAGTGTTCATGTTGCAAAGAAATCTACCAGGAATGTGTACTTATTGCATTAAACATCCAGAAATAAATTGCAAAAATGTATTGGACACATTTCGATCTCCACACAGCACCATGAGGAGTATCAGAGGAAAAAACTGCATTCATCAAGTCATTTATTTCATTTCATTCCCATTCCGAAAAACCAGAAAGCTTACAGTAAGACAATGGCATGACACTAATTAAGACAGTGACATGGCACCAAGGAAGACAATGACATGGCGCCAAGTAAGAGAAGGACATGGCACTAAGTAAGACAATGACTTGGCACCAAGTAAGAGAAGGACTTGGCACCAAGTAAGACAATGACATGGCACTAAGTAAGACAATGACATGGCACCAAGTAAGACATTGACATGGCACCAAGTAAGACATTGACATGGCATCAAGTAGACATGGCACCAAGTAAGACAATGACATGGCACTAAGTAAGACATTGACATGGCACCAAGTAAGACAATGACATGGCACCAAGTAAGACAATGACATGGCACCAAGTAAGACATTGACATGGCACCAAGTAAGACAATGACATGGCACCAAGTAAGACAATGACATGGCACCAAGTAAGACAATGACATGGCACCAAGTAAGACAATGACATGGCACCAAGTAAGACATTGACATGGCACCAAGTAAGACAATGACATAGCACTAAGTAAGACATTGACATGGCACCAAGTAGACATGGCACCAAGTAAGACAATGACATGGCACCAAGTAAGACATTGACATGACACTAAGTAAGACAATGACATGACACCAAGTAAGACATTGACATGGCACCAAGTAAGACAATGAGATGGCACCAAGTAAGACATTGACATTGATTTGACAGCAGCTTTTCCCAGCTGTTGGAGGCCACAAATTCTGGTATGTGATTACCAACACCTAAATACCAACAGAAGGCAATTTGAATGAGATAATTCTCAATGACACAACAGAAGACACCATTTGTCTCATCCAGTTCACAAAGTCAGTGCCTGTGCAGCTTAGTATGACATTGATTAATGTGTGTGCATACTGCAGCCTGCACTAATTGGCTCTTTGATTAGCTGAAGCTCAGAGTCAGTGTCTGGCCTGCAAGCACAAGTGGATCGATGTGTCCTCGTGGAGAATTCATAAAACGGTCACTCAGTGCAGAGAGAGCTGTTGTCGGAGCTTCTCGTTCAACATTAAGTGTGGCTCCAAACAAGCACTTTGAATCGCTGTGTCGTGATGTCACATCGTGTGATTTCAGCAAAAGATGCTCCCTGATGAGGGCGGAGAAAATTTTCTATGTAACGAAACCTCAAAGAATACCATAACGGTGTGCTCTCACTCATTATAAATGTATATTTTAAATTCAAGCAGCAAAAAATCCACACATTGTCCAGCACCCAGTGATATAATTTTTTTGTCAACATGCAAGAAGTGCGTATATCAAAAATAGTAAAATATCGTGCCGTCTGAACAAAGTGAAGTGGTCTGATCGCTCAGCGGTATAAACATAAACATCTGTTTACTTGATCACTAATGGCCCACATCAATGTTGAAAGAAAACCACAGAAGGAATATGTCAAGTCACGTAGAAAGCGCACTGTTTTGGAAAATTGCACCTAAATGCATCGCTGAAGGGGAAGTTGAGCTCACCATTTTGGGGGATAATTCGACGATTAAGTTCAATCTGGACTGAAAAAAAAGCACCTCAAATGACGCTCCAAAAACTCCAAGGTCGGGGTGGAACTTGACACAATTGAACCGAGAATTACTCAAACTTCTAAGAGTACATAGTGGGCATGGATTTATTATTTGTTTTCTGCATTTATAGTGACAATTTTCCCATTGATGAAACTGCATATATCGCAGGTTTACCTATGCTTTCTTCAATTAAAACGTGATTTAAGAACAGTGGCGTCATTAGGCCAAGGCTAAAACCTCCCAGAAATAATTTGGTGTTATTTTATTTATTTATTTATTTTTAAACAGTGCCAACAAATTCAATATAAAGTGGGCAGAATATGAATCTAAATAAATAATCATATAACCTTTGCATTGGTCACATGTTTACTAACATCCTGTGCATCTCCTGGGGGGCTAAGCGCCCCTGTCCTTAAAAACTTAGTGACGCCCCTGTTTAAGAAAACAATAGAGAATCCAGTTGTTTTTATGTGGTGAAATGTACAGTGTACACTCTCCGGGTATCTGCATTGGGATCCACTGAGCTAACATATTCCTTTATTTAATAGCCATTCATTGTTGGCCTCCTCCTGGTTATCAAAGCTTCTCTCTTTTTGGCCACATTGTTAAGCATGGCTTCCTTTGTGCAACAGATAACTCATACGGCATATGATGTATGAATCTGTGCATTCCAGAGGAGACACATGCAGTATTTCTAATGGTCTTATAGATTGCCTTGCTTGTTTTGGAGAGCGGTAACTAAACGCACACACAGCCAGTCTCAGGATGTCTATTTCCATGCTTTGGAAAAGTGCTGTGGGTGGTTTATTGATTGGACCGCTGAGGTCAACGTGAGTGTGTGGACTGGCCTTGTGTGTCCAAGGCTGGCGGTATTTATCTGTGCTGATGTAAGGAGAATAGAGACGAGGTGTTGCCTCTGCCCGAGGGGACGGCTCGAACTCGATAGAGAAATGAGACATGTAGAGAGGGGAAGCAGGGAGCAAATGTCACTGGCTTTAAGAAGCTATCCCCTGGGATACACCTGCCTGCTGAAATGCTGCATTAGAAGTGATACAGATATCTGAATCTGACTCTTAATCATCCTCTTCATGTTTAATTATAGCTACTCTATGGTGTCACGAATCTATGCTTTGTACTAGACAGGGGTGTCACTAGTTCTTATGGACGGGGGGGCTTAGCCCCACAAGATGCACTTTTTTGCAAAAAAAAAAAAAATAATTATAATAAAATGAAATAGAACAAGAAATTACACACACACACACACACACACACATATATATATAAAATAAAATAATTTAATAAACAGCCATAATCAATATTCATTTATCAAGAGAAAAAAAGCCAGAAATTACAAGGTTCCAGCTTCGAAAATGTGCACGATGGTAACTCTGCTCAGCAGAACTCCATTCAAAAAAAAAAAAAAAACTGACAATGCAGTCGTAACTAACGATCAAACGTGCTGATAAAATTAGATTAAGCATCTTTTCTGAATCTGTCCAAGCCTCTCCTGTAATTCGGCAAACAAATTATCCACATAAGTATGAATGTGTAACGTGACATGGACGAAAAGGAAAAGTGAAAGATTTGTTTTTTACACAAACGTACTGTATAGCACTTATTGAAGCTAATGTAGTGTAGTGCATATATATATATGTGTGTGTGTGTGTGTGTGCACATCTCTGGCAAGGCATTTCAGGCAGTTTGTTCTAGCAGAGTTACCGTCACGTCAAAATTAGCGCGTTAGCGCAATTAATCTGCGTTAACGCGCTAATTTTGACCAACCTTAATTTACACCTGGATCTCAGACGCCTTCCAGAAGCCCCGTTAAAATTTCAGATAATTAAAATCACACTGACTCGATCAATAATTCAGACCATTAATGATGATCCAACAGAGACCATCATTTATTCCATTTATAATTCATGGCTGTCTTAAACTGTCGTCATATTGTACGAAGCCCCCTCCCCGCCTTCATTCAAAATGCATGTCCTCTCATTAATGTGCCAGCTTTCACTTCCTCTCGCTGATTTCGTCCTCCATGTCATAGCCATGTGCATCCCCAGCTAACGTCTCAGACTCTTTTTATGGATTAGAGGATGCTTTTAAATTCACTTTGAGCAAAGTGAGATGTTCCCGCTGCTTTTTATGTGTGTGCATGTGCACTCTGCCTGTCACAGGTGATGGCAGGCCCATAAATCTGAATATTTTCTCACTGCCAGGTGGACTTCAGTACATTAATGCATTGCATTAAGCACACACACACACACTGCAGGGACAGAGCAGGGGAGGTGGGAGAATCTGACTTTCACTTATAACTTATTCATGCTTCACACTGTCATTCCACACACCTGGGGTAAAAAAAAGTCATAATTTTTCACCACAGGGAGGCTCATCTATGGTGGCACTATATGACTTTAAAATAACAACATGCCTCTCAAATAGTATTTCCTATCAGGACTCTCAAACTGTGTTATCAGTGCTCATTTTTGTGCCCACAGCAGGAACCTCAGTCCCAGCTGGAGCAGTTTGAGGCTCGGCTGGTTGAATCATTGCCACTGGATTGGAGAGGTCAATAAAGGTCACTGCTGTTGCTGCTGTGTGATGAAACTTCCAGGGGCGTCATTAGGCCTATTTTAGGGGGGACTGAAGCCCTCCTAAAAAATGTTAAGCCCCCTCTAAATAATTTGATGTTGTTTTATTTTTTTTTTATTATTATTAATGTTATTATTTATCATAATATTTATTAAAATACTGTTTAAAATTGCAATATATTAAATATTAACCTACTAATTGCAATATATTAATTGTAAAAAAAATCTAGTCATTTTCACCTGGGATAAAAACCTGTGATATGTAAAACTCGAAATGATTGACAGATGTCATCCAAAAACACAAAAAATACACAGAGTAGATAATTAATAATCATTCGATTTTAAAACTAAAAAAATAACAACATTTTGACAAACATAGTAATTATGGGAAATAAACTATGGCCAAAAATGTTCTAAAAAATAATTATACCAATGCTATAAACTAGTAGTCTATGATGGGAAATAATAGCTAACTGTACTGTGCTTTTTCTATTGATTTTACTCCCGATAATTCCTAAATTTGTGAAAGTCAGAACTTCGATATATAATTTTACATATACATATGTATACGTATATATACACGTACACATACGTATACGTATATATATATACGTATACGTATGTATACGTATATATATGTGCATCTTGTGGGGGCTAAGCCCCCCTTGTCCTTAAAACCTAGTGACGCCCCTGCTAACTTAATTTATATTATTTTTATCGCCTTGTACATAACATTAAATAGAGATGATGAGTCTTTACCTTCATAATAATTTTGACTGAATGCTGTGCGGCTTTTTAATCAGCTTATCAATTCACTGTGCTTAAATCCAGTGGGTCTGCACAGCTGCAGATAAACATTAAACCACATTAATCAGCTGCACACATTCTGCAGCGGTGCAGATAATTAATATCCTTTGTTCACAGAGAGTTTGTGGATGCAGGTGAGATGAAGATAACGCTCTCGGTATCAGTTCCAAACAATAAGTGTTATAAAGCCCGAAAGAATTTTTATCTGATGAAATATTACGCTTCGATCCAGAACATTTTCTGAACAGGATTCAAGTACTGATGAGTTATTTTCATAAAGAACGTTTTTAGAAAGGACAGCGGGCAGAATTTGAGATGTTTGCTGAACAAATACCATACCGAATTCACCTCACAGAAGATGTTTAATATCGGAATTTGATTATTCTCCTATGAGCTGAGCTTGAGCTGCACTCCATTTCATGTCTAATGAGGAGGGATATAACTTCCAGGGACAAATGGTGAGGATGCCAAAACGGTGGAGAGGTATATTCATGCACTAAAAATTTTAATCTAACTGCACTTCACAGGATAATAAGAGAATCTGCCTTTTTGCAGATGACCTCCACATATATATATTTAAATTGGTTTCGCTTTTACACCAGACTCTTAACACGACAAGTGAGGGGAATTTCTGACATGAACTAAAATTAAACAACAAAGTGCAATTTCATCGCTGGCTCGTTTTTCGATAACTGGTATGTCCATGCAATATGCTCTTTGAAATCATATTGCACATTGCATCTTTTTGCACAGGAACTTTAGCACTGCTTTTTTACTCTATTTTTAGAAGTAACTTTCACATCACAAATAACAAAAAAAAAACATTTTATATTATCTAATAACTGCATCTTAAAATAAAAAAATAATCACTTAAAATTAAAAATTAATATTTTTCTTTCTTTTAATTTTGCACATAGTGTAAATATTTATTCATATTGCTACTTATACTATTATTTTCATTGCTGTTGTTTATTGTATCCTGTATCTTGTCTATGCTGCTGTGGCAGGTGAATTCCTCACAATATTCTACTCTATTCTATTCTATGCAGTGACTGACTGGTATCATTTTGAGCCTCGGCAGTGTTGTCATGGTGTCCCAGCTGGTGACAGTTTGAGGACACGCTGACAGCTAACAATGATACCGCCTGACACCCACACATATGCATGTTTATTTGTGTGAACGCCGTGTGCGCTTGACTGTCGCCGGGTCTATTAGCATTAGCGACGTAGCGGTGGATAGCTTGGGTGTGACAGGAAGTAACCTTGAGTCTTTGCTGCAGGTGAATGCTACTGCTTTATCAGCGCCCTCTCTGCCTCTCTTCATCATCCTGGCTGATGCTGTTTGGGGTGATGATGATCTGTTGATTCACAGTTTATTCTGACTCACCCTGACCTCGGTTGCTCCGTGTTCGCAAACAGCAGTGGATCAAAATGCTTCCATTCATCCCTGACTCACAATGACATCTGAAAGTAATGCGCGCTATGTTCTTTTTTTGCTTTCGCATTTGGCTTGGACTCTGTGGAAGCGCTGCAGGGAACGGTTGCCAGGTTTGACTGACAGCTCACACACAGATGGACGTGACTGCACACACAAACACTGATTCACTTTATCAATGTGATCATCACCGATGAGTCAAATTTCGCTACAAGAAAAACTTTTTGTTGTCGTATCTATTAGGACCCTGAGCGATAGGCATTTTTTGAGGCCGATATCGATATTCAGCAGGAAAAAAAAAACCTGATAATCGATTAATCAACTGATAATATTTTTTAAGTTTTTTTCCCCAGCCCTTTAACACGTGCAACAATGATATAAATTATCAGAACTTAAATTTTACGTTCAACAACAACAAAGAAGTGAACTTTGTGTGCAAAATAGGGTCCTACTGATATGGATGTTTGGAAGATATTGAAAAAAAATCAACAACTTTGCACACAAAATAATGTGTAACATTGCAGTAAGTCTCTGAAATAAAAAAATAATAATAATGTAAACATAAAATAAGTCAACGGTCAAACAAAAATCCAAAAATCCTGCATCCATCCGGGATTTTCGTGTACTGTAAAAGCGATAAATAAGTAGTGATCAATCATCCGATTATTCTATAGCCATACACATTGTTTCACTGCTCTTGTGCCTTTTTCTCTCTTAATTTTCAGGATTATCTACTTCGGAGGAAACAATACGGCTACATTTATCACCTTGACTTCTTTATCTCCTGCTCTGCCTCCTCATCTCTGAATCTGCCTCCCCCTCCCCCCTCTTAAAATCTGTTTTCCGGCGCTTTCTCTGTATTAGTTCCCCCCTGATTAAATCACTTTATTCACTGATATCACTTGACAGAGCCAGATAGCTCCCAGACTCTGAATCCACTCAACAAAACACAAAACTCCTTCCTTCTTCCCTCCATCCCCCCCTTAAAGAAGCTGCTGTGTCCGTCCGTCTGGCACCGGCTGTACATCTTCCCCTCGCTGATTGAAGCCAGCACTTTACCGCCTGCATCTGAACTCACTTTGAAAGGCCAGAGGTCAGTTTGAAGGGAAACGTGTTTGACTTTCTTTCTAAAGAGGCCTTTAAAAAGGTCACAAACACATTTTTTTGGGGGGGATACGACCTCAGAATATCTCCTGTGAGTCATGCAATATGAACATATATCTAATGCACTGCCCAAGATAGTGATCAGTGGCTGTATATCTAAGTCGTAAAGACGCCTCTGGAAGATAATATGCTGATGGAGCATGAGTGTTTGCGAAAAAACATTTTAATGATCAGTGTTGTGGTCACCAGGGGCGTCATTTGGTTTTAAGGATGGGGGGGGACTTAGCCCCTTACGCTAATTTGCTAAATGTATAAAATGTATAAATGGATGGATAGTGCATATTTTTGCCTAGCAAGAGGGCATTTTAGTGCTTGTTTTTGCCACACATTTTCAACAATTGGGCCACGAGATGGGGACAACTGTATTTAAGTGATTTATGAATAATGGTAGATTATCTGATTCTTAATTTAAGTTCATGTTCTGGCCACTTAATATTGAATTTGTCATTTTTTTTGTTAAAAATAAAAACAAAAAAATAAAACAATGCTAAATTATTTACGGTGGGGGGGGGGGCTTAAGAATATCTTGGGCTTCAGCCCCCCCTAAAATAAGCTTAATGACACCACTGGTGATCACGTGTCAATGTGGACATATGTGTGATGGAAATCCTGCAAATCCCAGACGACCCACAGTGTCGGTGCCCTCAAAAAGGTCTTGGTCGTAACCCCGTCGTGCTTTATCCCCATAATGGTCTCACCCAGAGAGCTGGAGATGAACTCCACCGCATTCCCCTCATTCCAGGTCGTTAAAAGTAAGACCTCTCTGAACTGAGTGGACGCCAGCTTTCCTAAATTGTCTAAAGAGTTGTTTAAAGACGAACACGAAGCAGCTAATGTGAAGCAAACAATTTTTTTTTTTTTTTTTTTACTTTCAGCATTTTATGTCACATCTTTCATCTCCTGTTTTCTCTGCCGCCATTAAATCGGCAGAATAAACCTCAGCAGAGTCATGACGAGGTGCTCGTTAAAAACCTCACCGGATAGTTTCCAAAATGCAAAAACAAAACAGCAACCTTGAAGAAGACATAGAATTAAGGTGAAACATCATCTGAATGCACTAAAACATTCAGAACACCTTCTCTTGGCGTCGTTATTGACATGATTGCCCACGGTTTTGTACATTCACAATGAACGTGATTCACCATCTCAGTATTTTTGCACAAAATTAAAAAATAACTCGTCGATTGTGGCTGACAAATTAGGATTCGGAACTCAATACCCTCCATCTCCATCTCCACTCGCTCAATGTCATTCAGAGCACAATGGAAACATCACCGAGGGGCAACACAGGAACATATAGTTCAAGGTGACAAACTCGACTTTGCAATATTAAAAAGCGACTGAATGAAAAGGCCTTGTATCTGTGTGCTTTAATTTTAAAAAGTGCTGCTGGAGAGCCTCCAAGAGTGGAAAATCACCACTTAATGGATGAACAGTGCTGTATATCTCACTACACAGTAATATCCGTGGCTATTTCCCTGCAGAAAAAAATGTTGATTGAAAAAATTAGATATGGGAAATAAAGCTGTGTAACTTAAAATATTTTCTGCATGAAAGCACTGATTTGACGCCCCAAAATTAGAGCTTTTTGGATTGGATGGACTTCAGTAACTTTCTGTAACTAGGGATCCGTGAGTTTGATCTCATGGGAAAATTATACACCAGTTACGTCTTTACCAGTGTTGTGCCAGTTACTGAAAAATAGTCACTAGTTACCTTTACTAGTTACTAAATTCAACTCAATTACTTTGTTGCTTACTTACACCAAAAAGTAACCTATTACTGTTAGGGGTGTCCCGATATTGGTCCGATATCAGAAAATGCTTATTTTGCACTTTAAAAAACATTTGAAAATTCCACACTACAAATTAAGTAATAAAAGTATCGTGCTGATATCGTATCGGATCAATATCGGCCAATACTCACTGCTGCAATATTGGTATCGTATTAAAAGTGGAAAAATCGGGACACCCCTAGTGACTATTAAAAGTAACTTTTTAGTTCCTCTTTAGGACCCTGGGGCGTGAGAATTTGCTTTATGGTGTGTTCACTGGAAGTCAGGACTTGGAGCTCAGATCATCCTAACCTTAAAGTTTCGTGCTCCCAGCTCTTCCAACCTTACAGACGTACAACAAAACATGTAGCTACTGTTTACGTCAGTAGCAGATAGCATGGATTCTATGTTGGATTGGTGAGATTAATCTGATTTCATGAGGGGTTCCGATTTTAATTTCACATCGAGGTTCACGTCTTCGGGGACTAGTCGAGCTCTCAGACAGCTGACATTCTTGCTGTTGCCGAGAACTCTAAACGGAGATGGAAATACTTTCCTTGTCCTTTTCCAGAAGAACATTCTTCAGCTGCAGCCTCACCTCGACTGATTCCACTCCAACTGCCTCAATCCTCACAGCAGCACACACATCCAGATAGTGGACATATTATCGGCACACACAGTACCACACACAGGAACAGGGGCGTCATTAGATTTTAAGGACGGGGGGGCTTAGCCCCTAGATGGGGCTAATTTGGCTATATATAGTAGCGTGCATAGATTTTTGGGCAAAGGGCAAGGGCGAAAAGAAAAAAAATACAGCGAGTTCTCGTCACTTAAGTGTGCATTTTTACCTCCCAAGAGGACGCTTCAACATGTTTTAACCAGCCAAGAGGGTGTGTTTTGTATATTTTGGGCACTTTAACAATCAGTATAAGGGGACAACATATATATATATATATATATATATATATAGATATATATACACACACACGGAGACAGAGCCTTTTTGAAGGGCTAGGCGCAGAAAAAGGGCACATTTTTGCCTCTCAACAGGGCACTTTGTGATGTTTTAACAAGAAAAAAGTCTTTATTTAAAGTCATATTGTGCCATATTGTGCCATTTAATATTAAGTTTGTGTGCACTTTTTTGTAAAAAAAAAAAAAAAAAAAAAAGGGAAATGAAACAACACCAAATTATTTGGGGCGGGGGCTTAAGAATATTTTAAGGGGGCTTCAGCCCCCCGAAAACAAACCTCATGGCGCCACTGCACCGGAATAAACTTCAGGGAAGCAAAGTGCATTTTAAACACATCTTACTTGAATTGCGAAACACTTTATCGAATTGAAATGTCTGCTGGTGTTTGGCGGACACGCTCTCTGGAACTTATCAGACCCAAACAAACAGTTTCATTTGATGCGGAAAACTTAATTTTGGACCAAAAGTGCACTTCTGGCTCGAGGATCCTGCAGTCCCAGATACTGGACGGATGTCTTACACTGTCTCGCTTCCCTGTGGGCAAAATGTTTGGGATTATTTGAGATCTCGCAAACAATGATCAGCCGGCTTATGGAGATTTGACATCACATGGACTGTCAAGTTCTTTTTCTTCCTTTTGGCTTCGTGCTGTTTTCTGTTCTGCGTAATTGGAAGGTCTAAGATCGGCGTCCATGGTGAATCACACTGGGAGGTATGGAAGTATGGTTTACAACAATGCCTGTCAAAGAGTCCCAATCAAAGATTGCAGTTATAGCAGGGCGGCGTGCCTTGTGTGGGAGGGTGAATGACCTACTCGAGATTAATTTAAGCTCCTTTCCTTGTGGGCCGCATTAAAAAAAGGGGGGTTGTTTTTAGGAGGAGAGGCCAAAACAGCTGAAGTTTCAAGTTTCAAGGGAGGAGGAACACAGCAGAGGACGTGTCATGGATGCAAGTCAATAGTTGTCTTTATATACCAGAAACACAGAGAGGTGTTCACTGAAGACACTGCAATCATTTTTCAAAGAAATGCCCACCAACCATGGAATGAATGCTAACAAACATGCGTACAGTCCAACAGGAAACTACTCGGTTTAGGTTTAGGCAACAAAACTACTTATTTATGTTTGTCATACAAACAGTAAGGAAATATGTTTTGCTGCACAATGAAACACTTCCTTTGCTGTCCATAATGAATGCCGAGCAATAAATCAAAGTGCAAAAAATAGCTAAAAAGTAGACCCGTCTAAATTAACGCGTTAACGCGATTAATCAATTCGTGCGATGGGAACTCTACTTGGACAAAAAGCTGCTAAAATCAGAGCGACACTACAAACACAGTGTTTGTGAAAAGAATGTCTCTTTGTCTTTGCTTTTTCACCAATTTCACGTTACAAATTAACACTTTAACGATGCTTTTTAGTGAATTATTTGTTTCCTGAATTGCAGGAGAAGCTTGGACAGATTTAGAAAACATGGTTAATCTAATTTTATCAGCATGTATCATTGTTAATTATGACTGCGTTATTAGTTTTCTTCATTTTTGAATGGAGTTTGTCCCTGGCAACACGTTTCGGGCAGTTCGTCCAAGTAGCGCAAATCAACGCGTTCATGCCGATTTATTGCGTTAACATGCTAATTTTGAAAGATGCCAGAAATGACCAGGTTGCTTCTAAAATGTCATGATTTTCTGTTGTTTTGTTTTCAATTAGAGAGTGTTGCTCGGGAGAAAGTGCTTTCTGGCATTTCTTTGCGTAAATTAGAGTGCTAATACTGATTAGTCGCGTTAATTTCGACAAATAAAGAAATAAAAAAAATAGATAAATAAGGCCAACTCAACAAATAATGCAGCAATGTGAGAAAAACACAATATAAATATAATAAAAAATATAGACTGCAATGTCAGATTGTGCAATATTGAGCTAAAAACGTCCTTTGGATCGTCCTTTGGATCGTCCTTTGGATTAAAACAATTACTACTTCACTGACGATTATGTTGTTTACATGCAAAACGATTTCAGATTTTCTGTCCCAAACTCATCCCTGACAATAAATGAATAACAGCAATACCGCTGGGAAAACAGGAAGTACACGCTGTATTTGTTTGTGTCAGGGCTTAACTATTAATTGAACAGCAGATGTAACTTGGCTTTGCACTTCCTGCATGTGTGCACGACACAGCTGAGTCAGGCTCCGCCCTCGGTGGTTTCAGTGATTGGCCTACTTAGAGGCAGGGCAGTCCGCTGGCAGATTTGAATGCAGGGGAAAAAGAGAGGGGAGGGATGGACGGAGGGGCGGTACAATAGCATGCTCTCTCTCTCTCTCTGCCGGGTCAGGATGGAAAGGCTTACACAGACATGTCATGAGAGGTGATGACACAGCCACGGAGACGCATCCACATCCTCTCTGACTCCCAAGTTTGCTGCTCGCCGCTGGAGAGACAGATAAACAAAGATAGCCTCCCTCCCTCCCTTCTCTCTCTCTCTTTCTTTTTCACTTTGTTTGTGGACGATGGGATTTTAATCATGTGGAAGGTAAGAGGAGTTTTTTTTTTTTTTTTGTGGGAAGTGTGTGTTCCTCTCAGTTTAATTCATGGTGTGAGTCCCCTGAGGGGATTCCCGCATGCTTTCACCCTCCGTCTCAGTTCAGAGTGGATTCTCAGGGGAAAGCCAGCAGTACTGGAATGATAATGATAGAGCAGTGGCTCCGGGACTCGGCCAATGATTGCTGTGGAGCCATCTGGATGTGAAACTTCTGTTTGCACCGAGGAGTCTGTTTTTACAATGCGGCGTGTGCGATAACTTCACAAAAAAAAAAAAAAACCTTTTGGGTTTTAGCCTCCACGTTCTGCACGATAGGCGCAGATAAATGCTAAAAATAATTTAAAAAAAAAAACATGTTAAATTGCATTTGTGTGTGTGTGTGTGTGTGTGTGGGGGGGGGGTCACATGTGGGAGTTTTGTGTGACCCAATTTCAAAGAGCTGTTGTGTTTTGGTGGTTGCTTGAAGCCCAAGATACATAAAGACAGGAGACAGTAATGCCTTGAGGGATGCTTAAATGTGTGTGTACTTGAGTGCTGTGTGAGTGTGTGTGTGATTTTAAAAAAAAGCGTCCTGAACGGTCTTTTATGCACTTGAGTCTTATAGTGACACATTTAGCCGGATGGCACTATTTCTAAATCGCGTTCGTCAACGTAACACATCTTTAACTGTTCGTACAGCATCTTTGAATGTGTGTGTGTGTGTGTGTGTGAGTGTGGAAGCATGTGTGCGACAGCTGGTTGCCTGGACTCTACTTCTGATCCTTCTCACCTGCTTATGGGTCACAGGGATCACGGAAATCCAGGTTCAGTGTTTGACCGGTACTGGAACGAGAACTGCAGCTCATGGCGCCAGTTCGTATCGGTAATCCATATCTTTGGATAATGTTTCCGTGAATGTGATGTAGCAACACCAGTGGCGTCATTGGACCTATTTTACATCACTAGGCTCCCCTAAATATTTTTTGTTGTTGTTTTATTATTTTATTTATTTATTTTTTATTTAATTTATTATTCATTTTTTTACAAAAAAGTATCAACAAATTCAATATAAAGTGTACAGAATATGAGTCTAAATAAATAATCATATAACATTATATACACGTGTGCTCACATTCTGAGCACTTCCTTAGGGCTAAGTCCCCTGTCCTTAAACCCTAGTGACACCCCTGCTGCATAAATGTGTGTGTGTACACACGTTTGTTCACATCCTGTGCATCTCCTGGGGGCTCAGCCCCCCCGTGTTCTTAAAACCTAGTGACGCCCCTGAGCTACAATCAGTATTTTTCCTGTTTCTTTTCCTGTCCCCCCCCCCCCCCAGCATTGTCATCCTGAGAAAAGCATCCAACCTGATGATTGACCGTGGGAACCGTGCAGACAAATATAGACAAAGTCTTTTCCTGACATCTGTCACTTTGTTTAGACTTGCTGGGAGGGAAGCTCTTGTGGCTTCAGTGTTGTTGCTTTAAATCACGATAGCGTCAGGGCACCTATGCTGCCTCCCTAAATGTCACGTTATCCCACCGGCATGCAGCTTACATGATATTAGAACTCCTGTGACTCTTATCTAACTCTAATTGCTTAATTTGATCTTCAAAGCGTCAGATGCTCGAGGGCCAAGCCGCTAATTGCTATCTAAACATCCTGCAAAAAAAAGGACAAAGACACTTTTTTCTCACTCGTCCCCCTAAACGTTGCCATGGAAACTTGTGACAATGAGGCCTGGCAGCTTGTGCAGTCCCGTGGAGACGATAAGTGGTTCCTCAAACTTTGTCAGAAGTCCATACAGTCTGCCGCTTTACATATTATAAGTATAGCGATTTATATTTATCTTATTTTTTTGAGTGATTTCATCCATTTGTTTCACAATTCAATATCATTATGAAATTTGCTTGCGCAATTGCAGAGAAGTTGCATCATATTCCAAATTATACTACAGTAATGCCATGGCAGTTCAAGCCTTCATAAGCAAAAGCCAGGGGCGTCACTAGGTTTTAAGGGCAGAGGGGCTTTGCCACCAGATGAGGTGACCTTGGCTCTAATATACAGTGGCGTGCAGAGACTTTTTGAAGGGTTTACTTTCAGGCGCATTTTTGTCTCCAAAGAGGGCACTTTAGCACACATTTTTGCCTCCCAAGAAGGCACTTTGGTGCACATTTTTGTCTCCTAAGGAAGCATTTTTTTAGCATGCATTTTTGCCTGCAAAGGGGGAAATTAGTGCATGCTTTTACCTCTAAAGAGGGTACATTAGCATGCATTTCTGCCTCCAAAGGGGGCAAGTTAGCACACATTTTTGTCTCCAAACAATGCAACTTGGTATGCGTTTTTCAACAATCGGGCCCCAAGGGGGGTTTACAGTATTTAAGTGAATCACAAATAATGCAAGGTTATATGATTATTTATTTGAACTCAGATTTTAGCCACATTATATTTAATTTGTCAACACATTTTTTGAAAAAAAAAAACCAAACATCAAATTATTTTGGGGGTTTGAAATTATTTCAAGAGGGCTTCAGCCCCCCCTAAAATAGGCCTAATGACGCCACTGAGCAAACCAACCACCCGACGAACAACCTTTCGCCAGTTTAAGTTCTTTTCTCACCAGACTGTTAAGTTTGGGTTAATCTGCTGCAGACCGGCAGATGTTAAAAAGTCACATCACATCATCATCCTGGAATATGTGCCACTCAAGGGGCCCCATCACATTCCTTCCCTTTGGATTCAATATAAACACAGATCAGGTCATCTCACTTTGCTCTGAAAAGTCATGGTTCATACTGAAAGAATGCACGCTTCAAAAGAAGGAAAGTGTAACTAAAACTACCGGCCATATGCTGGGCGGTGCGACATGCAAGGTGCTCTGTGAAAGACGGCAAGCATGTGCAGGTTAAACTGAGGTCACATGTTTCTGTGTGAACTCCAAGCTAACTCCCTTACCACGCTGTAAAAAATCTCACAGTGATTTTTTTGCCGGAAATGAGACCACGAGACCTTATTTTCAGGGGTGTCACTAGCTTTTAAGGATGGAGGGGGGGCCTAGCCCCCAGGAGATGCACAGGATGTGAGCAAACGTGTATAGAAGTGAATGATAAGTTCATATGTATGATCATTTATTTAGACTCATATTCTGGCCACTTCATCTTGACTATATATTTTTTTATATTCTATATTTTTGCAAAAAAAAAAATAGAAAAAAAAAAAGGAAGACAACACCAAATTATTTAGGAGGCCATAATGACGCCACTGCTTATTTTCACATTAAAAATGAAATTATATCTTGTTTAGTAAAATAAAAGTGAAAATTGCAAACAAATGCTCTGGCATATCACTTCAACTTTCACTTTCACTTTCAGGAAGGTACGACTAAGCATCCGACAAGAGGGATATTTTCGCAGCGTACGCTTGAATAATTCACGTCGAATGAGCCGATCTGCGTCCGTCACGTGACTCCCTTTGCAGCTGCCCTGTACGAGCCGTGCAGATGCTGCATGCTTATATTTATCCCGCCCCAGCTCGGCTCGCACATGCATAAACTAGCTCACCTTCATCTGCCAGCTCTCTGGGGCCGCCTGAACGCTGAAAACATTTCATGATTCACTCAAAGTTGCAATGATAATTTCGTACTTTGGGGAATAACTGCTGTTTAATCACATTCATCTCCGCCAGGGGATCCTAAGCACGTATTCTGAAGCAACATTAAAGCATTTTAGGATAATTGCGATCATGGTGGGAGGCGTTCACTAAATTTGCAGGATCTTAAGAGGAACTATGTGTGTGGATCATCACATGCAGCACAATAAAGACCAAAACTCAAGTGTGATTTCAGGTTATTATTATCATAGCACCTGTCTCTTTAAGAAACGCTCTGACTGGCCTGTGACTCATGTTCGGCTCTTTGAACTGCTGCAGCATTTTTGTTTTTGTTTTAATATTCTGCTGAGCAAATAAGTCCTCATTTGTTTTCGTCCCTTATAATCTCCGGCCTACAAACATCCCATCTAATTTCGCATGCGGCGCGATTACCCAATCTGGGTCACACTTGCGAGAACTCAGACAGACCCTGCCACAATCACAAATGTCACCCTTTATCATAATCACTAATAACCTCGGCATCCCGGACTATACGAGCAGCCAATCCCGTTAGGTGTGACTGGCCGCTTCGCTACATGAAAGGCCGTGATTGGTCACGGCTTGTGTGGGAGGAAGCGGATTAGTGATCAACATGGCAGGGTGTCTGGAATCAGACAAAGACATAATGCGCGTCCTGAACGAGGGGATAGGAGAGGAGGGAAGGAGAGAAGGAGGGATGTGAGGAGAATCTTGCCTTCCTTTGAATTTGACATCTAAAAGCTTTTTATCACCAGTCTAAAAGCGGAGTCTGGACTTCTTTAGCTCTAGCTCTGGGCGTCGCATCACTGAAGTCCACTTTTTATTCCCCTGTCCCAACAGCAGTGGCGTCACTAGGCCTATTTTAGGAGGGGCCAAAGCCCCCGGCTATAGCTCCCCTAAAACATTCTTCAGCCTGCCCTAAATAATTCGGTGTTACAAAAAAAATGTCCAGAATATGAGTCTAAATAATCATATAACCCTTGCATTATTAACTTTCAATCCAATCCAACTTTATTTAAAGCACAATTGAAATAAACACAAGGTTTCCAAAGTGCTGTACATTAAAATAAACACAATAAAAACACAATGAATAAATAAATAAATAAAATAAAAACAACAATAAAAAACAAAATATAATGAATAAAAAAACAATCCATCCCAGATAAAACACCCATGCACATAAAATAAATAACTTTTTTGAAATAATTTAATAAATAAATAAATAGATAGGTATAAAGTAAATGTATATGAGCGAAGCCCCCCCGTCCATAAAACTTGGTGACGCCCCTGCCTAATAGGACTTCTGGCATTTGGGCTGCCAGATTTATCACATACTGTACTTCCTTCAAACAGTGCCCAAGACAAATATTTAGCATGGACACGCTGCACTCTTTCTGCATGGCTATATCTATACGCTATAGGATCCTTCTTTTGAGAAAAAGAAATACGAAAAACAGGAAATTTGACCTTGGCACAGAGGGTACAATAACTTGTTCGCAATGATTCCACAAGGTCGAGGGATAATCTCTCATTGTGCGCTACCCAAGCAGATTATGTTTTTTTTTCCTCTCTGAATGGTAAATCCCATAAGCGCTTGAGGGATCTTTAAAATTCTTGGACAGATTGGAGGTAAACAAGGTGTCAAAAGGTTAACATGGTGTAGAAAAAAATAAATATTCTGTGAATATTTTGTGACCAATGTGGATATTTTTGGTGCACCAATGTGGCATTATGGGAGGTCTGACAGGCAGATATCATCATGTTGACGCCCCTCTTCAGATGGTTTGCCCTCTTTCGCTTGGTTCCAACATTATTTGTGAGGAAAGGCATAATCACACAGCGACACACACACACACACACACTGAGTGTGTGATGAGTGTGTGAGAATAGGTCAACGGGGATGACCTACTTCTCGGTTCTGCTCCGTGGAACGCCACAGCCGCTCACGTCAACTCGCCAAGCGGACTCCTCTCCGCCCACCCAAATGTGATGTTTGGGGAGGCTGAAGAGCTTCTGGCTGCTCGCTGTAATTATTCTTACAGAGTGACTTTGTGTCGTATACTGGGAGTGATCTGGAAATTGAATTACTGTGCACTTCTTCAGCTCAATTTGAAAGGTGATGGTGTATTTGAAATATTAATTTTGCTGAAAACCTAAGAGACTCAGACTGTGGCATTAATAGGCCTATTTTTTTTTTCAAAAAAAATGGCAACAAATTCAGTATTAAGTGGCCAGAATTTGAATCTATATAAACACACACTAAATATAAATAAGCTACATATACTATGTATATATATATTGCTCACATCCCGTGCATTCATGGGGACTAAGCCCCCGTGTCCTTAAAACCTAGTGACGCCCCTGGAAGCAGAACTTAAAGAGGACATAATATGAAGTCAGCGTTCATATTTATTAAGAGTGCATTAAGAGAATTATGAGTGGCTCCATGTATGATGGAGAACCGCAGGAACCACTCATAAACCTCAAAAACGATGCCTTTGGTTTTGTCTGCCTCGTGCTCTTTTGTTGAATCATTTTTTTAGAAAATGGACAGAAAATGGCGCCGATGAAAAATTGAACAGCTTAAATTGTGAGTGGAGGGGAGAGCCGTCACCTCCTCTGACCCACATATCAATGAAAGATTTAGGAGTAGAGCGCAGACTAATGGTGCGGTCTGACCAACATATAAACAGGAAAAGAGACGAAAAGCTGAGAGAGGCTTTAATTTCTTCATTCGCTGGATTTGCTTTTACAAGTAAGCAGTGGACGTCCTTCAAAATATCAAAAAAATATATGTTGCAAAAGGTTATTTGCTGACATTTATGGATCAGAGGCCGTGGTTTGTTTCAAAATAAAACAGAGTAGCATCAGGGCGATGGCATTTGGACTTCTAGACACAGCAATGTGGCATTTTGGGATTTTTGGAGAAGCAGTGCCAGAAATAGATACAAAACTTGTATGTCCTTCTGTGCTGAGCAGGAGCGTCACAAGATTTTTCAAGGACGGGGGGTGGGGGGAATTTTTTTTTGCACTTTTTTGTAAAAAAAATAAATAAAATAACATAAAATTATTTAAGGGAGCTTAAGAATGTTTTATAATAATAAAAAGCAACATCACATTATTGGGGCAGGGTTTAAAATGTTTTTAAAAATATATATTATAAAATATATATTTATAAAATAGGTCTAATGACACCACTGGTACTGAGCGTCTTTTGGATTGAAAGTCAACTTGACCGGAACGGGACATAATCGGTCACAGCTGACACATTTCAAAGCGTGACTCGTGTAAATATAACTGCAAAAATTCACTCGATGGTGACATACATGGCACCATGGTAAAAGACTGTAGCTAAAGCTACCCAGAGCAGATGACTGAATTACTTATGGAGTGGAAGAAACAGCATGCACTGCAGGGAAAAGAAGGAGGAATCGCTCAGCTTTGCATCGTCTGCCCCCCTCTGCAGAGCAGCGGTACTGATGACTCACAGGAAGTGAGTCTTTCAGCTTTAAGGCAACAAAGTCTCCCTCCTACTTCTTGCCTTTTGTGCTGAGTCACCTCAGTGAACGGTTCAACAGTGTCACCTATGGTGAGCTGAGAGGCAAACTGAGGTTTGTTTTTGTCAGAATGAGGGGGATTTATTGTCTTTATCCTTCAGCGCTTCCAGGTTCCCCCCTCCTGTCAAGCAGCAACCTGTCAGAGGTCCGTCAATGTCGAACTTTGCCTACTTTTTTCTCCTGTATTCTCTCTTGTTTATGTTACTTGGCTGACATTTGTGCAACCTACAAAGGGATGACTCTGGTTTCAATATAGAGTTTGATTTATTTCCATATTGTCAGACTGGATGTTTAAAAAAAGACATTTGGCTGGAAACCTTGGGTTGGGAACCAGGGGTGTCACTAGGTTTTAAAGACTGGGGGGGCTTAGCCCCCAGGAGATGTACAGGATGTGACCAAACGTGTGTATCTATCTATCTGAAGACCCCTAAATCATTCTTAAGCCCCCCTAAATAATTCGGTGCGGTTTTATTTTTTCGTTCTTCTTCTTTTTTTTTTTATTTTTACAACAAAGCGCAAATTCATGCAAGGTTAATGATTATTTATTTAGACAGTTATTCTGTTTATTCTGTCATATTCACTTTTTTGTAAAAAAAAAAACAAAAAACAAAAAACACCATATTATATGCACATATATTCACATATACTACTGTATATATACACATATTTGCTCAGATCCTGTGTGTCTCCTGTGGGCCAAGCCCCCCCCCCCCTTCCTAAAACCTAGTGACGCCCCTGCTTAAAGGGACTTACTATATGAAGCTGGTCCAGAGTCCAGATCCAAACAATGTTGGATTTGAAATACTTTAAAAACAAAAATATATTAGGTTCGAGCTGTTACAAGTTAACGTCAAAGTTCATCGACTCGCATCAGACTTTATAATAAATCTAAATCTCCTTTCATCCCTTTCTCTGATCCTGCAGCCGCAAATTTACATTATCTGCCTCGGATATGTGAGGCAACATGTTTTTTGTTTTTTTTTCTGCTGCCATGCGTGAAAAGAGAGCAAAATAAGAGGGATATTCAGTCCACTCTGACGCACACTGAGCCTCAAGCTCAGTAAACAGTGACATCTGCTGAAAATGCCACAAAGTAGGTGTGGAGAGGATGCCTCTGCTGCTTCACAAATGCATGCATTTGATTCAGGAAGCTTATATCTATTATTAGTATTAGTTTGAGCATCATTTGCAGCTTGTTTGACACATCTTAACTGTGTTCATTGCATTTCATTTAATGCATTAACGCTGAGTTCGTCTAATCTACATCTCTGTCTTTGCTTTGGTGTGCAGTGACTCAGTTTCCCCTGAAGCCCTGAAGTTTGTCTAGATTTCATCCAATCATGAAAAGTTTTTTTTTTTTTTTTTTTTTTTGGCTGTGGTAAAAGACTTTTTTCATCAGTTGCTTAATCCCCACAAATGAACTTGAAATTATTAACAGCCCCCTGGCTAAGTTTGCCAATAAAGAGGGAACGAAGAAAACAACTTCCACGCCACATTGAACTCAAAGTTTATTATAAATGAAGCAACCACACAGCCACTAATTTATTACGGCTCTAAAGACAATGTTCCTGGACAAATTTTCAATGGAACATTCCCTCGAACATTTTCTACTGCTGCACCCAAATGTCAGAACTACACCAGAACAAAAATACTCAAAACTTCCAAGTCACAATAGACAGGGCTGCCCCTAACTAAATTGGGGCCCTAAGCAGAATTTTATTTGGGGGCCCCCCCACCTCTCCACATCCCAAATGTATCATAGATATAAAAATGTCCACAGAATAACATGGCATTTCACCTGACAACCTTGGTGACAAATTTCAGCACTGACCCCATTATGGGAAGAAATCCATCATGCAAGCAGATTAAGCTTCTGGACTTAATGGTAAATTACATCATGAAATTAATGTATTCTTTTCTAAGATGATAATAATAATAACAATAATAACAACAACAACAAAAAATATAATTATAATATAATAACTATATATATAATATATATTATAAATAGAATACTAAAAAAACACTACTGTTGCTGTTACTATCTATTTTTATAGACTATAGACTACTTCTACTACTACCACTACCAGGGGTGTCACTTGGGTTTTAAGGACAAGGGGGCTTAGTACCCAGGAGATGCACAACGTGTTGATGGACATAATAAGATTATTTTTTGAAGACTCATATTCTGGCCACTTTATATTGAATTTGTTGGCACTTTTTTGCAAAAAAAAGATAAAAAAAAAGATATTAAAAAATAAAACTATTATTTCCAATTATTTAGGCTATAGGCTAAATATATTGGCTAAATTTTACAGCCTATCAATATATAGCACCACCAACTGGTCACTTTACCACTCCTTTTCATGAATCATTCATTCATCAGGGCTGCTGGGAAAAAAATAATTCACAGAGATTTCTATAAAACGAGTAGCAACTTAGAAAAATTGTGCCACAAAGTATTATTTCAACAACAACATATCCACCATCAAGAGAAGCACGACCTTCCTCTTGTTTTTCCTCTTACATCCATCCATTGCACATTCGCACAAATGCGGCCCATTGCGCAAAACAGGGATGGACTGGCAACCAGACTCCATGTACGTAACAGGACACAGTCACTGTGTTTTGAAGCCTTGACTTTGTCTCCGTTTGTCTCCTGTTTAATATCGATTGTACTTCGTTTTTCACGCAGACTTAGAAAACCCGGCAGTTTGCACTTTCTTCTTCTCATTCTTTAAGTCCACTCAGTGGTCCGCTCCATTGAGATATAAGCCCTCTCAAAAAAGCAGTGAGAAGTAAGCCGTTTCACACCATTTAATCACAAATCCCTGTGCTTTCTTTCCCCCTCTCTACCATCTATATCTCCCTGTCTCTGGCCTTGCAGACAGCTGAGCGGCTCTTGTGGATTTCGCTGACGCTGCGCCTGGTCCTGGTCCCGCCTGGCCTCCTCTGAGCAGGATGGACACTCTGGAGTCAGAGTTGACCTGCCCAATCTGCCTGGAGCTCTTTGAAGACCCGCTGCTGCTCCCCTGCGCTCACAGCCTGTGCTTCGGCTGCGCCCACCGCATCCTCATCTCCCACTGCGCCACCAACGAATCCGTTCAGAACATCGGCGCCTTCCAGTGCCCCACCTGTCGCTATGTCATTTCCTTGAGTCCGGAGCGTGGACTAGAAGGACTTAAGAGAAACGTGACCTTGCAGAACATTATCGATAGGGTTCAGCGAGCCTCGTCTTCAGCCGGGGTGCCTCTACCGTTGGCGCTACCCGCGCCCCACAGCGGGCCTAACTCTCCCGGTGAGGAAGGGAGCAACCGTTTGGCGCTGGTTCCAGTAAGCGCCGCCATGTCCAGCCCCGGCACGCCTCCCGAACCGGTCCAGTGCCAGTTCTGCGAGCAGGACCCGCCGCAGGACGCCGTGAAGACGTGCGTGACGTGCGAGGTGTCGTACTGCGAGGAGTGCCTCCGAGCGACGCACCCCAACAAGAAGCCGTTCACGGGCCACCGGCTCATCGAGCCCATGCCGGACTCCCACCTCAGGGGGCTCCAGTGTCTGGAGCACGAGGAGGAGAAGGTGAACATGTACTGCGTCACTGATGACCAGCTGATTTGCTCACTTTGCAAACTGGTTGGACGACACAGGGACCACCAGGTGGCGGCGCTGAGCGACCGCTATGAAAAACTCAGGGTGAGCTGCATCACACTGTTGTCTCTCAGAGAAAAAGCTTGTAAATTTCCCAAAAACCTGAGCTCTAATTAACCTGTGTCCTTTAAATCAGATACTGTACATCAAGGTCATAGATTCCCTCCTTTCCATTAACACAAGTAATGATTTAATGGTACGCTGCTCTGCGGTATGAAAATTCCTATTCTCCTTACCCAGGTATCTAACTCAATTATCAAGTGAGATTTTTATCATCCCACACTGACTTATTATCTCTGCTGAATAATTAAGCAATTAGCATAATCGCTACGCCATGCGGGCGTGCCAGAAGGGTGTTCAGAGGCATGCACGCGCAGCGAATATGGGAGGTGTCATTAGTGACGGAGCGCGGTGTCTTCAATGAGGTTGCAGGTTAACGAGCACCAATTGCCCGCTGGGTGTAGATGTGCTTAATTGAGTGTGGCGATTGGAGTGTGCTGCTGACGGTGTTACATCAGAACATCATCATTCTGCAAGAAGAAATTGCCTTCAATAGGAGTTTCGTGTAAAAAAAAAAAAAAAAAAAAAAAAAAATGCTTTGTCGTGCTTGTGCTGTGTCGGAAACACGAGCCAAAAGTGGTGACATCATCGCCACGAAATGGGGCGAAAAGAAGAAAAGAAAAAAAAAAGGCACCTACAGCGCGTTCTCGCTACTGAGGAGGGCCTTTAAGTGCATTTTTTCACTCCCAAGAGCACACTTTTGCCTCCAAAGAGGACACTTTATCACGTTTTTGCCTCCAAAGAGGGCGCTTTAGCGCGGCTATTTGCCTCCAAAGAGAACACTTTATCACGCGTTTTTGCCTCCAAAGAGGGCACTTTATCGTTTTTGCCTTCCAAGACCACATTTTAGCGCACGTTTTTCAACAATCGGGCCACGAGGGGCCCCTGACCCCTCCCTCTCTGTTCACACCCCTGGTCAGACTTGACTATTTGGGTAAAAATAAAGTCAGACCTTAGTTTCAGGTTTAGACACATTGCTGATTAACTCATCCAACATAAACATTTTTCAACCACACATTGCAGAAAAATCTCATTTACCCGGGAAGCATTTTCGTTTTTTTTTTGTTGTTGCACCCTCCCACGTGCACACTCTCTCGGAAAGTGTTTACTCAGCCTCGCTAAGCGCTGTAGTGTGACTGAAACACACTTTCTCTTCTATAAGCGGTTTGAAACAGGCGTTCAAGTGCAAAGTAGTTTGTAATAAGCCCTCAGAGAGGAGGCGCACAACAACTGACACACAACAACTGATTCCAAGTTATGAGAAGAAAATGTACGAGCCAAATTACAGAAACACTCGTGCACAATATGAAAAAAGCAGCTTTGAATAGAGTGCATGCAAAATACCACCTCCTAAAAGCACCAAACAATAACCAAAACCAGACTCCTCCTCGCTCTGACATGCTCACAGGTTGCATAATATTATAACATACACAGTGAATCCATGCTGGCAGTACATGTGTTTTCCCTCCCTGAAGTGGAATCCATTTCAGCATTAAACGTTGCATGAGAGGGTAGCAACATTTAATGCTTGAATACATAAGACTGTGGGCTGATTTATGATATCAATTTCAATGCACAGCGCTGAACAAATTTATTAGAGCACCACCCAGTGTAAGGTGTTGGCCATTGCAGCTCTAAGTCAACAGTATTGCTGATTACCAAAATAGTTTTTTTTAGTTTCTGTTAATGTTTCTGTTAATCCGCCATATCATCAAATTGATAAATTTAATGCCAAAATACGATAGAATTTTCCATTAAAAATGTGTTTTAGTGATTGACTTTTTTGTTTTTTTTTTAACCGTGACCACCATCTTACCTGTTTCTTTCTTTTGTACAGGGGTGTCACTAGGTTTTAAGGACGGATGAGCTTCACTCCCAGGCCTATTTTAGATAAGATTTTAAGACCCATGAAATAATTTGGTGTTGTTTTTTTTATTTTATTTTTTTTACAAAAAGTCATACATATATACACATACAAAAATGTGCGTGTATATATACTTACACACATTTTATCTTGAAAAAAAATAAATAAAAAATATCTTTTTATTTTATTTTTTTTTTTACAAACAAATACACACATATTTTATATTTATTTTGTTGACACTTTTTGTAAAAAAAAAAATAAAAAAAATTAGATATACTATACACACACACACACTTAAGTGAATAATGCACGATTATTTTGACTCATATTCTGGGGAAATATTCTGGGGCAGCTGGGGAAACGGGTGAATGCTTCATTAACGTGTGAGCATGCTCCGTGGCTCACATGCACACCCTGACCTGCATGTCTCCATGCACACTTGCCCCAGAGACTCCCAATCTGCCTCTACAATTACAACAATCAAAAGGAAAGACACGGGCGGCAGCTCCTTTCTCACACAGGAAACAAATGTGCCATTTTCTGGCAGAAGTTCGGGGGGATTTGACCACCTGTTAGGCCCTGGAAACCCTCACGCCAGCCAGCTGGCTCATGGTTAAGACCCTGCCGGTCCTGAGCTGAAGTATCTAGACACAGCTTTTAAAGGAAGGACACGTCTATGAAACTTTTGTTTTGCTACATGTTCAATAACAGTAATGCTTTAAACAGATCTCAGCCTCGGGGGAATGCTGTTTTAAATCAAGTTCTGTACACGTCAAGTCACTTTACCTCAATTAATTTCATTATCATGGGTAATTTCTCTTGTGGCACACAACATGCAATAAACCCACACACTACATGGGCAAACAAATCCTGACAGAAACAGTAATCGCATCTTCAATTATGTTTACGTAACTCTTAAGAATGTCCGGTGGCGTCATTATATTTTTAGGACCCCCCCCAAATAATTTGGTGTTGGTTAATTAAAATTTTATTCATTCTTTTATTTACAAAAACTGCAGACAAATGCAATATAAAGGGGCCAGAATATGAGTTTCCATAAAATATATATATATATATATATATATATATATATATATATATATATATAACCTTGCATTATTCATATATAATTTAAATACGGTCGGCCCCCTGGTGGCCCAATTGTTAAAAAATGCTCTGAAGTGCCCCATTTAGAGTGACCTCTTTGGAGACAAAATCGTGCACTTAAGTGCCCTCTTTGCAGGCAAAAACATGCACTAAAGTGCCCTCTTTAGAGGCAAAAACATGTGCTAAAGTGCCCTCTTTAGAGGCAAAAACACGTGCTTAAGTGCCATCTTTGGAGGCAAAAACGCGTGCTTAAGTGCCATCTTTGGAGGCAAAAATGCGAACTAAAGTGCCCTCTTTGGAGGCAAAAATGCAAACTAAAGTGCCCTCTTTGGAGGCAAAAACACGTGCTAAAGTGCCCTCTTTGGAGGCAAAAACACGTGCTTAAGTGCCATCTTTGGAGGCAAAAACGCGAACTAAAGTGCCCTCTTCGGAGGCAAAAATGCAAACTAAAGTGCCCTCTTTGGAGGCAAAAACACGTGCTAAAGTGCCCTCTTTGGAAGCAAAAATGCACACTAAAGTGCCCTCTTTGGAGACAAAAATCTAGTGACACCCCTGAGAATGCTAGTTTTAATAAAACGTTAATGACAATGTGACCTCGACTTGTTTTCTAGCAAAGTTTTTGACAAACGGCTGGAGTTTCAAACTCAAGACAGGAGGTCTCGATCCTTGCTAATTACCACAGGAAACAACCCCAACCGCTATGCAATATTCATGCTGAACATCACGTTTGATTTTTAATTCATAAGGACAGAAAACTTCTGAAAAGAGGACGCATGAAAGACTCAGGTAACTCAAACTCAAAGTGCTTAAGATGTTACAGGCAGTCGGTTTTCTGACAAGTCAAAAGTGTTTTGGTCGTATTTTCCAGCCCATTTCATGCATATCACTTTTTGCACTGATCTGCTGGAATTTGAGATATCCCCCACTCGGCACAGAGAGGGGAAGAAAAAAAAAGACGACTATCAGATGATTGGAATGGTTTCCTTTTTTTTTTTTTTCAGTGGCAGTGGTGGTGTGTCTGATAACAGCCGTGGAGGTTATTGTGGGAACACCCATCCTTTTTCTGAGATAAAATTACCCCTGTCACAGGAAATTGACGGAAAAGGCGGCTAGAAATAGCTTTTTAAAGTCCTTGGCTCTGGGTCTGAGGAGAAAGAGCTTTGAGGATAAAAGATGGGTCCTGTAGTGTGTGGTAGCTTTAGTTCGGAATCATGGGTTTGGTGGTGTTTATATGGTGATCCGTTTGGTTTAATCAGCTGCCCTTGACTGTAGAAACAACATCATTTGGGTTGTCAAGTGCCAACATGCTCAATAAAGCATGAACGTATGCACAGTATTTGATGCACAGCCTCATAAACACAACATTTACCTTGATGTCCTCATCCATCTTTTCTATCATGAGTACACTTATTCCCTTACATACTTCCCCATTAGAGTCGATGCTTTTATTTTGATAACGTTCACCTTTAAATTCCAACCTTGACGAAGTCCCCTTAAAGTAAAAAGAAGCTAACAATCCTCTCAACGGGTCTAACTTTTCACCTCACTGCAACCAGGCTGATTGGAACCTAACATCAACTTCAGGTTTGGGCAACTTAGTTATATTCAGTGGCGTTACTAGACTTATTTTAGGGGGGGTAAAGGCCCCTGAAAATATTCTTAAGCCCCCCCCCAATAATCTGGTGTTGGTTTATTTATTTTTTTATTCATTAAATTTTTTTTTTTTTTTTTTACAAAAAAGGGTAGACAAATTCAATATAAAGTGGCCAGAATATGAGTTTAAACTTGCATTATTCATAAATCATTTAAATACAATCGCCCCTCCTTGTCACCAGATTGTTGAAAAACGTGCTGAAGTGCCCTCTTTGAGGGCAAAAATGCACAATAAAGTGCCCTCTTGGGTGAAACAAAACACGCACTAAAGTGCCCTTTTGGTAGGCAAAATTCGATGCTAAAAATGCCCCCTTTGGAGGCAAAAGTGTGCACTAAAGTGCCCTCTTGGGAGGCAAAAATGCACACTAAAGTGCCCTCTTGGGAGGCAAAATTCTATGCTAAAAATGCCTCCTTTGGAGGCAAAAAAATGCGCGCTAAAGCGCCCCTTTTTGAGGCAAAAATTAATATATCTATAGCCAAATCAGACTCACCTGGGTGGGGGCAGAGACCCCCGTCCTTAAAATCTAGTGACGCCCCTGTTGATCATGAAAAGAACATGGTTTGTAACTGTGACATATATTTGGCAGTGAAATACGTCCATATTCAACAGAAAGTATGGTAAAATAAGGCATCTCAATTAAAACCCTGGTTCCTTTTATCTGATCATTTAAAGTCTTTCTGCATGGACTGCTGCTTTTACTGTGGACCTTCTTGTCTCTAAATCGAGTCTAACACCCAGCCACACTCTGTCCTTTCTCATTTCCTCCTGACACATTGCTGTGTTTTCTTAGTTTACCCTGTTTTGCTTTCCTTTTGAGTCGAGGCTGGTGTTTTTCACCGTGGGAGTCGTCTCAGTTTCTCTCAGACCGATACAACTGCACAAACATATTGTTTCCAATTTACGGAAAAAAAAGTGGGTATCGAGCAAACACATCTCTGCCCTCCAACAAGTACAAAACACCCTATACAACGATGACTCAGCAATAACAGATAGTGTAGATGTGGGTAAAGGGAAGAACATTACTGTGAAGAACGGCAGTAAGGGATGAAATGATCAATCCTCTGGTTCTCCACCTTTGTTCTCTCTATTTCTGTCTGATCAGTCTTTCAAACACACACACACACACACACACACACATTTATATACAGTACATGAGCAACGTGCAAAAGAATAAAATGAAATTCTGTCAGGATTCCTGAGAAGACAATCCAGCTCAGTGTCACAGTAAATCTGGAACGAAGTTGCAGCTTCAAAGTTTTCCCTCCACTCGCTTACCTGCCTGAGTTTGTCATACCGTCTTAGCTTATCAGCACCGCCTCAGGGTGAGCTAGCTCATACTTAGCCTGCACCTACAGCCGCTCGTGCACACATCAGTGACAACAGTAAACGACTTGCAAGTTACTTATTTTAGCCAACGGCCTTTCTTAAACAGAAACTGTCTTGTTCCAGCGTTTTCATTTTTCAAGACCCACAGAATATTTTGTACTATGTTTCTGAAAACACTGAATAGCTCAAATGAAAGAGGAGACTCTCTATTTCATCATGAAAATAATGTTTGTTTTTACCTTGTTCCATTCTTGTTTTATCAGAGGTAGAGTAGAGGACACTTTCACCAAAAACACCACCTTTTCTAGTACTGATTGCTCTGCTTTTTGATCCCGACGTCTCCACTTCCTGCTTCAGATTCTGTGGCTTTTACGGTCTCTTTATGTTCTGACTACATATCCCAGAAGCCCCGGAATTACTCACAGGGTATCTGAGAGCGCCCCCTTGTGCCAGCCGCAGAAAAACCATCCAAGCGTTGGATTTTAAATGACGTTTCGACACGTCAATGGCAATCAAAGAGTTAAGCCATGGAAAGAACTGCCTTTGAAAAACAGTTGACCACACTTAATTTATTGAGTGCCACTGACACATCCATCCATTTTCTACCATTTATCCACTGGGCCACTGGGGGTGGAGCCTGTCCCCGCTGTCTTTGAGTGAAAGACAGGGTACACCCTGGCCAAGTCGCCAGTTCGTCACAGGGCACATCGGTACTAGAAAAAAGTGGTCTTTTCAGTGAAATTAGCCTCTGTTCGACTTCATATAAAACAAAAATGGAACAATGAAACATTTTTTATGATGAAACAGAGTCTCTCTTTCATTTGAGCTATTCAGTGTTTTCAGAGTCACAGTACAAAATATTCTGTGAGTCTTGAAAGATGTCAAAATGGGCAAAAACGCCAGAACAAGGCACTTTCTGTTTTATAAAACGGCTGGAACTCAATGAGCCCAGTCACTGGAGGTCACCAAAAACAAGATGCTTTGCAATAATGCATGTGAATAGTTCTTTCACTCTGACGCAGAAAAGAAATCTCTGGCACCACATACACAAAAATAGAAAATGACGTGTCACAGTGACATGAAGAAGTTTTTTGATACTAAAAAGTTACTTTTAACAGTAACGCTGAACGTCACATGTATGCTTGTGAAGATGCAAAGTTTACTTTAGCACACGTGCCACATTTGCTCATAATTCCACGTTATGTTTAAGCATGCATGCGTCTCATTGTAGTGGTTCTTGTGCTCTGCATCGTCCCGTAAGTGCTTCCCGTCTATTTTTATCTTGTGCATCATAATGCCGATGACAGCGCTGTATACATCTCAAAGAAAACCTTTATGCTGCTTTTGCGTTTGTGTGTCATCGGCGTATTAAGGCCACCCATTAAGCCTCAGTAGCGCCATACACACAAATGCCACCATCTTTATGTGTTTACTGTTGTTGTGTATTCAGTACTCCCTCTGGGCTAACTCCTTTTTAATCCCCGGAGTAACATCAGAACCTGGTCGTGTTTACACTGCGGCTAAAACGTGGTTAATGCTTACGTTAAAGTAGCTAGTTTAAACTGTTAAAAATGCACATTTTAGACTTTAAATAAAGAAAGTGAAAAATTTACGCAATTTCAGATGCAGAGGCGTCACTACGGCTTAAGGACAAGGGGGCTTAGCCCCCAGGAGATGCACAGGATATGAGGAAATGTGTGTGTGTATATATATATATATATATATATATATGTAAGATGTTGTCTTATTTTTTATTTGTTTTTTAAATTAATATAAAGTGTGTGTGTGTGTATATATACATATACGTAGAATATATACACACCCACATATCTAAGTGAATAATGCAAGGTTATATGACTCATATTCTGGCCACTTTATATTGATTTTGTAAGTACTTTTTTTGTAAAAATAAATAAATAAATAAATAAAACAACACCAAATTATTTAGGGGGGCTTAAAATGTTTATGGGGGCTTCAACCCGCCCCAAAAAATTGGCCTAATGATGCCACTGTTCAGATGCTTTCCCCAAGAAAACCTTGCTTAAAATTCTTCTTGTAAACAGTGGAGACGTGACATTAGAGCGACTTAAGTGCGCTTCGTTTGGCAATAACATGACATCTCGGAAATAAAGGAGACAACTTGTGCCCGGGTGGATGAAAAGCAGCACAAAAAAGGGGGGTATGGAAGCAAATGGAGAAAAAACAAGCGAAAGGGAGGAGCGTTAAGGGATGGCGCTGACGCGCTGTCACCTGTTTGCCGGTTCGTTAGCCTGCAGCGTGCTCTCATGGGGGGTGGGGAGCTTTTGATGCCTGATTTGTCGCTTGGCTGAGTTTGCGCTTGGCTTGGCGCTCGGTGGAGTGGTTGTCCCAGTCAGTCGAGTCTCTGTCGGAAAGATCGGACGGGGCAGGATGAGGAGGCAGTACAGGGATGATGGGTATCACCAGCGCTCGGAGGTACGGGGACGCTAAAACCAAACCCTTGGGAAAACTTGAGAAGAACAAACGTTGAGTCGTCCAAACCATTTTTGAATCCAAAGTCTATTATTCTGCACATTATATCTCTAGAATTTAGCAGCTTTAAAACTTTTGATTGAGAGGTTGTCTTCTGACTTCTATCCCTGGATGAAAATTTTTATCCTGCTTTGATCCACAACTCTGTCTGCCTCTGCTTCTTAGCATTTATGTCCCGTCCACTTTTTTTCCCCTCATTCTGTTGTTTTTCTGCTTTCTGTTTGCTACAGCAAGCCCTGGACTCCAACCTGACCAATCTGATCAAGAGGAACAACGAGCTGGAGTCTCTCATGGGGAAACTGATCCAGACTTGTCAACATGTGGAGGTGAGTCCAGGTGGTCCTCTCAGGCCACCGTTGACCTATATTCTGTCTGACTAGACAATATGCCAGTTATTATAGTGTTCAGTGTTGAGCAGCTTGGGCATGAATTGCTGGCCATATAGAAATCTCGTCTTATATTTTCATGATGATTCAGCCATGTGACTTCAAAGTTTGGAAATGCATCTCAGATAAAAGGATTATGCAATAAACTGACTCCAAAAAATTGCATAAATTACAATTAACAAATTGTGGGACTGAAAAAAATGAAAAAAAAAAATGACTAATTTGCATGACTAACTCAAGGTTCAAGGTTATTTATTGATAGAAATTGTAAAGTGTAGACAGGGAACTCAGCAATCCCAGTAAAAAATATGAACAAAAATACAGCCGCTCAACAGACATCGCAACACGCCAAACACATCACCCGAAATGCATTGCCACAGACATGCTAATTTTGACGTACATGGTAAAATCAGAGTGACATCACATTAGCTCGAATAAGTGCTGTGTCTATAAACAAAACTTCTGTTTCGCTTTTCCTTTTTGTCCATTTCATGTTCCAAATATGCTTTTTGGTGGAATATTTGTTTGCCGACTTTACAGATTCAGAAAAGATGGTTAATCTAATTTTATCAGTGTGTGATCGTTAGTTATGACTGCATTGTTAGTTTCTTTGATTTTTTGAATGGAGTTCTGCTTCATGACACATTTTGGGTAGTTTGTCCAAGCAGAGTTATTGTTGTGCGAATTAGCACGTTAACACGATTAATCGCTTTAACGTTGATTAATCGCGTTAATGCTGATTAATCGTGTTAATACTAATTTTCATCCCAAAAAAATAGTCGTTTATCCAAAGAAAAATGCCAGAAATCACCAGGTTCCAGCTTCTAAAATGTCACGATTTGACGCTGTTTTTTTATGTTTTCAATTAGAGAGATGAAACTCAGATGAAACTGTCCTTTCTGGCATTTTAGCATTAGCCGTACAGCTAATGATAAGAAAGGACTTGCGCTGCATTTTAAATATATACAACGTGTAGCGTCGTAACTTTTTCATCTGGCTTTGTCAGTATTTGTTTTCCCTCTTGTCAACATGTTTATTATTATTACGGGGACAATAAAGTGTGTGAATGTCTGAGTGTGTTAAGCTCTGCTGAAGGCGATTCTGCGCTCAGCCTGCTTGTTCATGTTCACTGGCCCACTTAAGAAGCTTTAACTGAAGCGATGCCACGGGCTTAAAGGGAGGCTCAGAAATAATGGAGAGCAGCCTCTCTGTCTGCCAAGGCCTTTGCAAACTGCAGGAAAGAGGATTGCAGTTTATTAAGGAGATTTATTTTATTTATTTATTTGGATGAAAGGGCTGTGTGCATATTTCGCAAGTATGTTTTTGTGTCACAAATGTAAATTTGAAAAACCAGATGCTTCCGATCATCAGAAAAAGAACGAAAAAAAAAAAACCATGTCACTTTAAAAATTAAAAAATAAATAAATAAATAAAAATAAATGCATCTCCAGAAGCGATACAAAATGAATATTTCAAATTTGTCTGTTCTATTGAGATGCTGATGTCGCACAATGTTTGCACCATTCCCTGCTGGCTTTTGTGTATTGAAAAATATGAGTTATCACGATTGAATCCAGTCGTGTAATCACAGATAGGTAGAGAAGGGCAATGTGAGGCAGCCAGTGGCGTCACAAAGCCTATTTTAGGGGGGCTGAAGCCCCCTTAAAGCCCCTCTAAAATTTGGTGTGTTTTTTTTTTTTTATTAATATATATGTATATATTTTACAAAAAAGTGGCAACAAATCAATATATAGTGGCCAGAATGAGTCTAAATAAATGATCAAATAACCTTGCATCATTCACTTTAAAAATATTTATTTCTAATTTATTATTATGATTATATTATTACTATTTAAATATTCCATACCGTCGTACCTCTTCATCACCTCCCATAATACTGCTACTTCTAAGGAGGATTATTAACACCAAAATAATAAGGTGCCCTTTTTTTCTTTTCACCCCTGCCCATCAAAAAGTCTATGCACACCACTGTATATATGGACACATATACGCACACGTTTGCTCACATCTTGTTTGTCCCCCCGTCCTTAAAACCTAGTGACGCCCTTGGATGCATTTAACTGGTTTGTTTACGTGAACGGAATTAATGGTTACAAATGTAGCGCAAAGCGCAGATGAAGAGATACTGAATGCATTCGGTTTGTAAAGTTTAAAGTGACTTCACCCTGCAGAAAGTTCTGAATCTAAAGTTTGGCTCTCCTCGAGCACTGAGTCATTTCTGTCTGTGTGTGTTTCTGTGGCTAATGAATCACTTAATGTTCCTGCCAGGCTGCAATCTGTCATACTGCTCATATGCTCCAGAGGGCTCTGCCCACAGTCATTAGACGCTCCACATCTTTACAGGGCACATCATGGACTCTGCTCCCCGACTGTGTGTGTGTGTGTGTGTGTGTGTGATCGTCCATTTTCGACTATAATGTTTCCTTTTGAAATATATTTCCTGAGTGGAAAGCTTACATTTGGTGGCAGAGTGTCCACAGTTTGTGTGTGTGATGACTTGTGTGCATCCATGCAGCCTTGCAGCCAGTTATTCCACTCAGATGAGCAATATAGGAAGAAGGTTTTTACTGACGTTAAACTCGCGTTTAAATGTCATCGAAAGTGTACTCAACCAGGAACAGTCTTGTTACCATTTTTTGGTGGCAACCAAAAAATCCAAACTCCAAGTCTACAGACCAATGGGTGAAGTCACTGTGACTACGCCCACTTATTATCAGGGGCGTCACTCGGTTTTGAGGACAGGGGGGGCTTAGGCCCCAGGAGATGCACAGGATGTGAGCAAATTTGTGTATATATATATTAAATATATATGTATGTATTTTTATGTAAATATGTACATGAAATATTATTTATCAATATTCAGACTTTCAGAAATTTAGGAATCATGTGGAGAGCAAAATCAATAAAAAAATGCACACTCCAGTTAACTATCATTAGTCATCATAGACTAGTAGCGTATAGCACTGGTGTAATTATTTTTTAGTGCACTTTAGACCATTATTTATTTCCCATAATTACAATCACAATTTTGTATTTTTTTAGGTTACTTTTTTAAAACGTAATGATTATTAACACTCTACTTTGTGTATTTTTGTGTTTTTGGAGGGTATATCTCACTCATTTCTAGTTTTGCATATCACAGGTTTTTATTCCCGGTGAATTAAAAATGCATTTTTTCAATAATTTCATCTTTTCTTTGTCCCCTTTTCACTTCCATCTTTAGCGTGTCCTCTTAATTGCTTGATATATAGTAAAAAAAAAAAAAAAAAAAGAATAATGCAAGGTGATGTGATTTATTTAAACTAAGCTAATATTCTGGACAGTTTTTTTTGTAAAACATAAATAAATGAAATATAAAAAATATATTTATTTAACATAAATAAATAAAAGAATAGAATAAAATAACACAGAATTATTTTTTGGGGAGGGGCTTAAGAATGTTTTACGGGGGCTTCAGATCCCCCAAAACAGGCCTAATGATGCCACCACTTATTATACACAGTTTATGTTCAAATGCGAATCAAAGACCAAAATACTTCCACAACATGAACTTCAACGTGTGTCTACATGCTTGCAGCTTCTTTCCCGAACTACTTATATTCAAGTATGCTAATTGGTGCACAACACACCACAAAGAGATGACATACATACAAGCTTTTCACAGATGTAAGCACTTTTACATCTCCAGCTTCCCCAGAGCTGTCATGGCGACGCTGAAGGAGCCAATTAGCCGACTTTTGAAGGCAGAAGCACTGGTGTAGCTGTGTACAGCCGAGCGAAGGCATTCGGCTTAGCACGTCTCGCGCACTGGAAGATGTAATCCAGGTGGTAAATTGTTTCTGTTGGCAATGCGAGCCGAGAAAAGCGCAGAACCGCTGTTTAGGATATTGAGGAAGTCCTTTCCAGCCTTGTTTGGCTCACTCCCCATGATGTCATTATTAAAACACCTGTCTGCACGCATGAGAACGGATACGTGCTAAATCGTTGGCTCGGCAACGCTTTCATTGCTCCCTGTGCTGTCGCTCTGCTGCAGCAACAAAACACTTTACAAGGCGCTGAAAGGAGCACGAGGAAATGACCACAGTGACAAATTACACATTATGTTCAGACCTGTGGTCGTATAATTGGAGGTGAACAAACTTTAGCGTGTGAAGGTTCCAAATCAATGTAACACCTCAGAAAGCGCAACTGGATTTTTTCCTTCCAAAGACCCTTGTGGCTTCAAGCTAAACTCAACCGGTTTAATCAGGGCCCAGATGTTTGAACCAAAACTAAAATAAATATACTGTAATACAAAGTTCAAACTGATTACTGTTTTTGATTGAGAATGTAAAAAATGGAATGATGGCTATTTGGCAAAACACATGAAACTTGCCCTGTTGGATGGTTAAAAGATAAATAAAATGCCCTCTTGGGAGGCAAAAATGCGCCTCTGAACGTCTCTCTACTACATATATATATATATATATATATATATATATATGCATGTGTTACTACAAACTGTAAGCCAGCTGCTAGCTCCAAATAATACTCCTAAAAGCTAACTAATATCATCATATCCCACATGTTTTAAAGAAAACAATGCTCCATTTGTCATCATATCCTGAATAACAGTGGAATATTGGATGGGAAATATTCCCGTGCATGTTTCAACAGCAGCCTTGGACTGGCTGATGGATGGAAAAGACATCCTGTCCCTCCACTAAACCCACTAAACTTCCATGTTCCTCAACCATCCATCTCTTTGTTTATCTGCTGTAATGTGATTCGCTCCTCAGGTGAATGCATCGCGGCAGGAGGGCAAACTCCTGGAGGAGTGCGACGTCCTGATCGACATTATTCAGCAGAGGAGGCAGATCATTGGCAATAAGATCAAGGAGGGGAAGGTGAGGCGAACGTTCGACGGGGCGAGGAGGCTAACACCAGATCCCATTTATTTTCTTTCTTTATGGGCAACTTTCACTTCACATTCTCTGAGTATAAACTAAAGTGTGCAGTCCATTTTCTATGAATGATAATGTGCAGATCTCATATTCCACACCATGAAATCAAATTATTCCTGCATATACAGTATAAACCAGGGGAGTAATGAGGCCTATTTGGGGGGCCGAAACCCACTAAAATATTCTTAAGCCCCCCCCCTAAATAATTTGGTGTTTTTTTTTTGTTTTTTTTTTTACAAAAACGTGCAGACAAATTCGATATAAAGTGGCCAGAATGTGAGTTTAAATACATAATCATATAACCTGGCATCATTCATAAATCACTTAAATATGGTCACCCCTCTATGTGGCCCGATTGTTGAAAAAGATGATAAAGTGCCCTCTTTGGAGGCAAAAATATGTGCTAAAGTGCTTTAAAGCAACCTATTGGAGGCAAAATCTATCTATCTATCTATCTCTCTATCTATCTATCCATCCATCGATCCTCACTTGCGTCGGGGCTAAGACCCCGTCCTTAAAATCTGGTGCAAACTATCGTCTGCAAATCTGGAACAGACTTCTCGTGTCATCACCTATACTCACCTCTATTTAAACTTTGCACTGACAACACTCCAAGCTATTTTTATGTCAAATGCGACACTTGGTTGCAGCCACTTGACTTGATATCGCGAACAGACGGCAAACTCCGCCGTTCCGCCGCCTGAAATGCAAACCCTTCGACACGTCCCGAACAGACGGGAAAAGCGCTCGCCAAAAAGCTGATCCCAGAGCATATGGGAGGGCCTGTGTACTTGTACTCTAAACCTGGATGCATTTTATAAAGCTGTATCTAATGAAACTTGGCTGCAACCAGAGTTTTTTTTTTTCAAACTGTGTAATGTGTGCTTTGAGCTTGCATCAGAGAAGATAAAGATGTTTATTTTTAGGCCGACTGATTTCTACAAATGTTTGTGGAACTGACTGAGATGACAGTGTTTTTGGGTTCTTAAGGAGCCAAACTCCTGATGAAATCTCCCTTAACCTCAATCCAGCCACTGACCTCAATCTGTCTCTGAACATCTCCGCTCATACTGGAGGGAGAGGGAATGAAACTGGAGGAAATGAAATCCCAGATTTGCATGCAACAGAACCATTGGAATGCTGGGAAAATGTGGTATTGGCAGTGACACAGGAGAGGTTTAGCTCATGGAGCTCCATCATGTAGTTCTCTGCCGTTTTTCAATAGAATTAACTCCAGTTTAGTTACACCAGTTTAGTTTTATTTGCTCTGCAACACAGACACAAAGAGTTAAACGTCGACTGTCTGCTTCATTCATCTTCACATTTCCAAGAGAACTAGGGCTTATATGCAAAAACCTCATCGAGCGAGAAGCAAAAACAAACCAGCTTCCAGCCCCTGAAAGCTAAACAGGACGGACATGCTCATACCCTTTGCTATAATTCACCGTCTCTGGTGTTCATACCAATTAAGAATACATGACTGTGTGCATCAGTCAACCCAGGACGTGACCTTTTAGTGTGCGAGCGACTCCAAAAACATATTTTTGAGTCGTTTCCTGTGGTCGGCTCCAATTATGTTCACTTCGCTAATGATCTGTCACATCTTAATCCGTTTCCAGGCGCAGAGGATTCGGAAACTCGCCCAACAGATCTCCAACTGCAAGCAATGCATCGAGAGGTCCTCCGCCCTCATCACGCAGGCCGACCAGACGCTGAAGGAAACCGACCACGCTCGCTTCCTGCAGACCGCCAAGAGCATCAACGAGAGGTCAGATAGCCCACACGCTGGCTATGCATGCTGGGATTATTCATTTTATCAAAATAAGGTCGAAACTGGGGCCCGATTATAGCCCTTTTCTGCTGCCCAACTTCAGCCTGAATGCATACTCTGGTCACTTTGTATTGAATTAATCAACATTTTTTTGTAAAGTAAATTAATTAACACCAAATTATTTAGGTGGTTTTAAGAATATTTTAGCTCCTTCACTCCTCAAAAATCCATATTGGTCAGGTCCTAGTAGAAACAATTTGAGAATTCTGTCCTATACGTGTATCTGTCGTCTCAATTGGGGGCTGATATACTTAGAAAGTATGAAATAATTTGAATTAATTTTGATTCGTATTGGTCTAGAGTTTCCATGGCAACTGCATCAACCCAAGTGCTGATTCCTGAGATTCACCTGACGGACACCTTCGACACGGTTGCCCTGGACTTCACCAGAGAGAAGAAGCTGCTGGAGAATCTGGATTACCTGACAGGTAAACATAAAGCGACGGACAGATCTACAGACTAGCCCTTTAACTCTGTTCCTCACTAACCATGAAACATTTAATTGCAGTTCTATCCCAGCATGACACATTCTCTGTCACTCTTTTGAAGTCTCTGCTGCCTTCAAGCACTGCGTTTCAGGGAGTACGCCCTGGTCTATTAACTCCAAAATTAATTTCTCACATTAATTTCCAGTGCCCCATTTGCAAAAATGCCACTGTATGACTTGTGAGTGCGACAGGGACGAAAACAAGGCGTCGTATGCGGTGGATTTGAAGATGTGTGAAAATGGCTGGCTCGTATTTATTGTGTGCGAGGTGTGAAGGCTTCGCTGGAGGGCCTTCTTCACTAAGTGAATCACTCCACTGTGTGCAGCCACTCATGGCAGAAGGCTCTGAGAGGAGGAGAGTGACAGGAAGTGGCTTTACAATCAATTTCAACTGTGCCTCTTTGTGTCTTTATTTCTTTCCTCACTCCAGGGGCGTCGCTAGGTTTTAAGGATGGGGGGCTTAGCCCCCAGGAGATGTGTGTGTGTGTGTTACATATATGTACACATACATATACATACATACGTACATATATTTACAATTTGGCCCGATATTTTGTGCACAAAGTTCGCTTCTTTTTCTTGAAAGTTGTAAAATTTAAGTTGTAGAAAAAATTAAGTGTTATACCTTCAATTTCATTGTTGCAAGTGTTGAAACGCTGATAAAAATATTCAGAAAAAAAATATTATCAGCTCTGGGGAAGCTGATTATCATAAAATATTATGCCTGATTTTTGTCCTACTAAATGTCGATATTGGCTCAAGAAATCCATATCGGCTGAGCCCTAGCAGAAGCAATTTGATATATATAACAATATATAACAATTTTTGTAAATATAGATACTAAAACAATATGTAACAACATCAAATAATTCAGGGGGGCTTAAGAATGATTTAGGGGGGCTTTGGCCCCCCTAAAATAGGCCTAATGGCACCATTGCCTCACTTTCCACTTTATGAACACAAAGAAGGATTTGTTTTACATATTTTATGATGGATCACATGAACATATGAAAGGAAAACCAATGTGTCATATAACTGTGCTTATATAACGACCTATCATTTGTTCCTGCTAAAAGGATTGCCATATTTACTCTCCCTGCTGTGCTGATTTTTACGTGAATGTTTCATTATTTCTCCTCTGCGTTGCTTTTAATGCTCAACCGACCGCTCTAGTGGAAAGAACATCTTCATTCCCGTGTGTAATGAAGCAATTATGCTCATAAACGCAGGAAAATTAACTAGTTAGAGGTTAAACGGGGTTATTTTTTGCTATAACCAACAAGTGTGTTTTTGGAACAATGTAATTTGCAAATAAATTCATCGGAATCATCAGCATTAGATGTTATTGGATGATATTCAGGGGCGTCACTAGGTTTTAAGGATGGGGGGGGCTTAGCCCCCAGGAGATGCACAGGATGTGAGCAAATGTAAGGTTATATATATTTTTAAATTAAACTTATATTCTGGCCACTTTATATTGAATTTGTTGGCAGTTTTTTTTGAAAAAATAAATAAGGAAAATAATAAAACAGCACTAAATTATTTAGGGGTGCTTAAGAAAATAGGCCTAATGATGCCACTGATGACATTCATCCATTGTTTTTCACCCTCTGCAGCTCCCAGTGCTCCGTGCATAAGGGAAGAGTTGTGCACGGCTTCCTACGACACCATTTCTGTCCACTGGACATCCGATGATGAGTTCACCGTGGTGTCCTACGAACTCCAGTACGCCATCTTCACCGGACAGTCGAACATAGCTAGTAAGTACGAATGGTTGGAAAAGGAACGCTCAAATCAGTGCTGCAAGCGGTGCGATGTGTTGTTTTGAAATCATATTTTTAGTCTCGCCCACATCTTGTACCAAAGCCAGAAGAAAAGTGATAGAAAGACAAATGGCCTTGAAAATAGTTGTAGGGTTACGACAAACAATGACTGCCGACTGAATGGATACATTTATAGGCCATCAGAAATAAAATTAACATAAAACAGTTGATTGAATGAAGAAAAATTCTAATAATGGATTGGCCATTGTTCCGCACCTTTTTTAACCATCTGAAGACGGCCAAGGCATTAATGCACCTGCTGAGGGTTTTGGAAACATTTACCGCTCTCTATTTAGTAAAATAGTTCAGTCGAGCTGCTCCATCAGACAGCCTGCAGAGAGCTAACTTTTCACAGACAGAGTGGAGAAGGAGACGACAGGATGCCTCAAAAGTCAGGGAGGACAAAAGGAAAAGTAAAAAAAGCTCAGACAGGAGAAAGAAGCGAAGGGTCGACATTTGTCACCCAGTTCTTTCATAGGCAAGGTGTGTTAGTGGTTCATGTGATGAAAAGTTCAGGAACATTAGCTTGTCAGCAAAGCTAAGCTAGCTCACTTTTCTCCCCATCTTAACTCATATTTCTGAAGAAAACTCTGAATTTATTCATTCAGTGCTGCCCTACCAAGTAACTGTCATGTTGTTCTGTTCGCAAATATGGAAATGGTAGTCAAAAATATTGTTAAAATGCATCGTTTTATGTAAAACAGTATCCAAATTTTCCACCAGCTATAGGGCAGGCCAGTAAAATTTCTTTTATTTCCAGTATATATAGCAGGTGTGTGAATGATTAAAAAAACATTAATGTTGGCAGTAATAGGGGGAACAAGATTCAAATGCTGCTTAGGGCCCCATGTAGGCTTGGGCTGGCCCTGCCAGATCTGAGATCTGCTCAAGTTCAATCACGCTGTATGAGTGGTGGCCACTAGCTTCCCTTAGGCAGCTGGGAGTGCTTTTCTGAAAGCTCACAGAGTGGTGGAAGTAACGCCTTCAGCCTTTATGCTACTATCACCCTCAGATATTGTCGCACATCAAGCGACTGCAGCTCGTAGCGGATGAAAGGGGAAAGAGATTTGACAATAGCGCAGCCCTCGGTTAAAAAAAATAAAAAAAGACGACTCTTCAGAGGACGTACAGAACTCTATAGGTGCGAGATGTTGAAGGTTAAGTGGAACCGACTGAGTCCGTGTGTCTTTCCCATCATACCGTCTTTTTACTTTCGTTTCAACCGCGTTCAGAAGCGACAGCCGTCGAGCTGAAGTGACATTTACTTCCCTCTTCCTTTCACATCCCTGTTTCCTTCCGTTCACGAGATGCTGCAATTTCTTCTCACCTCCTGCTTTCACATCCGATAATGTCAGAGGTGTTGCTTTTGGCGTCTCACAATCCCCCCCCCCCCGGCAGCAATTCAGAAGAATCGCTGTGCGAGAAGTGAAAGCTCTCTAATGCTGATTTAAAACAGAAACAAATGACAACAACACCCTTAACCTACGCTTAATTGTTCTGAATGAGATTTCCTGTGGGAAATGTGTGTTAACATGCCAAGTGTGTTTGATGTTAATGCATTTAAGTCAACGACGCCACATAAATCGGTGCCATTCTTGCATCGAAATGTCCTTGTTTGTTTTAATTACACTTACGGTTGGCGTTGTGGTTAAAGCAAACATAAATGCAGAAATTGTCTCTCTATAAAGTGTTAATTGTAGAGCCCACCTTAACTGTGCGGGATTGAATACATGCAAATTTCATTTTCTCAGGCTGAAGATTGGAGAACGTTAGTTTTATTGCTTTTCATGCAGATGATGGTGAGTAAAACACACGCCAACAGGGTGTTAATGGTTTCCACTAGTGCCTTTTCACACCCTCTCACTTGTTGTCACTTCAGCTGGACTGGACTTAGCAGTTTTTCCTCTGCAGAAATCGTCATTGAACAAGTGAATATTGTTTCCCGGCAAATCGACTGACTTTCTCCTTATCTCGCACGTCTTCTCCCAGGTCTGTGTAACTCGTTGGAGAGCTGGATGATTGTCCCTAACATCAAGCAGAACCACTACACGGTGCACGGCCTGCAGAGCGGCACCAAGTATATCTTTGTAGTCAAGGCCATTAACCAAGCGGGGAGCAGGAGCAGTGAGCCAGGGACTCTGAAGACCAACAGTAAGTTCAAGGAAACCAACAACCCCACATGGAGTCGACCCTGACTGAAAATTCATATTCCAACATTCACGCAGATGCATTGTTATTATCATTTTCACTTGCTATTAAGGGTGTGACGATACACTCAGCTCACAAGACGATACACAATACTGGGTTCACGAGAATGAGACAATATTTTCACATTACTTTTATCCATCCATCCATCCATTCTCTTCCGCTTATCCGGGATCGGGTCGGGGGGGTAGCAGCTTAAGCAGGGAAACCCAGACTTCCCTCTCCCCAGCCACTTCGTCCAGCTCTTCTGGAGGGATCCCGAGGCGTTCCCAGGCCAGCCGAGAGAAATAGTCTCTCCAGCGTGTCCTGGGTCGTCCCCGGGGTCTCCTACCAGTGGGACGTGCCCGGTACACCTCACCAGGGAGGTGTCCGGGAGGCATCCTTACCAGATGCCCGAGCCACCTCATCTGGCTCGTCTCGATGCGGAGGAGCAGCGGCTCTACTCTGAGCCCCTCCCGGATGACCAAGCTTCTCACCCTATCTCTAAGCCCGGACACCCTGCAGAGGAAACTCATTTCGGCCGCTTGAATCCGTGATCTTGTTCTTTTGGTCACGACCCACAGCTCGTGACCAAAGGTGAGGGTAGGACCGTAGATCGACTGGTAAATTGAGAGCTTCGCCTTTCGGCTCAGCTCTCTCTTCACCACAACGAACCGATACAGCGTCAGCATCACTGCAGAAGCTGCACCGGATCGCCTGTCGATCTCCCGCTCCATTTTTCCCTCACTCGTGAACAACACCCCGAGATACTTGAACTCCTCCACTTGGGGCAGGACCTTCTCCCCGACCTAGAGAGAGCACTCCACCCTTTTCCGACTGAGGACCATGGCCTCGGATTTGGAGGTGCTGACTTTCATCCCAACCGCTTCACACTCGGCTGCGAACCGCTCCAGTGAGAGCTGAAGATCACGGCCTGATGAAGCCAACAGAACCACATCACCTGCGAAAAGCAGCGACGTGATACTGAGGTCACCAAACCGGACCCCCTCAATGCCTTGGCTGCGCCTAGAAATTCTGTCCATAAAAATTATGAACAGAATTGGTGACAAAGGGCAGCCTTGGCGGAGTCCAACCCTCACTGGAAACGAATCCGACCTACTGCCGGCAATGCGGATCAGACTCTGGCAACGGTCGTACAAGGACCGAACCGCCCGTACCAGGGGGTCCGGTACCCCATACTCCCGGAGCACCCCCCACAGGACTCCCCGAGGGACACGGTCGAACGCCTTCTCAAAGTCCACAAAACACATGTGGACTGGTTGGGCGAACTCCCATGCACCCTCCAGGATCCTGCTGAGGGTGTAGAGCTGGTCCACTGTTCCACGGCCAGGACGAAAACCACATTGCTCCTCCTGAATCCGAGATTCGACTTCCCGATGGACCCTCCTCTTCAGAACCCTTGAATAGACTTTACCAGGGAGACTGAGGAGTGTGATCCCCCTATAGTTGGAGCACATCCTCTGATCCCCCTTCTTGAAGAGGGGAACCACCACCCCGGTCTGCCAATCCAAAGGCACTGTCTGACTGTTGCAGAGACGTGTCAACCACGACAGTCCCACAGCATCCAGAGCCTTTAGGAACTCCGGGCGGATCTCATCCACCCCCGGGGCCCTGCCACCGAGGAGCTTTTTAACCACCTCGGCGACCTCAACCTCAGAGGTAGGAGAGCCGGCCCCAGAGTCCCCAGTCTCTGCTTCCGCATAGGAAGGCGTGTTGGTGGGATTGAGGAGGTCCTCGAAGTATTCTCCCCACCGATTAACAACGTCCCGAGTCGAGGTCAGCAGCGCCCCATCCCCACTATACACAGTGTTGGTGGTGCACTGCTTCCCCCTCCTGAGACGCAGAATGGTGGACCAGAATCTCCTCAAAGCCGTCCGGAAGTCATTCTCCATGGCCTCACCGAACTCCTCCCACACCCGAGTTTTTGCTTCGGCGACCGCCAAAGCCGCATTCCGCTTGGCCAGCCGGTATCTGTCAGCTGCCTCCTGAGTCCCACAGGCCAAAAAGGCCTGATAGGGCTCCTTCTTCAGCTTGACGGCATCCCTTACCGCAGGTGTCCACCAACAGGTTCGGGGATTGCCGCCACGACAGGCACCAACCACCTTATGGCCATAGCTCTGGTCGGCTGCCTCAACAATGAAGGCAGGGAACATGGCCCATTTGGACTCAATGTCCCCCACCTCCCTCGGGATGTGGTCGAAGTTCTGCCGGAAATGGGAGTTGAAACTCCTTCTGACGGGGGACTCTCGAAGCCAACTCACCACCAGGTGGTGATCGGTTGACAGCTCTGCCCCTCTCCTCACCCAAGTGTCCAAGACATGCGGCCACAAGTCCGGTGACACAACTACAAAGTCGATCATCAAACTGCGGCCTAGGGTGTTCTGGTGCCAAATGCACATATGGACACCCTTATGCTTGAACATGGTGTTCGTTATGGACAATCCGTGATGAGCACAGAAGTCCAATAACAGAGCACTACTCGGGTTCAGATCGGGGGGCCGTTCCTCCCAATCAAGCCTCTCTAGGTCTCACTGTCATTGCCCACGTGAGCATTGAAGTCCCCCAGCAGAATGAGGGAATCCCCAGAGGGGGCGCTCTCCAGCACCCCCTCCAAGGACTCCAAAAAGGGTGGGTACTCTGAACTGTTGTTTGGTGCATAAGCACGCACAACAGTCAGGACCCGTCCCCCCACCCGAAGGCGGAGGAAGGCTACCCTCTCGTCTACCGGGGTAAACCCCAATGTACAGGCACCGAGCTGCGGGGCAATAAGTATGCCCACACCTGCTCGGCGCCTCTCACCGCGGGCAACTCCAGAGTGGAATAAAGTCCAACCCCTCTCAAGAGGACTGGTACCGGAGGCCAAACTGTGTGTGGAGGTGAGTCCGACTATATCTTGTCGGAACTTCTCCACCTCACACACCAGTTCGGGCTCCTTCCCTGCCAGAGAGGTGACATTCCACGTCCCTAGAGCTGGCTTCTGTAGCCGGGGATTGGACCGCCAAGCCTTCGGCTGCCACCCAACTCACAGCGCACCCGACCCCCTTGGCCCCTCTCATGGGTGGTGGTGACCCATGCTGCCTTTTCGGGCTGTGCCCGGCCGGGCCCCATGGGTGTAGACTCGGCCACCAGGCGCTCGCCCACGGGCCCCACCTCCAAGCTTGGCTCCAGAGGGGGGCCCCGGTAACCCGCAAGGGAAAACAAGGGAAAACGTTGGTTCTTGATCTTTTTCACCATAGGAGGTCTTGAGCCGTACTTTGTCTGGTCCCTCCCCTCGGACCTGTCTGCCTTGGGTGACCCTACCAGGTGCAAAAAACCCCCGACAACATAGCTCCTAGGTTCACTGGGACACACAAACCCCTCCACCACGATAAGGTGACGGCTCAAGGAGGCTTTTAGGAAAACTAAAATGACAAAATATATAAGTGGAGAAACAGTTATTTAACAGTATCTCTTTTTTAGAAAGAGTTTATTATCTTAAATAATTCAGAAAAAATACATAAAATCATTTCTTGTCAAAATTAGTGCTTTAGTACCTGTAACATTTGTGATGATGTTACAGCATATATATGAATGCTTTTTGTTGTTTGGTTCTGGTGTTGTACTTTGTAGATGGTCCCTGGACTACCTCTGCAACAGCCAATACTCATTAGTAGCATTTTTTTCTGTGGAACACTGGGGACGCATCATTTCTGTAAAAATATGGTTGTAGCTTAGCTAAGTCAATAAATGAGCTGTTGCTCATTTCAAAAAAAAAAAAAAAAAAAAAAAAATCTATTTCTTTTCCGTGACCTCCTTCTCCTCAACCAGGCCAGCCATTCAAGCTGGACCCCAAATCTGCCCACAAGAAGCTGAAGGTGTCCCACGATAACCTGACAGTGGAGCGGGACGAAACCACGTCCAAGAAAGGCCACAGCCAGGAGCGCTTCTCCAGCCAGAACAGCTACGGCGTGGTGGGGAACGTCTATATCGACAGCGGCCGCCACTACTGGGAGGCTTTAATCGGAGGGAGCACATGGTGAGTTTTATTGAGTGACACATTTGGAGCATGAGTAAAGGTTCCAAGGTAACAGAAGCCTCCACTTCCCCCTCAGGTACGCTGTGGGTATAGCCTACAAATCAGCCCCAAAGCACGAGTGGATCGGCAAGAACTCGGCCTCCTGGGTGCTCTGCCGCTGCAACAACTCCTGGGTGGTCCGTCACAACAGCAAAGAGCTAGCCATCGAGCCGTCGCCCCACCTGCGACGCGTCGGGGTCCTGCTGGACTACGATGCCGGCTACGTGACCTTCTACGACGCTGTGGGCTCCCAGCACCTGCACACGTTCCACGTCTCCTTCGTCCAGCCCGTGTGCCCTGTGTTCAATGTATGGAATAAGTGTCTGACGATTCTCACCGGTCTGCCCATCCCTGACCATCTGGAGGGACTGGAGCCTGATAACTGAGAACTACATTCAGTTCGCTTGAGCTGGTCTTAATTATCGTAAAGCTGTACTGGGCAAGATTTGTGAAAACGATTATCTTTGGACGATCCATTTTCAATTCGTAGATTTGCTCGATTTTCCGAAATTGGGGAGCGAAAATGAATGAAATGAATGAAAAACTCCAATTTGTGCAAAATTTACCCAGTGCAGCTTTAACATGCAAAGACAAAAGAAGAGATGCCTGTTATCTCACAAAGCTTCGCAAAAATTGATTTTCAGTTGTTTATTATGGTTTCTTATGGCGCTGGTTCAAGCTGGATGACAGAAATCTGGAGTCAATCCAGAAGAAACTAGAAGAAATGGACAAGAGTTGAGCCAGAAATTTATACTCTGAGGCACTTTGGGCCACGGTGTGGGTGCATTTGCACCATAGCAACAAGGAAAAAAGCCACAAATCAATTTCTAATTTTCTTTTTTTGTATACCATGTCATCAAATATAGCACTTTGAAATTCCCTTAAAGTACACACATGCTTACGCTGCATACAGACACACAAAATTGTGCGATTACGCACGCACACAACCCCAGGTTTTGGGGTTGCTGGAAAGAACCGAATAACGGAAAGATGTATATTTTGTAAATTCAATACATACCTCCCCTTATCTTTCCCTCGTTCATTAAAAAGGAACCAAAGTAGCCATTGTTTGTCCGTACAGATGTCTTTACAGAAATTTTACATAAATGCTGAATTATTTTTTAAAATAAGTGACAGAGAGGAAATAGAATTATGTTAATGTTAAATGCAGGGTTCCCTTAAATGTAGACCTTGTTTTTTTGCACATGTGCTTTTTGTCGCCTAAAATGTATTGTGGTGCAATTATACATGCATTCATATTGGGAAAGTGTTGTACTTATTGTTAATTTCATTTGTTTTGGTTTTTTTTGGGGGTAGCCAGACGACTCCTGCCATTACGAGTTAACGTGATACATTATGTGTCACTTGTGATAGAGTTGCCTCAGCGAATTGGGGTAAAACGCACATTTGAGTGTGATTTTCTTTTTCCTTTTTGATAACAACAAGGCTGTTCAGTGAGACATGTTTGCGTTGACCAATACACCAGAACCATTTGTTTGCGTTGAACAAGGAGTGTCTTCCATTATTCCCATTTCCAGTTTTACGCAATTAAATACACAACCTTCACGTTATCGAGGCAGCCATGCACAGGAGGACCGTCCTCAGCACGTTGTTGATGTCAATAGGGTATTGTTAATACTTTATCCTATAATTAAATATTGTTCTACATGTAATAATATTAGCAGTGGTAGCAGATGACAGCAGTGACAAAAATGGGGCTCCTCAGTTTCTCAATGTTGCTTTCTGTCAGTACCTGGTACACTTAAAAGTATAATGACCAGGGCTATCGAAGTTAGCGCGCTAATGCGATTAACACGTACTAACGTGATTAATCAGCATCATTGTGATTAATCAGTATCGACGCAATTAATCTGTGATTAATCCGTGTTATTGCTAATTTGCGTGACGGTCACTCTACTTGGACAAACTTTGACAGCCCTGTTATACTATATATTATTATATTGTGACAAATTAATACTTTGGTGGATTATTTGTTTGCCGAATTCCAGGAGAAGCTTGGACAGATTCAGAAAAGATGGTTGATCTAATTTTATCGGCACGTTTGATTGTTAGTTACGACTGTGATGTTAATTTCCTAGGCTTTTTGAATGCCGTTCTGCTTCGTGACCTGCCGATTTGTCTCTGCAATGCATTGTGGAACAGAATTAACGTTGCGCAAGTTGATGCGTTAATGCTGATAAATCACATTAACATGCTAAGTTCGACAGCCTTCATATTGACAAAGAATTTTAATTCTGTGTCTCCTTGGCAATTAATTGAACTGTATGCTTTCATTGTGTCTGTTTACGAATATGTAGTGCTTCATTTAATGTCTCCATTTGAACTTTTACGACTGTAAAGTTACATGTTCCGTCTCTGTGGACATTTTTTTTGAAAACAGGATCCGAGTGCTTGCATCACCGTTGTCTCAGACAAGTCTATGAGAAGGTCAAAAAATAAATGTTGTTTCTTTCCATATTTAAGTGTGCAATTTTGTCCCCAGTGAGGTAAAACCGTGGCATGAGAAATGTCAAGAGCCAATCTCATAAAAGCAGGACGGGGTGAAATGCCAGGAGCCATTTTCTTCCTGGAGGATGTCCAAACAAAGATCACATTTTGAGGAAATTCAATAAGTTTGGACTCTGACATTTTGGGTCTGTACTGAAACATGAAAATGTTCTCCTCAGTTTGAGAGCTAAATATCCAATGTTTAAAGATGCTATAAACCAAAATCTTTTATTAACTATGGATCAAATGTGAAATGTGAAAGGGGTTGCTCTGCAGTTATCAACCAACTCTGGGCTTGATGCAGAGGAACCACACTGCTCCAGTCACAAACTGACTTTCTTTAAAATATTTAAAGATGGCAGTGGATAGATTTATCTGGCAAAGTGGGATCTAATTGTCATCACCAGTGACGTTGCTCGGGTCTGTTGGGGCTCCAAGCAAGAAATCCCTGGGACCCCCACCTTTGCTGTTGCTGTGGAGAAAATTTTGGCAGCCTAACCCCTAATTTCCGCTAAATGCGGAATGATGCCGATATTTCTTCAGAGCTGATTTTTTTTTTCATTTTCACTAAATGTGGCACGGTGCGGACGTGTCAATGCCTGCCGAAAACAAAGAGACTGAGATTCTATTTTTGTCAAAGACAGAGCAGATTGTGCGGGACATCCTTTTTATTTTCAAAATAAAATAAACTGTGTTCATGGTGGATCGTAATCAAAGGGAAAAGACTGGGTAAAAGGTCTTTTAGACACAGTTTAACTGTTTTAACACCATGGGTGAGGAGATGCTGATTATAATATTATAATAACAATATGATCTTGTTCGTCCTCGTGCTTCCAACTGTCCGGCGGAGCTGCTACAGACGGATCTGATGGGTGTTGACGGATTGGCGGATGACGGACTTTGGCGTCACAATACTCATCGCATGGGGTCGCTGTGGAATGGCTAGATTTAAGTGGGATCTGATCATCACACAATAAGAGAATAATGTAATTATCCTTTGTATAATTAGACTCATTAGCTTCTGGGAACAGATGCTGCACAGGCACATCTGCACTTTCTTCCACATGATGTATCATCCAGGCAGATGTTCACATCCCACTAAGTTTAGACCACAACTTGTTCAGTTCACTAGAGTTGACACTAGAGAGTTTACTTTGTGAACGCCCCTTCCTGATCTTTCCAGGAGCAATTGTTCTTCGACAATGTGGTACCAGTAGGGGGGTTTGTCGCCGAATAACTAGCTTAAGCTAAAGCTCTGTGTGTTGTTCACACGGTTCAGTGGCGTGAGTGGGCAAAATGAGTTTACCTAGCGCTCCACTGAGCAGACAATGAAAAAGACATGAAAGCAATTTACAGGTCACCATCCGCAAATAATGGAGGGGTTTGTCTGTAATTCACAGTGTGGGCAGATTTCAAAAGCATTGATAGCAGTCATCAGTGCTTTCTATAACTGCTGCTGCACAAAATAAACGGTACATACATGTTGATTAATCATGTTCCTTCCTGTTACGTTCTGCATCCAAAAACACAGAAAAACAAAACGTGGGTTACTGACTGACTGTAATTAGAAAAATGTGTCATAAAAAACAGTTTTTACAGGCTTACATCAATGACACAATTACGGCCGTTGCATATTAAATGGAGAAAATCAAAAGTGACGAGTCATGACTCATGGGGCCATCTGTGCTTCTCTAAATAGGAGTATGTTGAGCACGAATCGTGCCGTTTCTTGACACGTGGATGTCCACGGAGAGCAATTATCTTTCCTATGAGACAACTTTCCATTTCCAGCGTGTATGCCACAGATTTGTTCTTAAGTGGCGTGTCTACTCGTTCCTTACATGACGTGAAATAATTAATTCCTTGTAGGCCCGCTACGAATGCGGTATGCCTTCAGATTGTCAAACATCTGCATTAGAAAAATGAAAATATGGCCTTCCATTGTAACCTCTTCCACCAGCTTAATCCAATTTAAGTCAAGTTCAGCGGTTAAAAGTGCTTACGGTCCTCTTGTGTTCACATGCAACACTCTGGGTGACATTTCAAAAACAATCGATAAACTAATGCCGCTCGCCTGAAATGCACAACAAAAGGTTGAGGACCGACTATTGTATTAACCTTTGTCAAAAGAAGGACTTGCTGAGCTTTCTTGTTGTTGTTTCTACACAACCTTGGTTCACAGCGACGCACCACTGCTATATTCACACTTGTGAAGTGTGAAGATCCAGTAGCGTCAAGAGCTTGGGCCTTTCTTGCCTCAAGGCCACCTTGAATAGAAAGAAGCAACAACTGTTTGTCGGTAAATCTTTCTCCCCGTGGAATTCGAACAACTGACCTTCCTTCACAAGACCACTCCTCTCTCCTTTAGGCCAACACTGTCCTACTTTTGTACATTGTGCTGCTGCCACTGCAACCACTCTTGTATGGGCAGTCTGGAGGCTCGGCCTTCCCCAGAGGATTAATACAGCCAAGCCACAGCACAGAAAGAAAGACAAGACTCTAAAAGACATAGCCTCTGTGCTCCTGAGGGAGCTGTGCATCACTTCTACAGGCCCCTGTGTTCCTGATGTGCATAATATGTGAGGGGTTAACAGTCTCAGCATTGTATCTGCAGCTACTCTTTGACAATGTGGAATTTCAAGCAAATTGGCGATGGAGGCAGAAGCAGTGGAGAGATAAGAGTAACTCCCTGAGGAGTGGATCTGGAAAATGGGACATTTTGGTACAAAAGCACAGGAACAACAACGACTAAATGAAGCTATGTCTGACTATTGAGTTAGTGGGTCTAACTTGGCCATTCTGAGTGAGGACGCTGCACAAAACACGAAATTCTGATCAGATATCAGAAATGGAAACCAGAATATAAAAAAAAAACTAGGTTAGTTAAAATGTACTATAAGCAAATGTGACGTAATCAGTTATTCGCAAAGGAAGCCAGCACAAAACAGACTCTGCAAAGACACATTCTCGAACAATCAAGTGGACTAGCAACCAGTGGCGTGCCCCCCCCCCGTCAGAGGTCGAATTGCAAACCACGTCACGTCAATCAGAGAGTCGATCATGCAGGGTGGCACCTGGGGCGGTCAATCAGATTTCAGTGGTGGCATGTGCCACCCCAAGCCACCCCCCCTAGACATGACCCTGCTAAAAACAACGAACAAGCAACATCTTGCTGATAAATGAGTCCGCTTGTGAAACAACACCACAACATTGAATGCTAAACTCCAATCCAACAACTGATTCCTTCTCTATAGACAGACAATAAATGGAAAGAGCTATGGACACCACGGCGGGTGTAGCGATCATCATTAGGCCACATAAACACTTGGTATTGAATCGACAGCACAGTAAAACATCGGCAAACAGATATATCAGTGAACTTACCTGCAGGGCTGGAAAGAGCATTAAAATAAACACTCAAGTGAACATAAAGTTAAAAATGATCTTTAACTCATTGGGTGCCATTGACGTATGTAAACGTTTTTTTGGCGGCTGGCACAAGGGGGCGCTCTCACGCACCCTGTGTGGAATTTTGGGGCTTCTGGGATATATAGTCAGAACATAAAGACACGGTATAATCCACAGATATCAAAACAGGAAGTGGAGACATCAGGATTAGAGAGCAAAACAGTGGTGATTTTGGTGAAAGTGGCCTCTACTCTACCTCTGATAAAACAAGAACGGAACAAGGTAAAAACAAGCATTTTTTTTTCATGATGAAATAGAGAGTCTCTTCTTTCATTTGAGCTAGTCAGTGTTTTCAGAGACATCGTACAAAATATTCTGTGAGTCTTCAAAATGTCCAAAAACACCGGTTTCAGGCAGTTTCGGTTTCATTAAAGGGCTGGCACTCAATGAGTTAAATAGCATTAAATGGTAATGTAAGCCTAGACACCAGGGGACCCTGTGCCTGTGCTTACAACATTATCAATCTGAAATACACTTTACAATACACCTTCCTCTGGTTGCAACCAGGAAAGAGACAAAACCAGGCAAGTAAAAGGGCCAACAAGGGCTATGGACACCATGGCGGGTGTAGCACCATAATCAGACATAAAGCAGCATCAAGCCATGGAGAAACACAAATGATAAGATGCTCTGCAACACAGCGGCTGCCAACACTTTAATGCATGCACAGTAAGTTACATTTACGGGCGTAGGTTTGATCGAAAATTTGGAAAATTTGGGTTTGCAGAATGAGTAGTTTTAGAGGTGACATCATGCCAATTCTGTCCTCCCTAAACATGTAAACCTACACCCTTGGTGATTTAGAGCAATATAGTAGTATGTTAGCACTCACCGGTCTGAGGGTTGATCTGTGAGCTCCAGGAAGTCCTCCAGAGGCTCTGCAGACAAAGAAAAGCATCCTTAAAACACTTCAATAAAGGTAAAAGTTCTTAAATGGGGTGCAGAAATCACATTTTAACATGTTAGACACAGGATGCGTGTGGTGTCGCTGTGGTATCGTCATGCTGCTGCTCACCAGGTGCGACGTGGAGTCAGTAATTAGGCCTGATCAGATGTACAGTCACCTGTTAGCTGGTTTCTAGCTCAGGGCTTTTGAAAGGAAACGAAGTAGACAATAATATCATTGTCAAAATCCTCAATAAAAACTTTTTTCAGTTTGTTTTATGGATATTTAAGCCTCTATGTCTAGAAGCAGTCCTCTAAACGTCCAGCAGATGTCACTGTTTGGATTCAGAAAACGAAGCATGCAACCCACAGAAATGTCACTGCATAATGGACGGTAATTGGCAACAGAAACACTATTGACGGACTTTTCTCTCCTCAGACCCGCTGCGTGAGACAAATCAATTGATTGTTATCCATTATAATCAACGGTATGTATTTCAATATTGCCTAGACCCAACGTCTGGCTTTTTAATCACGTCCATTTATCGCAACATATCTCATTTATCCTCATCTCTGCTGATTTCAACTTTATTACACTTAGCTGATAAAAAAATCCATGAATGGATAGCAGACTGGCGGTGACTCTTTTGGACCTTCATCAAAACACTCCTCTATGTCACTATTTATTAAATTCACAATTTGGTCAGCAGACTGTTACTCACAAGCTATTGCAGTAATAGAGAGTGTAGTTGTGTTAAGTCATAAGGCTTGACTGCAGCCATAACATTTCATGAGTGTTTTGGAAAGATCAATACGCAATCAGGAGGTTGTCGGTCATTTTTGTTCATTTCCTGAAGGCGATTCAGTTGCTAGAGTGAGCGTGAGCATGAAACCTGCACTCATCACTGGGCCCAATCATTGGCGTCATTAGAGTTTTTTGCATTTGATCTGCCCACAGCAACACTGCTTTTTTTATTTTGCTCCAGAGATACCATTTGGGCCTTTTATGCAAAGGGGGGCATTTATCACAATCATAGTATCATTAAACATAGCCACTTTTTGAGAAATCTCACGCCCCACTGTGACAAAATAATTGCTGGCGTGAGGGTAAGATTACCATTATTATGGGAATGTTATTAGCTATTGTTGCTAACAAGTTCCAGGTCAGTGATAAGCACAGAGGTGGAAAAAGCAACGAGTGAATGGAAGGATCAGGGGCGTCACTAGGTTTTGAAGATGGGGGGGGGCTTAGCCCACAGAAGATGCACAGGATCGAATATATTTATACAGTATATACGTATATGTGTATATACTTATACATATACATACACGTAAAATTTAATCAGATTTTAATCAGATTAATCACACAATATATTGTTATTCATTTTTTATCTATCTATTAATCGCATTTTGTTTTGCATGAAAAAAACAGAAATAAGGGACTATACCTGCACTAACCATTTTTATGAACCACCTTCACTAATAACACACAAAAAGCAAACACAACCCCGTTTGTTCTTCCATACATTGTGGATGTGTATATGTATATGTATGTATAGGTTATATGATTATTTATTTACACTCATATTCTGGCAACTTTTTATCGACTTTGTTGGCATTTTTTGTAACATAAAGTAAATAAAAAAATAAAACAAAACCAAAGGGGGCTAAAAAATGTTTTTTTTGGGGGGGGGGGGCTTCAGCGCCCCTAAAATAGGCCTAATGATGCCACTGGGAAGGATATTGGCAGATATTTGAGATGCTATTTGCCAAACTGTTCCGCCTTTCTGGTCAAGCGTCTTGATGAGGACAGCCACAGCTGCAGAGTTTGCAACCGGCGAGAATCCTCGGATTTTGGAGGACTATCTGTGAGAGCTTCGGGACTGGGGTTTGGATCTGGAGTGGCCCTCTTCGCTTGGCTTAAGTACGTCAGGGAGGATGCCGGGAGGCTTTCTGGGCCTCTCTTGTGAGGAGGTGGAGTAGCCACAGGGGTTTCTGGGCACTCTTACTGACTGCTGACCTCAGGAAAATCCTCCAAGAAGCCTTGGAGCTTTCTGCCTGGCTTTATTCTCACAAAGTTCTGTCAGAAAGCTAATGAGAGCGAGTAATCCTTTGTCATCCTGCAATTAGCCCCCGCGCAGTGTGTGCTAATTGTAGGCTAGCTGTTGGGGGATTTGGACGTAGCAGGTATTCCATTGTTGCCTCGTCATCCTGGCTTTCAGCATCACTTCTTCTGACAACAAATGGTATGAAGCTACGTTAGCTTCTTGAAAAACAAGCGGAAAAGCAGAGCAGATAGAGGGTCGTTAATGAAAATGAGGTCTTATCAGGACTCCACCGTCTCCCAGCTAACACTCAACCAAACTTCCTTCTTGCCAAAACCTATTTAGAATCTTGCGATAACATTTTTTTGGGAATGACACCCCTCATTTCTTCTTTACCGCATTTGATCTTACCCCTGCATGACTTAGTGCCCCACTTGGGCCACCCCTGTGAAAAAGATCTGGACATGCCACTGCCTGTTTCTCAGCACTTTCTTGCATCACTCACTCAATCCCGCTTTGATAGTCTCGCAATTTTATCCACACAGCCAGTGAAGAATCCAATTAGTCTGCACCCCTCAATCATAAAATCTTCAGTCCGGTTGAAACAAACTTGGACGGACACGCTTTTACTGCTTCGCTGCCTAATTAAGAGACGATAATTCATTGCTCTCCAAAATAGCGAGAGCTTTTGTGCACTCAAGTAATTGGAAAAAAAAATATAAGGGAGACAAGAGAGGGGAGCAACCAAGCGACGAGAAGCGATAAAGGCATGAAATAAAAGGTAGCTAAGTGTTAGCTAGGTGTTTGAGCTGTTGCTGCTCATTTCTCCCTTCACTCCAAAATAAAAGTCTTTTACCAAAGGAGTGGGAGTGGGGCAACGCAGGTGTGTTTCATCTCCGTTCTTTAAAATTCAGCAGAGCATGTCTTGTATCAGCAACACATCGCTTTTCATTTTTTTTATACGTACAAGTACAAAAGCGCAAGAGTGCATCTCTTACCCGGCAAGGTGGAAGAACAAACGGGGTTGTGTTTGCGTTTTGTGTTTTTGTTTTTTTTTGTGTTTTTTTTTAACTTTTGTGCCGCTGAGAAACAAATTGAGTTTTACACCTTTCAAGTGGCAACACGTCTGAGACGTGAGTGGATTTAGTTTGGTCTTGGTCTTGGTAATTTGAAATCAATTCTACAGTGTGAAAAACTTGGGCACTTGGGTATCTGGAGTGCCTACCAACCAGACTGTGAAATAATGAAACCCAGTTAGTGGATTGTGGGCTGTCTAGGTCAGAAAACAAACCATTTAGATTTAGCTCCCATTTTGTCATATAAAGGCTCATTAGGATTGGCTTGTAAGCCAATCAGAGCAGAGCGGGCTTCTTAAAGAGACAGGCGCTAAAATGGAGCGCTAAAACTTTAGAGCATGTAGACACGTTCTAATCCCAGGCCTTTTTTTAAGGGAGGCGGAAGCCCCCCTAAAACATTCTTCATTCTTTGAGCCACCTTAGTTATTTATTTATTTATTTTACAAAAAAGTACCAACAAATTCAATATAAAGTGGCCGGAATATGAGTCTAAATTCCATACATTATCTATCTATCTATCTATCAATCGACATGTATATAATTTCTAGCTATCTATTTATACATTGTTATCTGTTTTTACATTTCTATCTGTACATTTCAATCAATCTATCTATCTCTCCAGCTATCTACCCATATATATGTATATACATTTCTATCTGTTTATCCATCATCCATATATATGTGTACACATTTATCTATCTATCTATTTATCCACATATACCTTTCTATCCATCCATCTATCTATCAATCTATGTGAGATGAGTTATGGAAACAGCATAATACAGATTTTCAGAATGAGATCTTATTACGAACATTTTCAAATTAAAATGCGTGAAATGACAATATTATTCTGAGAATTATCTGGACATTTTTTCGGCGCACAACCAATATATATATATATATATATATATATATATATATATACATACAGAAATACATATATACACGTTTGCTAACAGCCTGTGCGTGTCCTGGGGGCTAAGCCCCCCTGTCCTTAAAGCCTAGTGACACCCCTGTCAAACCCAAAATGCAGATATGAACGTTAAAATGAGCATCGTATTACATCTTTAAAACACAACATATTACAATAAGGAATAAAATACGATCAATTCCTCCAAATTAGACGCTTATAAGCCTCATTTTTTTAAGTGTATGATGAGGAAATGAATGTGGTCAGTGGAAATGCCTTGTCAGGGACGGTAAAGTCTGAACGTGAGAAGAGATAAAAACATGAATTTTGTTTGAGCCAGAGGAGCAAATAGAGGATGTGTGATATTAGGTGGAGTTTATGTGTGAAGCAGAGAGGAGAGGAAGATGCACATTTGTATGTGCAAATGTGCGTGGGCGTGTGCGTGCTGGCGGCGGCGTTTGCTCTTGCCTGAGTGCGTTTGCACAGAGGAGAGCGGATATGACAGGCCTGTCTGTTGTCTCCCCACAATAATTGCTCATGGATTACCTGAGGCGAGTCCCACTGGAGATACTTAGAAATGACACTCCCAGGTGACTCCTCGAATCATGTTCATATCCGGTCTGAGCGAGAGGGTTTGATTTTGCTTTGCCTGATGCGCCGCGGATCATTGTGTGATCCACTATCTCTTCCTTATTACATGCACTGTGCGCACAGACACTTTCTCTCAGCTATGACTCAGCTGAATTCCACGTGGTTGACAGACTTATTACAGGAATATTTTGGTGCAAACTGCATTTTGTCTGGAAGACTTTTTCTGATGCTGAAGCATCAGTGTTTACCTGGTTGAGAGAGTAAACGCTTCTCCAGGGGCGTCACTAGGTTTTACGGATGGGGGGGCTTAGCCCCCAGGAGATGCACATATATACACATATATACACACATATATATACATAAACACATCATATTATTTCATAACTGTGCAGCAGAATTAAAAATAAAATGTTTCAAAACCAGAGGAAGCCACGGGATGCAGCAGGGGTGTCACTAGGTTTTAAGGATGGGGGGGCTTAGCCCCCAGGAGATGCATAAGATCTGAGCAAACATGTGTATATGTATTTCTGTATGTTTGTTTTGGGTGTGCGCTGAAAAAAATGTCCAGATAATAAATAAGAATAACATTATCGTTTCGCACATTTTAATCTGAAAATGTTCGGAATAACATCTTATTCTGAAATATATTCTGGACACATATTGACTTTGTTGGCACTGTTTTGTAAATAAATAAATAAATAAAAAAAAAAATTAAACAACACCAAATTAATTAGGGGGGATAAAGAATTTTTAGCCTTTAGCCCCCCCCCCCAAAAAAAAAAGGCTTAATGATGTCACTGCTCTTTTCATCTTTCTACTGGCTACCAGCAAAGCCCTACATTGACTGCTAGCTATTGTTTGTACTAGTCATAGCTAAGATGAAAATCATGCACCATTTGATTTGTAAATTCCAGAAGGGGCCCTCCAAATATCTGCACACATCCCTGCACACTCGGACTCATTAACATAGCCTTTTCTCTGGGCTGCTATTCCTTCTACACAATGATGTTAGCTTTGCAGACAATTAATCCGTTGTGATGCAATCCCATTCAAACTGTAGAAATCTGTAACTGGCACGACTCAGGAAAAGTGAAAATTCCACTCAGAGTTTGGCAAGTTGTTGCTTTTTTTCACCACCGCAGCTCATTTATGGTCAACAGAGGGAGAAACATGGTTGAAAACACTCATAAAGGTTTGTGCAGTTTTATCAGTCAGTGATAATGTGATTGATAGTGAATTAGTATTAAAAAAGTGATAGTTGCAACATTTTTTTCAATATCCCCATGCATAGACTGGACGTTATTTCACACTTCCAAAAGTGTAGAATGGAGGGCTTTTTTTTTCCGTAACGTTCATTGATTTGATAGTAAAATATGTCCTCTTGCAAGTACCCTCCTTATAATTGACTGGACTTAAATAAACGCCCCTCAACTGCAAGGTGAGATAGGGAAGTGAATGACAATGTGTAATCCTTGGCGAGGTTGTCCCCGAGCGCACACATTGTATTAAACACTGTCCCTCATTTACTTGAATATACTAAAAATCCAGGACTTTCTTGGCTCATTGTGACCATTAAAAACTGTGAAAGAGAGCAGGAACTCTGCGACAACTGGAGGGTGATAAACGTTCTGGAAATGAATGTTTTTATTGTCACATAAAAGCCGAAATAGTTTGGCAGAGATCCCTTCATCAGCGAGACGTGACGGAGAGAAAATTGTGCAGGAATACTTGCTGAAAACTCAGTCATCAGATGAAGGTTACATTTATCAGATTCTATGCTCCCTGTCAGGGGCGTCTCTAGGTTTTAAGGATTGGGGGTCTCAGCCCCCACCCTTGTGTGGGCTAATATAATTTGTGTGTGTGTGTGTGTGTGTGTGTGTATATATATATATATATATATATATATATATATATATATATATATATATATATCGCCTCCCAAGAGGGCAGTTTTGCACGTTTTTCAACAATTGGGCAATGAGGGCGGGGCCTGCATTTAAAGTCTATCAAGACTCTCCAGTTGGTCCAGAACGCTGTAGCACGTGTTCTGACCAGAACCAGGAAAAGAGACCATATTTCTTCGGTGTTAGCCTCTCTGCACTGGCTCCCTGTAAAATCTAGAATAAAATTTAAAATCTTCCTCCTCACCTACAAGGCACTGAATGGTCAGGCACCATCTTATCTTAAAGAGCTAATAGTGCCTTATAATCCAGCTAGAACTCTGCGTTCTCAGAATGCAGGACTATTAGAGGTTCCTAGGGTTTATAAAAGTAGAATGGGAGCTAGAGCTTTCAGTTATCAAGCTCCTCTTCTGTGGAACCAACTCCCTCTTTTAGTCCGGGAGGCAGACACCATCCCCTAATTCAAGAGTAGGCTGAAGACTTTCCTTTTTGATAGTGCTTATAGTTAGGACTGCTGGGGGCTTCACCCCCCCTTAAATAGGCCTGATTACGCCACTGCTGCCTGTAATCAAAGATAAAGCAGGAAGCCACAGCTGATATGAACCTAACGGATGCCTTCAGACCCAGGCAGGCTCTTAGTGAGCGGGGTGTTTGATAGAGTTCTACTGCCGTTCCACAGAATCCCAGCGAGACTGAAAGGTGCAGGTAACATTCAATTACATACCTTTCTACACATAGTATGTGTTGAACCATGGTGGGTCCTGAAGTAGATGAGGGGTGACAGGGATTCGCTCAAAACTCACTGGTCCTTGTATTTTCTTCACGAGCACACACTCACACGGTGGTTGATGAAGCAGTTCCTGCCAGGAGTTTTTAGCCTTTGGTAACTTCAACTTGAACTTTGGTAACAGATGAATGAGGCCCCAGGTTTTCTGTAGTGGTTGAGTTTTGAGATACAAACATAAATACAAATATGTTATTGTAATCTGACTAAATATAACTGAAAATCCAATCTCTTTCATTTGTCATTGATTGCTGATTAATTCCTAACTGGATGACCACTACACAGTAGTAGTAGCAGAATTTCGCACAGACATGTAATAGGACAAAATGAATAACACATGGACATAAAGTTAAAATAACAAATGGATATCTACATTATTCCATTTCCTGTTAGAAAGGTGCACTGGGGTGGGGGGGAATGGCGTTTGCCACGCCTTGTGGCCCAATTGTTGAAAAATGTGCATGTAAATGCCCACTTTGGAGGTACAAACGTGCACTAAAGTGCCATCTTGGGAGGCAATATATATATATATATATATATATATATATATACAGTATATATATACACACATATATACAAATATATATATACGTGTATATATGTATATATACATATACATATACTGTATACACGTATATATATATATATATATCCAAATTAGCCTCACCAGGGTGGGGGCTAAGACCCCCATCCTTAAAACCTAGAGACGCCCCTGACAGGCAGCATAGAACCTGATAAATTTAACCTTCCTCTGATTACTAAACTTAAAAACATGCTTAACTGCTCTCTGGGGGGGGCAAAATGTGCACATAAATGGTAACTGTGGAGGCAAAAACACATGCTAAACTGTCCCCTTGGTTGGCAAAACACTGAATTGCCCTCCTGGCTAGTTTTAACATGATTAAGTGCCTTTTGGATGGCAAAAATGCACATTAGGTGCCCACTTGGGAGGCAAAAATGTGTGCTAAAATGCCCTTGCAAACATGCTGAAGTTAAGTGCCATCTTCAGTGTTGAGAATGCACAGTAGGTGCCCTTCTTTTTCCTTTTTGCCCCTGGCCTTTAAAAAATCTATGCACGCCACTGTTTCCTGCTAATTCACAAGTTTGACACAATTGAAACATTTTAAAGCCAGATTATTCACTTCTACCTGTGTGTAAAATTACACAAATTGCAAAAATGATCTTCTAGCTTCATCTGTCCTTTTCTTGGAAATAATTTTAATTATTATTATTATAATTATTATGTAATTTTACATAAAACGATGCATTTAATGATATTTTTGACAATAATTTCCATATTTGTGAAAAGAACAACATGATAGTTACTTTGTAAAGGAAGCACTGAATGAATAAATTCAGTTTTCTTCAGAAATATAAGCTAACATGGGGAGAATAGTGAGCTAGCTTAGAAACTCTGGACAAAGCTAGGACTAGCTAACAGGCTAATGTTCCAGAACTTTCCATTACATGAACCACTAACAAAACCACCTTACCTGTTAAAGAACTGGGTGATAAACTGTCAACCCTGTCAATTCTTTCTCCTGTCAGAGCTTTTTTCTTTTCTTTTTTCTTTTTTTACTCCCTGACTGTTGAGTCATCTTCTCATCTCCTCCTCCACTCGTTAATGGCAGGCTGTCTGATGGAGCAGCTGGACTGAACCATTTTACGTAAATAGAGGGGGGAGGGCTTAGAGAAATGTTTTCACAACAAATAAACTTAGCATTACTAGTTCTTTTAGAAACCTGCTTATATTAGTCAGAAAACTATATTTGTGACTAAAACAATGAATGTTGGTCTAGAGAACCCCACAGATGGAGGATTTTACTGCCTTTATGGGAGCTCACACCCCTCCTTGTGGGAGCTCAGCTCTCACCAGCTCCCATGTAATTCAAACCCTGGATGTAAGGTGGATTATGAAACTTAACAGTAGAAAATGCACTGTAAAGTTGCTACATGAGTCAAAATGTTGTGTTGATGCAGTTCACACACTTGGCCAGCAGAGAGTGATATACACACTATAATGAAGCGTTACCAGACTGCGGCTTTGTGGGGGAAGCTGGATGCCACTTCCCAACCCTCTGAAACCTGTACATGTGTGCAACTGTCATAGCAAGCTTCATCCCTCTGCAGCACACTCTGCTGTCTGACATTCACAAACAATAGCCATGCAAAACAATACAAACAACATGCCTGGGATCGTTTCCCTGTCCCCTTGTGCAACAGCTTGCAAAGCTCTTGCTTCCTCCACCCACCCCCCTTTCCTAGCACCAACATAAGACATCGCCCAAGGTGTGGATTTATGTAACACGTGCTGATCCCTTCCCACCCGACCATCCTTCAACCAAATCGTCCCGCATTCAAAGCACCTTCATATCTCTGCTCCACATCATGTTAACGATGAAGCTTGTCAAAGCAGTCGTGGTATTTTTTTTTTTTTTTTTTTTGTTACTCCTGAAGCTGACTGCATTTTAACATTGCAGCATAAACATCCTAAGGGTGCTGTTTGAGTCAAACATCCATTTGGCTTAGTGATTTTATGGGTCAACTGCACACCAGAGGAAGGGCATAAATACTCTGGTAACACCTTGAATAGTAATGCCGCCATTACTGTGTTCATGTATGTATCCATGTGAGGAAGTGAGTTTGTGTTTATTACTGTCCAGTCAACTTGTGCAGGATAAAAGCTGGACGTTCACTTCCCGGTACGTGAAGGAGGTAAAAGAATGTGGAGGATGGGTTATTCATTGTGGACAGTGGCGTGCATCGATTTTTTGAAGGGCAGGGGTGAAAAGACAAAAAGGGCACCAACAGTGCGTTCTCACCACTGAAGAAAGCACTTAAGTTCAGGTGTTTTCAAGGCACTTATCTAGTGCAAGCCCTTTTACAAAAGCAAGTGTCTTGTGTCAGCGTTTTTAACTATTTTGAGTCATATTTCAAGACCCACAGAATATTTTGTACCATGACTCTGAAAAACACTGAATATCTCAAATGAAAGAATAGACTCTCTATTTCATCACAGAAAAAAAAACATTTGTTTGCGCTTGTTCCTTTTTCGTTTTATCTGAAGTTGAGCAGAGGTTTTACCAAAAAGACACCGATCCCGTCGTCTCCACTTCCTGCTTTGATCCCTGTGGCTTATGCCATCTCTTTATGTTCCGACTACGTATCCCAGAAGCCCCGAATGAGGAAGTGCCGACCGTGGTTTGCATATACATGCTGGAAAAGCTTGATTAAGAACCGCATTTTCTGGCATGAACAGTCCAATCATAAAAACTCCAGTTCGGTTCGACAACAGTCCGACTAAGGCGTATATATGGCTTTTGAAACTTCGATATTAGCCAGACTAAGGCAATAAGGCGAATTTCTCGAAGTGCATGTCAACGTATCGAGTGATATACTCAAGGTTAGAACTCTCCAAGCCTGGCATCACCACACAACGTATGAATGACTCCAATTTTGCATGCAGTAACCATCATTATCGTTTTTAGCACGTCATGACAGCTATTTTTGGTACGGAACTAGTAACGTGGAATACAAAACTAACATAAAGACTATTTACGTGAAGGCCCTGCTGCCGCCCACAATGAGGAGTGAGAAAAACGTGCTTTCAACAACATAACACCAGCAGTCCACTGCACTTACACATCTTTAAATAGCTGCAGTTATAACACCAATCCGGCTATTACGGTCCATTTAATGTTGCTCACACTACGAGTTTACTTTAATGCCCTCTTTTACTTTTACACCATTTTCCACATTTCACAACGTTTCATGTCCAAGAGCTTGAAATGAATCGTGTTGATTGTGCGCCATCAAAAAATAACAAAGCATTACTTATTAAGATAATCAGCGAGTTGATTACAGCTTTTATAGTTTCACAAGTGTAGAAATCCAGGAGCGATACAGTGGGACTAAATAGAAACCCCACCCACGGGACATTAATGTGTAACAGGGGTGTCACAAGGTTTTAAGGACAAGGGGGGCTTAGCCCCCAGGTGAGGTTACTTTAGCTATACATGCTATATAGACTTTTTGAAAGGCAGAAGTGAAAAGAAAAAAAGGTGCGCTTTTGACTCCAAGAGGGCACTTTAGGATGTTTTAACCACCCAACACGGCAGTTTAGTGTGTTTTGCCAAACAGGGAAGCATATTAGTACGAATCTTTGCCTCCTACGGGCAATTTAGTGCACGTTTTTGCCTCCAAAAAGGGCACTTTAGTGCACATTTTGCCTCCAATGGGGCCACGAGGGGGAGCAACCGTATTTAAGTGATTTATGATTATGATGATTAATGCAAGGTTGTGCTATTCTTTATTGAAACTCATAGTCTGGCCACTTTATATATTTGTCGGCACTTTTTTTTTAACAAATAAGCAAATAAATAAAACAACGCCAAATTATTTTGGGGGGGCTTCAGCCCCTTCCTAAAATAGGCCTAGTGACGCCACTGGTGTGTAAAGAAATAACACACAATCCATGGTGAAGTTTAGTTCATTTCTTATTGTATACCGGGCAAAAGTAGCAATGAAATGACAAACGCAGACCTCCACCTGAGTATGTATGTCTGCTCATCCTTGGAGATGTTACTATAGGGACGAACGCCGTGGAAGTAATGCAGACTGAAGGCACATTTCACTCCGGTGAGTCGGTGTGTTTCGAGGCAGAATCGATGCCCTTATACGCTACGCTCTGTATAGTAATGGAATTATTGCCCCGATGGATTGCAGCTCGGGGCGTATGGCTCACAGCGCTGTGCGAGTGCATTTCAAGGTGGGGATTTGGGGATTTTAGGAGCATTTGAGGCTGAGCAGCAGAGGGAATAGTCATCTGCGTAATGATGGTAATATTATTTCTAGGGGGAACCAGGCTAAATTGCAGTGGGGCCGTCTGGAAGTAAAACTCGATGTGTCGATTTTCAAGTTATTCGAGTCCATTAAAAGTAATTCCGAGCAATTCATAAGTTTAAATTAAATATGCAACGTTGACTTAGTATTGCAATTATTGCCTGAATGGACTGCAAGTCTCATCCGTGAATCAAGTGAGAGTGGACGCCTGCAGGTGCGAGCGAAGGCGTTTATTTAGGATTCAACGAAGCACTTGCGTGTGAAGAGGCGTTCACGTGTCTTCACGCATGGTGAGAACCGAACTCCTCCTCTTCCAGCATGTCTGCAGATCGGTCTCCTGCAGATTGCCAGAGCTCTGGGTGAGGCACTTCAAAGTGCTACTGCGAGTGAAACGGGGAATCAGCTCATATACTCCAATCAAGCGGGCGGATGGGAAGGCGTAGCTCGTAGGCCCTGCTGTATTCCAAAAAAATACAGGGATTTCTAGGCCTTATGGAGACCTCACAGCTTGTAATACCTGTCAAAGATAAATTTGGAATACACATGAAGCAAGATCAGCGTGACTATTTCTATTTCTTGCACCAAAAACTGACGCGTTAGTGTTAAAAGTAACTTTTAAGTTTCTCTTTAGGACCCTGGGGAGTGAGAGTTTGCCTTATGGTGTGTTCACTGGAAGTGAACTCAGCTCTTCCAGCCCTACAAACGTACAACAAAACATGTAGCTACTGTTTACGTCGGTAGTAGATTAGAGCATGGAAATTCCAACATTTGTGTAAAACTAGAACGCACCGTGAGTCTAAACACACAAACGCCAGGCTCCCAGTGCTGCTGCAGTGACATTAATGCTCTGTATTCCCGGCGATGTTTGTCGTGCCGTGTGAGAGCATGTAATACGTTCAAGTATTTAAAGTATTAGTTACTGTCAAAAGTCATGGTATCACAGAAACGCATTACTTCTCAACACTGGTCCTTCTACACACTTGGCAGATGGCAGAACTTTCAGCTGGTTGCAATCTGCAACCAAACCATGACCCCAGATCCCACACACTGTACCTTTAAGGCCCCTCCTCACCTAAAAATTAGCATTTTCACGCGGAAGGAGTGAAATGAAATATGTAGACTTTATGAAAGTAGCTGAGCATTATTTCAAAGCTAATAAAATCCCAAAAGCTTCGTAACGTATGGCTAACGATGGTGAATTATCACTCCGTATGGCAGCGACATACATTACCGATAGCACTCCCATTTGGTTGCGCATTTAAAAATCTGTGTTTGTATAAATTGCCCCTCAGCTGCTATAATGGTAGCAGCATGCTTTGTGCTGCAATATGATCGGCTTTCTTGTGTCCCATCACAAGAAAACAAGCTCCGATCCAGGTCCAATTTTTCTTCGGCTCCAAAAACGGAGCAGGTGGATAATCCCTTTCATTCTCTCTAATGATCAAATCTCTATGGAAGCCATTAGCCCGTTATTCTCCTGAAACTCCATCAAAAAAATCCTGTCAGAAGCACCCGAATATTATGATTTCAATTACTGCAGTTATATGTGTTGAACACTGTAATAATAACAGTGAATCAGGAGTGTGTGGGTGGATGATGGGTCGGATGTGCAATCAACTTTTACTGTGTTTCGATTACAGAACTGTACAGTGTTCAACGGTCACACCAGCAGGGAGAAGAGTCAGAAGTTTACTGTGTTTGATCTGGGAATGAACACCTCCAATCCAATTCTTTTTATACATCCAACACTGTGCACAACCCAGAAGGTTATCCCGAAAACAATATGACCTCATATGTAGTGTCCAATCAAATCCAGTAGTCCTATAGCCAGTGCCGTAATTAACCCTATTTTGGGGGGGCTGAAACCCCCCTAAAACATCATTCTTAAGCCCCCCTAAATAATTTGATGTTCTTTTATTTTCACATTTAATTATTATTATTATTAGTTTTACAAAAAGTGCATATTTATTTATTTATTTATTTATTTACATCTATATATATATATATATATATATATATATATATATATATATATATATATATATATATACATGCTGCTTTCTACGAATGCTCATCCTCCATCATAAACCACTGCAGTTGTATGTAGTGTATTATGTACTTGCATTTTCTTTTGGACGTAACCTGTCTCTCCCCAGTGCATGCTGGGATGGCAGCCACATGTTAATAATTTTCTGTCTTTCTCCATATATATATTTATGTTCACATCCTGTGTATCTCCTGGGTGCTAAGCCTCCCCCCCCCCCCAATATCCTGAAAACCTTGTGACGCCCCTGCTTATAGCCACTCCTGAGGAGTATCATCAACTAATCTATTGCACTAAGTATTGTATTGGATTTTATACCTGTATTCGAGAACGAATTCCTGGTTTGTGATGAATTTGTGGCCAAAGATGACATAAATAAATAAAACCATGAAAAAAAAAAAAAAGCTGCCTCTGGTGTTGCCGTCACTCAATTTGCCACCTCCACAGCGATGGGAGACAGGTAAAGGGGGAGTCAATTTGAACAGGATCCATTCCAATTGAAACTTTGCCGTGTTGTTTTCAATCACACTCCCCTGATGCAGTCGTCAGCCCTTCACAGTAACCCTCCCTCCCTGTTCTCTTGACCCTTCCATAACTCCATCCCTCCTCAACCCCACACTCGCCTCCACGGGATCAATTGTACAACAAATTCAATGAATTCTCTGGCAGTGCCTGTATTTCCTCTGAGAGCACTGGTTGCTCTCGAGCTTTGGAAGTGAAAAAGGCAATGGGAAGAAGGGAAGCAACGAGCGAATGAGACCCGGAGAAAGATGGCGAGCGCCTTTGAGGTCAGTGCATATTTAGCGGCGGACTTTGACGAGGCTTGGCGAATAGAGGCGCTGAGTCTAAATGAAAGGCGCCGGGCGGAAATGAAAGCGAGAGAAGGATAAGATCGGGAAATACAATAAGGAGCTGTCTTGTAAACACGCCTCGATGCCAAAATCAGATAATAAAAAGAACCGGCTGATGAAGCAGTACTTTTATTTTGCTTGACAGAGGGTGTGCGCGGGTCATTATCTTTCGGGATGGCTTTCGGAAGTGTTTTGAGCATAACGCTGACACTGACATTATTTATTTGAGGGGCTAAATAACTCCTTGTAGTTTCACAATATTTCCTCCCATCCTCCACCCCCACCTCCCACGTATCCTTTCACAATCTTTTATGACGAAACTGCAGAAAAAAAAAAAAAAATCAGACAGTACTTGTTATTCAGCGCTGTGCCGTGAATTAACACACACACAAAACACCAGCTAATAACATTCAGAACACGTACGAGCCGAATATGTAAGTAAAGATTTGGCATTATTATTGATTTTATTCATGCATTCCGTAAAAGGCCATCATTACAGCTAATTAGCTTTAGTCGGCCTTATACATTATGGATCTTTTCCCATATAGAACAAAAGAAAAGATGGTGTTTTAAAAATACGCCTCCTAAAGATTAACAGTGGTGCGAAGGGTAATTATACACGCTCCCTACTTTTGAAATGATGATGTATGTGAACTCTCTTTCCCCACAGGGACGACCAAAATGGCAGCCGGACGGAGCACATCATGTACACCAAAGAATGTTCCAGCAACATACTAATGAGTAGAGGGATCACTGCGAACCTTTCACACCAAGAGTCCATAGATCAGAGGGAGATTGTTCTAATTGCATTAATATACATATAATGGGTTGTAAACATATTAAATCCAGGCTGCAGCTTCTGTTAGCAAACAATCCAAGGAGGGATTAAAGAATTTACTGAGGCTGTTGTTGAAAAAAATTAGGACGCACTGCACTGTGGTTTGATTGTTGAAAAACGGGTGCAAAAGTGCACTCTTTAGAGGCAAAAACACATGCTAAAGTGCCCACTTTAGAGGCAAAAACGTGCAATGAAGTGCTCTCTTTGGAGGCAAAAATATGTGATAAAGTGCCCTCGTTGGAAGCAAAAATGCGTGCTAAAGTATCCTCTTTGGAGGCAAAAACGTGCTAAAATGCCCACTTTGGAGGCAAAAACAAGTGATAAAGTGCTCTTTTTGGAGGCAAAAACACATGATAAAGTGCCCTCTTTGGAGGCAAAAATGTGCAAAAGTGCTCCTCTTTGGAGGTAAAATCATGCACTGAATTTCCCTCTTGGTAGGCAAAAATGCATGCGAAAGTGTCCCCCTAGTTGACAATACACACTAAATTGCTCTCTTGGGTGGAAAAACCACACTAATCTGCTTTCTTGGTTGGTGAAAAATGATAAAATGTCTTGTGTGGAGGCAAAAACGTGCACATAAGTGCCCTCTTCAGTTCTTTTCGCCCCTGCCCTTCAAAAAGTCCATGCACACCACTGCTAAAGAGCAGCTATTATTCAAATCATCAGGTTCAATGAGCAGGAACAGAGTTTCTGTGAGGGGAAATAACTCCCTCTGATGTGGCCTTTGTAACTTTACAGACCTTTTTGCATTCACAAAAAAAAAAAGTATATGGTACATTAAAGGAAAGAAAGCATGAAAGCATGACAGGTCGACAGGCTAACACTGCAGCCAGACTCACTGGTGCTGCTTTCTTCAGCAACAGAGCTGTAGCTTATCTGCCTTCATGCCATGCAGTCACAGTGCAGAGGTCATCCATCATTGCAGACAAGATCAGCGGCGGCCGATATGTAGAAATATGTTTGCAGTCACGGATGGCCACCTCTGAATTTGATGGAAACGACATATCATTGTGGTAAGTAATGTGTTGAAAATGCTCCGACACGCCACTGGTAAACATAGAAAAATACTGTTGACTGTCGACTTCATATTTGACAAATACAGGGTTTCAACACGTCCTGGAAAACCTGGAAAATGACTGACCAATTTTCCAGCAATGTAAAACATATGGAAAATGAGAAATGGTTTGGTTATCCTGGAAAATGATTTATCCTCCCGAGGACTTGTTTGCATCAATAATTTTCCAGGATAACTTGACCATTTCCAGGACATTTGACCTTTTTTGCCCTCATTTTCCAGGTTTTCCATGACTGGAAAACTGGCAAATCATTTTCCAGGTTTTCCAGGACACTTGGAAACTCTGAAAATAGAATGTGACTGCAAGTTTTTCTCCTCTCTCTCCCTGAAATGATTAATTTAAGGGTCTGTTTCTTTCCACTCTCAGTCAGATATTATAAAGAAGACATTAAAGTTATGTCAACACATCCACCAGACTAAAACTGAAGTATATTCCTGCAGTGTATTCAATTCCAAGATCAAAACAAAACCATTAATTCTCATTGCAAATCAGTATGACGGGGATATTACTTTGCAAACACAGAGCAAATCAAGTACAATAAGCTGTATTTTTATCCATCCCTCATGATCTACCTCGCGCTGCATTGTTCGTGCGCTTCGCTTCGCAGAGTCGTCTCGCAGCATAAAAGACAAACCTTGCCTTTCAGCTCGAGCGCTGTATTGTGACAGATGGCTCTGTCTGTGCATATGGAGATGTGAAGATTAGATGATGGTCAGGGCGACCTGGCGGAGGCGACCGCTCACACGGGTTTGAGTGACACTTCTCTGAAGAGCATATATGGGTGCAGAATACTTATTCTGCTGCCTTAAATCATTTAATTATAACAGTATTGTAGACACTAGCATATGTAGAAATACTGAAACACGAACAAAAAGCAAGAATAAAACTAAACACAAGTTAGGCCTATTTTTTTCTATAAAAAAGTACCAATAAATTCAATATAAAGTGGCCAGAATATGAGTCTAAAAAATAATAATAATTTGCTCACATGCTGTGCATCTCCTGGGGGCTGAGCCCCCCGTCCTTAAAAGTTAGTGACACCCCTGGTACCGAGCCCACTGTCTCTTTATCAGATTTCAACTGCTTTTATCAGGTTACATGCCCACTTATATTCAAATCTGATGCGACTTATGGAAACAGCATAACACCGACTTTCAAAATTAGATGTTATCCCCAACATTTTCAGACTAAAACGTGTGATATGACTGAGAATTATCTGGACATTTTTTCCAGCGGACACCCAATATATATACATACAAAAATTCATATTACGTACATATATTCACATTTGCTCACATCCTGTGCATCTTCTGTGGGCTAAGCCCCCTCCGTCCTTAAAACCTCGTGACGCCCCTGCTAAATATTAAATGCTGAGATACAAATGCCATCCACTTCCTATTTCCGATTAAAATAAAATACCCCCAAATTGCCTGATGTGTGTTTATGTATTAAGCATTTTACTGCTTTGGTTTAGTTCTATTTGGTTATTATGCATGTATAGCCAGATCAAAGCTATAACTTATTACATCATTGGGTCATTTCATAGCATGAAGGCAGAGTCGTACAACGGCTTGCACTGTGTCTTATTCATTTTTAAAAATGGACAGGGTGCTGTACATGTGGATCTACACAGGGTAGAAATTCCATTCGGAACAAAGAGGTTACCAATTTTTGCAGTTCATAAAACAGTTTATGAATTATTCTTTCTGGGATGGATCGATTTATACTTTCATAAAGCGGCTGATCAAAGGAAATAATTCGGAAAAACACAATATCGACAGCGCACGCAGAGATGTTACAGAATTGATTTGGAGGATCAATGTGTCTTTGTGATGCATTAAAACAAAAACTTGACAGACGTGCAGAAAGTGGATCAGCACAGAGTGTTTCTGGAGCTGCACAGCACTGACGAATGAAGCAGGCCGGACAGCCCGGCGTGATACATGAACCACATTTCGCACTACAGACGAGCGCATTCGTTACTGATTTAATGGTGTGTTTAATTAGCTTTTAATCATATTTTGATTCAGCTTCTTTCACTTGTGCAGAGTAAAGAGTAAGTTCATTACCTAGGAGATGGATGCCCGGTCGTGTCCCATGACATTCTCCAGACCTCAGGAAAATCGAACTTTTCATTTAGATCGCTCAGGCGAATAACGTGGAGACTCTGAAAAAAAACACAGACCGACCGGATTGTGAGGAACATTCATCAGGTGAGAAACAAAGTCAACGGGCAGAAAACACTTGAATAACCATAAACCAGAGCAGTGGCGTCACTAGTCCTATTTTTTTGGGGGGGCTGAAGCCCTCCTGAAATATTTTTAAACCCCCTTAAATAACTTGTTGGTGGTTTATTTTTTTTTCCAAAAAAGTGTTGACAAATTCAGTATAAATTGGCCAGAATATGAGTTTTAAAAAATCATCATATAACATTGCATTAGTTATAAATCACTTAAATACGGTTGTCCCTGCTTGAAGCCAGAAATCATGCACTGAAGTACCCTCTTTGGAGGCAACAATGTGAACTGAAATGCCCTCTTTGAAGGCAGAAACGTGCACTAAAGTGCCCTATTAGGAGGCAAAAACATGCACTAAAGTGTCCTCTTCGGAGGGAAAAACATGCAAGAGTGTCCTCTTTGGAGGCAAAAACACAAGCTAAAGTGGCCTCTTGGAGACAAAAATGTGCACTAAAATGCCCTCTTAGGAGCCAAAAATGCATTTTTTTTTTGCTTTTGCCTCCCAAGAGGGCACTTTAGTGCACTTAAGCACGTGTTTTTTAGTCGAGCCATGAGGGGGAACAACTCTATTTGAGTGATTTATGAATAATGCAAGCTTAAATGGTGATTATTTAAACTCATTTTCTGGGAGGCAAAAACGTGGCCTTTTTCTTTTTGATATATATACATATGTATTTATAGCCAAAGTAGCCTCTCCTGGGGGCTAAGCCCCACTGCCCTCAAAACCTAGTGACGCCCCTGAACTGCTTCCACCAGCTGCTGCATCCCCTTACTGCTGTGCAACAACACCTCCCTGAACTCCATGCAGGTGCCAGACCACCATGCATTTAAAATTTGCTTTGTCTGGGCAATGTATAGTGCAGGCAAGGTGTCGAAATGAGATAAACGTCATGCTCCGGAGGTAATTGCAAATTCTCTATCCACATCTAGGTCACTCCTCCAAACTCTTGTCGCAGAGAAAATATATAAATAAAACATGATTTTTAACTTCAGCTCAGTCCGTCCTTTGTGAGAGCGGATGTTAACTCCCCAAAGTCACTTTCGCTGTCCGTCTTAAGAACGGAGTTAGCGAGATCGTTTCCGCCTCATTTCCGAGGCAACCTCTGAAACCGACTCCTGCGTCGGGCCAACCTGTGCTGACAACCCCCCGCTGAAACGCGCACACCCCGCCTTGAAATCCAGCATGCCGTCTTGGATGTTCACCCTCTCTTCTCGAATCTTGATTGACTAGCTTCTGCTCACAGTCTGCCAACCCTCCAGGGTCATTTATACCGCAGAGAGAAGAAAGAGTTGGCGAAAAGAGACAGATCATAAAGAAAAGCCCAATAAAAGGAATGAATAGTGGAAGTGAAAGAAGAGGCCAACCTCATCCGGAGCTGTCAAAAGTTGCCCGCTTTGAGAAGCTGAAAAGCTCCTCGCTTTCTTTTCCTGATTTTCTCTTTATTTCAGAACGCTCCTCCTGGGATTTTGTCATTAATTTATTTCTGCAAAGTTGGACTTCATTTGGGGAAAAAAAACACAAACCTTGGAGCCAGGGCCACACAGCAGACGCCTCACATGGAGATTATTCTGAGGGATTTCAAGGACATTTATTTTTTGTTTGATATGTAAAAGAAAATGGCTAAATTACCACTAAATTATCTTTTTTTCTGTATAATCAGCTCTTTGTGCTTTTGGAAACACAATCCATAGGCGTGCTTTAATGACTGTGATCTTCAAATCTCTCCAAACCAGGCTGTAGATGGGGAGTCGTGTCCTGGAGCCAGTCCAGCCTCGACTTGGCCGTGGGCTCGAGGTGATTGTTCTACTAAAAAGCTGAATCTTCATCCTGGTTTCAAGCTGTGGGTGCTCCCAAGTAGGTTTTCTTCAAGGACCCCTCGATTACTGGCTCAGTGACCACGTGGGGTGGTCAGAGCCTCAGATTGAAAAACACAGATTCAGATCTGGCAGACTCAGGATGGACAGCTTGAATTAAACAAGTGAAAAAAAATCAAAGAGAGTAACTTATATTTGAGAAAATAGTCGAGAGTGTCCTCTGGGGTGTCCTTCCAGTTGAGAAAACAGGATAAAGTGTCCTCTAGAATGTCCTGCTTGTGGAGATATTATGATTAAAAGTGAATTCTCTTCGAGGATGTCCTTCCAGTAGAGAAAACTGAAAAAAGTTTCCTCTAGGGCATCATTCCTGTAGAGAAAACATCATAAAATGTCCTTCTGTATGTCTTTCCAGCAGAGAAAACAGGATAAAGTGCCCTCTAGGATGTCCCTTATGTGGAACTAATAAGATCAAGGGTCCGCTAAGGTGTCTTCCAGTCAAGAAAACTGGATCAAGTGTCCTTTAGGATGTCCTTCCAGTGGAGATAATATAATTCAAAAAGAATTGTCTTCTAACGTGTCCTTCCACTGGAGATAATATGATGAAATGTCCTCTAGGATGTCCTTCCAGTAGAGAAAACAGGATATACTGTCCTTTAGGGCGTCTTTCAGTAGAGAAAACTGGATGTAACGTCCTTTAGTGTGTCCTTCCAGTTGAGAAAACTGGATAAAGTGTCTTCTAAGGTATCCTTCCAGCAGAGGAAACTGGATAGTGTCCTTTAGAATGTTCTTCCAGTTGAGAAAACAGGATAAATTGGCTAAAGTGTCCTTCCAGTAGAGAAAACAGGATAAACTGTCCTCTAAGGTGTTGTTCCAGTCGAGAAAACATGATAAAGTGTCCTTTATGATGTCTTTCCAGTCGAGAAAACTGGATGAAATGTCATCTAAGGTGTCCTTCCCGGAGAGAAAACAGGATAAAGTGACCTTTAGGATGTCATTCCAGTAGAGAACACAGGATAAATTGTCCTCTAGGGTGTCTTTCCAGTATAGAAAACTAGATAAAGTGTCCTTTATGATGTCTTTCCAGTCGAGAAAACTGGATGAAATGTCATCTAAGGTGTCGTTCCCGGAGAGAAAACAGGATAAAGTGACCTTTAGGATGTCATTCCAGTAGAGAACACAGGATAAAGTGTCCTTTAAGGTGTCCTTCCAGTACAGAAAACAGGATAGTGCCCTCCAAGTGACATCACTTGAGGTAATTCATTAGACTTTGCGCAGCTCCCTCTGGAGCCACAAAAGGCTTCATATGACTTGTTTCACACTTGTGCTAACACTCCCAGAGGCCCATAAACAGAGTTTGATGTCGATAATCAGTCGAGTAAATGAGGCCTAAAAGCACATGGTAAAACGTTTTGCTAGGTCCTCTCAGAGGCTGCTTTACAAGCTGGAGGTGAGTGCTCCCTGCCTCTCACTTCCATTTGGTCACTGTGCCATAAAGCTGTGATCGATGGGGGGGCCACAGTGATGAGTTTTCCTGACAGAGGAAGTGAAGTTTGGTGAAGTTCATGATCACCTCACTGGTCTGAATCACGGTGCTTTCCGGCCTCTATCTTTTAACAGCAGAGCGTGCTGTGGTGGGGATATTACTGCAGCAAATCTTTCTGCTCCTCCTGGAAACACACCTTGACATGATTCTATCTTTGGGGGTTGAAGAATAGTATTTGCACTAAGATGCACTGTGGGCTGAATTTAGACAAGTGCACGCCAAGGTTATAATAGTTTGGGGTTTCATTATAGTTAAATTTTGCTTTGATTTTTTTTTTTTCTCAAATTGGTTTCGTTTTCGTTTTCTCAAATTCTTATTGGTTTTAAGTAGTTATTAGAGTGGGTTTGCGCGTTTTATTATTTAGTTATTTTAGTTTTTTTGAAATTATTTTTGTTTAGTTTTAATAAGTTTTGGTATTAGTTTTTTCACACCTTAACAGCAAACTATGTGTAATACTGCTTAAAGTAAACGGACTGAGTTTGCCTGGTACAAATCAAGATATGGCCAAAAGTGCCGAAAACTACAAGAAGCATCGAGATGCACTGAAGCGCGTTTAGATGCGACGAAAAGTGCCGAGAAGCGCCGAAAAGTGATGAGAAGTGAAGAGAATTGACAAGATGTGCCGAAAAGCGCTGAGATGTGACAAAAAGCGACGAAAAGTGACGGAAAGTGACGAGAAGTGACGAGATGTGGGAAAAGTGTTGAGATGTGACGAGATGCAACAAAAAGTGAAGAGAATTAACAAGTGATGACAAGAGACAAGAAGCATCGAGAAATGCCGAAAATTGACAAAAACAGATGAGAAGTGACAAGAAGCGACGAGAAGTAACGTGACGAGATGTGCCAAAAAGCGTTGAGATGTGACGAAAAGTGACGAGAAGCATCGAGAGGCGACGAGAAGTGAAGAGAAATGACAAGAAGTGACGGAAAGTGACGAGAAGCATCAAGAAACGACAAAAAGAGACAAGAAACAACAAGAAGCGATGAGAAGTGTTGAGATGCGCCAAAAAGCGCTGAGATGTGACGAGAAGAGACGAGCAGTAAATAAATAGAAAAACGCTATCTCAGGCACAATTTAAAGTATCTTGTTGAGCAATTTTGCTGAATATTTTGCACATTTTGCCTCGGTCTCCCAACCCAAATTTACCGTAGGTTCAAAATGACTGCACAACAACGACATGCCATTTCACCTTACAACCTTGATGCCAAATTTCTGTTACGGAAAAAAATCCAGACAAGAAACATCACACAAGCAGATTAAGATGTGTTTTGGTCTTACAAATTTGTGTAAATTCTAGCCTAAATAACACTAAAAATGTAATGAAAATACTAGCACAAATGTGCGTAAAATGTGGCCCTCCATGGAGGATGAGGCCCTACGCACAGCCCGTGTTCTGCGTTCAGGAAGGCAAAGAATAAAATAAGTCAGTAAAGTCGGAAATTCATTTGCAAGTGTTAATTTTGATCGAATCGTACGTTCACTTCCACACGAGCTCTTGTTTTCGTTTCTTCTCCTCTGCTATTATCGCGGCACGCCAGCATCCTGTTGATCATTCACGCTTCGAAAACCAAAAAATAATCGAACAAACACAGCGCCGAAGATTCGCGCCGTCCGTGTCTTTTCTATTCCTGGTGCGACACACACCTTTGCCGACACTCGTCTCGTGGGTTTTTATTAATAAGCTGAACTTTCCGCTGAACTATTTATCGTCAATTACAACACACACACATGCAGTATGCACACTCCCTCGGCTCGCTCGGATCTCTTTTGGAGTGCACTTTTAAGTCGTCACGCGAGTTGAAACTCTGCACGCTCATTTGCCATTTCTAATTTGGACGAAGCCTATCTGAAGCTCCCAGTCCCTCTATTAAACTCCAAGTGCATATTTGCTGGATTAAGCGCATTCTCTTGCTTCAAATGTATTTTATTCTCGCTGAAATGAATTACCTCTGAGTCAAAAAAAAAAAAAAAAGGAAACGAAAATATGATAGCCAGGCATCCGATGTCTTCTTGGCTGTTTGAACATGGAACATGAATTCTCATTAGGGTTGGAGGGAAAATTTCCAAAATATTAAAACATAAATACGTCAAGCACATTTATGTGTGGTGTGGAGGGTGGAGGGGAAGTAGGACGCCCGCAGAGGGACGCGCAAAACACTCCCAGCTGAATCATCCGCCTGTCGCTGCTGTCGAGCTGCAACAGCCGGCGCAATTTGCTAATGCAAATTTCAGCCCAATCACACCCACGCTGACTTTGTTTAGGAGAGGAGAGAGGTGAAAGGAGAGGGGGGAAATCAGAGCGCCGTCGTGAAGAGGAGACGACTGGGAGTTAAATAGGAGAGGAAGAGGGAGAGATCTTATTTGCAGTTAGAAAACAGAATTACCTTACCATAGGGGAGAGACTGACAAGGAGAAGGGATGAGGATGTCTGGGATATTTCGATATCGTGAACTGTACGCAGTGCTGCACCATCACAGGCAAAAAAGTGATTATTAAATAGGCTGCACTCGTGCTTGAAGAATCAAAAAATAACCCTCAGTCAATGGAATTACAAGTTTAAAACGCACAGGAGTCCTCGGTTTTGTGTGATCGCTGTTTCCTCCAAGGTTATTATCGTTAACGAAAACGAACAAAAGGACGACAACTGACACATGAAAACCATAATTAAAAGAAAAAATATAACTAACTGACATTGTATTGTGTGTTTACAAAACAAAATCAAACATATTGCAGTTATAGATAAATATCCCTGCGTTTTCGTCCTTGTCAATTTTGGATTGATGTAAAATCTTTTTTGTGAGCTGGCAGTCCATCAGCTCTCGTCGCTTCTCCTCACTTTTGTTACTTCTCGTCACTTTTCGTGACTTCTCGTTGCCTGTCAGTCACTGATTCTTGTTGATTCTCGTCACTTCTCATCTCTTGTTGTCAATTTTTGTCGTTTCTGGTTGCTTTTTGTCGCTCCTCCTCACTTTTCATAACTTCTCATCCCTTCGTGTTTCATCACTTTTTTCCACTTTTTGTTGTTGTTTTGCTTCTCTGCGTTTTCGTTGCCTCGCCTCCTTTTTCGTAACTTCTCGTTGTTTCTCGTCACTTTTTGTCACATCTCATCTCACTCTTCTTGTTACTTTTTGTGACTTTCAGACGTAACTTGACGTTGATTCTCATCACTCCTCCTCTCTTCTTGTCCCTTTTTGTTGTGTCTCGTAAATTTTCTCGTCACTTCTTGATGCTTGTCGTCGCATTTCATCGCTAATCATCACTTCTCATCTTGTGTTGTTGTCGGTTGTTCAAGAGTGACTGAATACATTTTTAAAAATGTTATCTTTTGTTGACCTTTATTATTTCATTCTTTTTGAATCCTGCACCTGACAAATAACCTAAAGTATGAAAAAAAAGAACTAAAACTACCAAACCTGCTTGAAAAACTAATCAAACTAACTGAATTTGAGAAAAAAATCAAAACAAAATAAAACTAAAACTAATGAAAAATCCAGAACTAACCTTGGTGTCCTTTCCCGTTTTATATATTTTACGCACTCTATGTTCACCCATTAGCATTGCGTTGCAGTCTCATGTTCCCAAACAATAGAGAGAGTACGATAAGAAAAACTCACTTTTCAGCCAAACAAAGGACAAAAAGACAAAAAAGATGAAAATATCTTTCCACTTCTGTTCCAGCTCTGGCCCAGGTACTGGACTCTGTGGCCCTGGGGACATGCTAATCAGCCAACTTGGACTGGGACTGGTGAAAGGCCAGTTAGCAGAGCTACTTTAGCCCCCAGCTAACAGATAAGTCTACATTAGACGTTTTAATATGATTCCAAACACTGATATGGTGCCACCACTGCCTGGGCCAACAACTCATGGATATATACCAACAGGATTGTAGCCTGTCGGGCATAAAGGTGACCACTGCTGATAGAAACAGATGACTGGAAGGGAATTCGTCAAATATGTGGGGGTAGCCAGTATCTATGTACCTGATGGGAATGTCAGCACTTCGTACATGCTTCTGATAAATGTGTATGGGTCTGAATGGGGTCACCTTGAAGCCACGTCTTAGATGTTTCAGTTAAAAGCTGTCAGCCAAGCAAAGAGCGTCTCCAGTTTTGGTGAACAAAAGGGAAGAAAAAAAAAAACAAATTGAAGGTTAAAGGCATCACAATCCCGCCCACGTGGTTTGAGTGACGGGAGTGACAGGCGATCTTTGAGGAAGCCGAACACAGAGGACTCTGCACTTTACAAGATGAGCCTTGGCAACAGATCCTTGTGTTTATTCGATTTTTATTGCCGCTATACTTTAATTTCTTTAATTTACTGTTGGGATTTGAATAAATTGATTTGCAGATAAAGACCGTGCGAATGTCACACATGCTAATCCTAGTGTCAAGAATGAATCTATGGCTCATGGACTGTACATATAGGGATTTTTTTGTAGATTAAAAATAAAATTAGAATTTTTCAGTGTCCTACAAATGGCACCACATGTCTCACAGATTAGATTTGATCCCTGCAAGTCAACATTATATATTCAGTGTATATATTCATGCAGTGATAATGATAGTGGAGTCCACAGGTGAGTGGGTCCATGGGAAATTCAATGGGCCCCAATTAAAAAACAAATCTTTCTATTTCTTATATGCTTCTATGATACGGTTTTAATTAACAGATATATCCATGTATGTTCAAAATATATCTAAAATTAAACAACTAAAATTCAAAATCTGAAAAAATTAATGCAAAACAACTGTCAAAATTTTAATAAATTAGCTTTTTTTTAGCAACACAAATAGCGCAAAAATAAATTACTAAAATTCAAATGAAAACAAAATGGTGTTTGCAGGATGAAAATAAATTATCGATAAAAGTACAGCTTTTTAACTTTTTCTATAAATTGCCATTTCTGCGTTTTCCTTTTCCCAGCTGACTCGAGAAAAACGGGATCTCGACGGTAGTGGGGTGTACGCGTAAACGCCATCTAAGCAAAACTAAATGGCGACCGCTATTCAAACTATTTATCAGCATGTTACATTTTCATTACAGCAAGTTCCCTCGTTTGTATCTTTAATCGTTAAAATTAAAATTTTGCACTTGTCTGTGATTTTAAACACGAGTTGTTCAGTGGCGTAATTAGGCCTAATTTAGGCTAAAGCCCAAAACATTATTAAGCCCCTTGGTGTTTTTTTACTTTTTATTTTTCTTTCTTAATTTTTTTCACATACACATTTGCTCCCATCCTGTGCACCTCCTGGGGGCTGAGCCTCCCCGTCATTAAAACCTAGTGACACCCCTGGAGTTGCTGATCACAATGCATCGTTTTTCATGGGAAAAATTAGGTTCGTCCCCAGGATGCATGGATAGTGAGTTTGCCACGTCCTTTCAGATTTTAATGAGTCAGGGATGCAGGACGTGTACCAAGCAACATCCCTCTACATGTAAGTGTGTATATATACATTAACATCAAGGGCAGTGCTCACAGCCACTCGCTATTCCCCCTCTCACTGATGCCCATTAGGCCTAAAAGCTATTGATTGATAAGATGCAAACCAGTAATGATCTGAAATTGCAAGGTTTAGATTTCCAACCCACAGGCGTATTCCACCTGAAAATCAGACTTTATCTGAATAAACGCTCGCATCTGCACCCTGTATGCTGCAATTTATCACGCGGCTCCAAAACAAGACGTGTCAGTGGCGGGATGAAGATGAAAAAACTCATTCCTCACGTTCACCTGTGCGACTATTTCCTCACTCTCGAAAAAATCTGTGATTGCATGGTGAGACAACAATTTGCGGTGTTTAACACAAACAAAAAAAGTGCCTGCCATCTCTGTGTGCCTCTACCTCCACTCTGTCCTCAAAATCTTCCTCTCTTACCCTTCTGTGTGCTTTTACTACTATTATTTCTCCCCCCTCGCTCGCTGTCTCTCAGTGCAGAGTCGTCTGCAGAATGTTAAAAGCCTCTAACGCTGTGATGTCCCTGCAGAGCTCACTGTCCTGAGTGTGCAGGCCAAGTCCAATGCTAAATAAATGGGCTGCAGCACAGTGGCTGTCGCTTGCAGCTGCCCAGGTCCTGTTCGATGCACAACCCGTGGCCAAGCCAGCGCCAGTGCATTTGTGAAAGTGAGGTGGTGGATGTGGAAAGGGGTAGAGAAGAGGGTGACAGAGAGGATGGCAAATGAGGCATTACCCAGTCTGTCCTGTAAGCCATGTTAATGATGATGTGTGAGGAGTGCTGGGACTCCGACTGTGCTGGTTCTTACATAAAGAGAGGAAAATATTTTTTTTTTTTTGTCCATTTCCCATTGATGTAAATCGTCATGTGTGGTTTAATGTCTAGATTAATTATTTGTGCTTTTAGCCAGGGGTGTCACTAGGTTTTAAGGAAGGATGGGGCTTAGTCCCCAGGCGATGCAAAGAATGTGAGCAAACCTGTGTGTGTATATATATACGTATATATATACGTATATATATATACACATACACGTATATATACGTACATACGTGTATGTGTATATACGTGCGTATACATACATACATGCGTGCACGTATGTACGTATGTATACGTGCACGTATATATACGTGCGTATATACGTATATATACGTGCGTATATATACATACATACGTGTATATACGTATGTATGTATATATACATACATACATACATTTATATATATATATATATATATATATATATATACATACATACGTGTATATATATACATAAATACATATATACGTATATGTGTGTATATATACACACACATATAATGTATATACGTATATGTGTGTGTATATATACACACATATACGTATATATGTATACATATACGTATATGTGTGTGTGTATATATATATATATATATATATATATATATATATATACATATATATATATATATATATATGTATATATATACTGGGCTTCAGCCCCCCCTAAAATAGGCCTAATTACGCCACTGCTTTTAACTGAAGCTGCAAACCAGTCTGACTTGGGATTAAATAAATACTGTAGCTCCACATTTATTCCGCCTGCATGCATTGTGGGTAAAATATTCAAATTCCCCTTACCTTAAGAGTGGATTTGTCTTCATCTTCTCCCTCGCTGACATGCAGACACTTTTCCAGGCATCTGAAATCAAAAGCAAGGTCGCATTTAATGAAACTGAATAAAAACTTAATTCACAGACTGCAGTGATTGTTTACCCCCTTTTAATTTATTTTTTTTTTCCCGTCTGGGATGAAAATTAAGTAAATTTACTTTCAACCTCAGCTCCGTGTCTGATCTGCTGGAACACAATGTGAATGGATGACTACTTTATTTTGGTTAGATGTACTCTGACTTATATGCATGCAACAGACAAAGCATTGTCATACAAGTTAACACTGATAAGTCTCACACAACAACAACAACAACAAAAGAATACACATTGTAATCCTTTATTTTTTATATTTCAATGCTTTTTTTATCATGTTTGTAGTTGATTATGAAAGTACTTGGAAGTGCAAAACAACAATAAAAAAAATACTTTCTTGCAGATATTCCAGGTAATCCAGTGTTGCTGGGATGTCACCACACTGCAGCCTGTCACCAAAAGCATCCAAAACGTTCTTGTAGAGATGAAGATGGAGCTTGAACGTGTTGATGTTGCTCTATTTTCCTGATTTTTGATGGATTGGTAGAGCCAAGGAACACAATGCAACTAGTCGGCAGCCATCTTGATGACATCATCATGTTGACCCACAAAATTAAAAATAAACGTAAAAAAAAATGCTTTCTTAGAATATTTTCTGTTTTAGCATAAAGGGAGCATAAAGTTTACTGACTGATGTTATCGGACTAAATTGATGCATTATAATTTGAAAATCCTGACTTTTCCAGCTTAATATGAGTCAAGCTTCAGGAACCCTGGATCCTACAACTCCCATAATGCAATTCCAGCCTTGCATAAATCTGCCTAGTTTGTTTCAATAGATTTCTGCTAAAAAATGCAGTCTTAGGATATTATAAATACATTATCCGTCTTTTTTTTCCTTACAGGATGAGTAGTACTCCCAGTGACTGCTAAATTGACTTTGACATATCCAATCAGTGGAGTGCTCCTTTAAATTAAAGCCAGCAAGTGGAGGTTTGCTACGACTAAAGGCTGACGGGTTATCAACAAATATAATCGTGATTTATTATGTACTGGAAAAAGGCCCAAGTCTGTTATTAATAAAAACTTCAGGGGCCAAGTAAAATTTCTAAATAATAAATGGAGCGTCATGGCGCTGTGGAAAAACAGCAAAGAGAACAACTCTCATTGCGTTCCCATCACATCAGTACAAGTGTTTAAAGGCAAATAAATGGCCCAGCAAGCGGCACTGCAGGCGTCACGTGACCAAAACCAGACAGCTGGACGACACCGTAAGTCCTTGAAAACCTGTTTGATTCTTCTCTTCCATAGACTGAACATGGAAGTTCCTGTTAAGGTCCGCATCATTTTTACTTGAACTGTGCTCATTTAACCTTGAATTATACATAAATTACTGATATACGGTCAACCCCAGCTTTTTGAAAAACGTCTGCCAAAGTGCCCTCTTTGGAGGCAAAAATGCACAATTATGTGCCCTCTTTGGAGGCAAAAATGCACAATAAAGTGCCCTCTTTGGAGGCAAAAATGCACAATAAAGTGCCCTCTTTGGAGGCAAAAATGCACAATAAAGTGCCCTCTTTGGATGCAAAAATGCACAATAAAGTGCCCTCTTTGGATGCAAAAATGCACAATAAAGTGCCCTCTTTGGAGGCAAAAAAGCATGATCAAGTGATCTTTTGACCCCCAAAGGCCCAACTCCTCTTGTCTCATGTGGGATCCACAATGGTGCACAAGGAGTCCTGAAGTAACCAGTCCCTCCAGGATTTCGCTGAGTTTTTTTTTTGTCATTGTTAGGATCAAAAATGCAAAATTTTACAGGGGCTTTTCTCAAAAATTGCGAGACAATTTCAGTTTTATGTGAACTTTTTTGAGCAAAAAAATTGCAGAAATTGGCAAAAATGGCAAGCCAAAAAAAAAAAGTGCAAGCCAACGCAAACTTTTGGAATTTTTGACGATGGTTGAATTTGCGTTAACAAGTGTGATCGCAGCATTGCGATATCCTGGAGGGACTGAGTAACAGTTGGATAATATATACTGGGGAAAAAAAGAAGTGCTTTCATTTAAGATGTTCTTAAGTGATGATTATGATACATGAGTGAAGGGGTAAAAGCGCACCAACTGGAACCGGGGGGAAGCCGAATGGTTGCAGAGAGCTTTTAACATGACAAATGCACCATGAACGAAGAGAAACTTTGCCAAAGAAGATGCACTCTCACTAACTCCTGTCTTTTGCGCACCTATTAATCGCGCCTAAATGAACAGCTGCTGTGTTAAGCATTATCTAAACACAATCAGGTTGCTCTCACCAACAGCGCCATTTGCATCCCTCTCGCTCCTCATGGCATTTCGCCATGGCTCGTCAGCACTTTAGCAAAAGGGTTTTTTCACGCACAAACACAATAAAGCCCCCGACAGGCGTCTCAGGTGGGTAGCAAAGCTGTAATCCTCTTTCCATCTAAGCACCTTTTTACTGTAGGTAGAAGGAAAGAGGGAGAATTTGTCACCCAGTTCCTTCTATCAGCTGCTGAGTATTTGCATAGTGCATACACAAGGTGCAAGGATTGATTTAATTGGCTATCTTGTCTTCTACACCAAGATATGATGCTACGGGGGGAAAGAAATGAGGTTATGTGGTGCGTTTGAGGGCCGTTTTTTTTTTTTTTTTTTTTTTGACAAATGCATGTTCCTGCAGCAAGAGTGTAGACAGTGTAAGACGGCGACGAAAGCTTTCTTTTTCTTTTTTTTTCCTCTAGAGAGGCCCGAGACAGGAACACACACTCTTTAGCTGAGAACACAGGCCTCATTTAGGTTAGCACAGGATTAGCCACGCCGAGCCGCACAAGCACAAGAATTAAAATGCAAATGAGGACGAGGGGATTGCACAAGAGGAGTGCAACAAGACGAGGAAGAAATAGCACGGATGCAGTGTGGTATTATTTATGTTGTCGCTGCCTTTTAATTGCTACCGTTGAGGAGATGTCACACCAGCTGAAGCAGATCGAAGGCATGTGTTACATTAACAGGACTTAAGATATGAGGCGTTGAAATGTATTTTCTTAATGAGAATATATTGGCAATTAAAGTGGCTGTTGTGAACGCAGAAGTTGAGAGGAAACTCAAGGGTTTGTGTTGGATGCATTAATAAGTGTGTTTACTTTAGCGGGTAAAATCATTTCAATAAAAGCCAGAAATAACTCGCATTAGGACATAAGTAACGCAGGAAATTCCCATTGTAATTAAGATAATAAAATAATACAGATTATGTATGTATGATTGATGGAAGCAGTGGTGTGCTTGACTTTTTGAAGGGCAGGGTGAAAAGAAAAAAAGGGCACCTACAGCGTGTTCTCGCCACTGAAGAAAGCATGCGTTTTTGCCACCCAAGAAAGCATTTTATCATGTTTTAACCAGTCAAGAGGGCAGTTTTGTGTGTTTTTTCCACCTCAGAGGGTAATTTAGTGTTTTGCCAACCGGAGAACACTTACGTGTGCGTTTATGCCTCCTAAGAGGGCACTTAAGCACATGTTTTGCCTCTCAAGAGGGCACTTAAATGCACATTTTTGCCTCTGAAGAGGGCACTGATGCACATTTTTTTGCTAGCAAAGAGGGTTATCTGGTGTGTTTTTCCTCCCGTAGAGAGCAATTCAGTGTTTTTCCAACCAGGGGGACACTTAAGTGTGCGTTTTTGCCTCCTAAGAGGCCACTTAAGCACATGTTTTTGCCTCCAAAGGGGGCACTTTGCCTAAGTGCACATTTTTGCCTCTTTTGGGCACTTAAGAGGGCAGTTTAGTGTGTTTTTTTTCAACAAAGAGGACATTTTAGTGTTTTGCCACCTGGGGGGGCACTTTAGCATGCTGTTTTTGCCTCCCAAGTGCACATTTTTGCCTCTTTTGGGCACTTAAGAGGGCAGTTTAGTGTGTTTTTCTTCAACAAATAGGACATTTTAGTGTTTTGCCACCTGGTAGGGCACTTTAGCATGCTGTTTTTGCCTCCCAAGTACACATTTTTGCCTCACAGGATGGCACTTAAGCACACTTTTTTGCCACCCACATTCGTCATGTTTTAACCAGCCAAGAGAGCAGTTAAGTGTGTTTTGGGCACTTTAGCATGCATTTTTGCCTCCCTAAAGGACACTTAAGCACACATTTTTGCCTCCAAAGAGGACACTTTAGCACATGTTTCTCAATAATTGGGCCACGATGTGGGGCGACAACCCCCCCTGGCCACACACCCCTGGCTGGAAGGTTATTATATACTACAGAATTCTGTGAAACACTATGCCACAGGCTGCTGTCACGCATTATTCCAAACCATCTTTTCATTTGAGTATATAAGGGTTTTCTGCCTTTTACAAGATATCAGATAAGATAAGGGTTCCTTATTGAATTCCTCCAGTGTGTTGGGGTAAAAACCTTCCCCAAACATGCCACTGGAACTTAATTACAATGACCTCACACTGTTTTTCTGACTGTATCTGTTTTCTGATTAAATCCCCGCTAGATTAGGCGTTATTGAACAGGGGCTCTCTATCACAGGCTTGACATTGACAAGGGTACACAGTACTGAGGCAATTATAAGTTTTCACTGCTTGCATCTGCCCTCCAGCTAAAAACATAGCGGCAAATTAATCATCTTAAAATGGCCAAAACTAAAGGTTAGCCATAATCCTCCACATCATTGTCCATATACGAGCATTCACGCACACACAAACTCCTATCCTCCTTGTCTCCTTGTGTGTCCTCTGAGTGGACATAATGAAAGTTAATGAACAAATCCATAACTTATATTTTACAAAAATGGGACACCCCGCACGGACAGACAAGGACATTTCTCTGAATATGTGCTTGGATTTCAAAAGGGCAAGTAGCCTTGGGAAGGTTCAGGGCAGCAAACGAAGCGAAGGGCAAGTGAGCTAATGTTAGATGGTGGGCATGATAACCATGTATGAAACATCTTGCATGTAGCATTTAATTCTGTTTTTTTTTGTGCAAATTTGGGTGTGTGCAGAAAAAAATGTCCAAATAAATGTCAGAATAACACTGTTGTTTCACGTTTTAATATGCAAAATTTTAAGATAATAATAATAATCTAATTCTGAAAATCTGGATTATGCTGTTCCCATGACTCCTATCAGATTTGAATATTAGTGTACATGTAACCTAGAAAAGCAGCTGATACAGATACAGTGGGGCTCAGTACCAGGGGCGTCAGAAGGTTTTAAAGATGGGGGGGCTTAGCCCCCAGGAGATGCACAGGATGAGCGCATATATATTGCTGGTGGAAAAAAATATTGATATGGCAATATATTGCAATACTTTTTTTGCTGATATAAAATAGATTTTTAATTTCTTAATATTACCCCCTTCTCAAAAAAAAGTCATGTTTTGGGCCGATAGTAAATCCAGAGCAATTTACGCATGTTACTGTATATACTGCATGTACAACTTTTTAAGCTTCATTTTAAATTTCTCAGTGATCTGTGGGGACAATATTTCGCAATATCACAACAGTGTATCGTATCGTTACTCAATCATCGCGCCACCACTAATGTTACATTATTTTGAAATGAATAATACAAGGTCATGTGATTATTTATTTAGACTTACATTCTGGCCACTTCATATTGCATTTGTTGCCAATTTTTGAAAAAGAATAAAATAAAATAAAAATAAAACACGTGCCCTGAGATGAGGTGGAGACTTGTCCAGGGTGTACCCTGCCTTCCAGTCTGCTGGGATAGGCTCCAGCCCCCCCGCGACCCTACGAGGATAAGCGGTAGATAATGGATGGATGGATGGAGATTATGGAGATGGAGAGAAGTTATTTTCAAAAGTGTATTTGTATTTAAATAAAAGAACACCAGACTATTGGGGGGTGTTTAAGAATGTTTTACGAGGGCTTCAGCCCCACTAAAATAAGCCTAATGACGCCACTGCTCAGTACCAAAGTCATTCCTGCATGATTAAAAACCATTTGTTTTCGTACACAGCTTCAAAATACTCTGCAGCAGGAATCGCACATCACTGTAATCTGTATTCAACACTGCAATGAGGATGGAAGCGTCCACCATCCGAGTGTAAGCAACAAAGATTTACGATCGCTGTTTTGTTGACCCGGCCTAATCCATAGGCTTTTCCTCAGAATGGAAGCTTGTCAGATAGACCGACAGCCAGACAGAGTCTTCTCAAGAAGGCTTGCTTGTCAAATTTCAGACACACAATCAGACATTCACGCACACGTGCGCGCACACACACACACACACACACACGCACACATTTGTACCCCAGCAAGGGGTCACATACCCAATCAGGTCCACACAAACATCTACACACACACACACACACTGCTAGTGTGCTGGTTTGATACGGCGCTCAGAGTGTGATGACAGTATCAGGTCCTTGTGTGATTGAGGTGATGGAGGCAGAGACAGGATGGGGGTTGTCATCGGCTGTGAGTGACAGGAAGCTGAGGTGGGGGGTGGTGGTGGTGGTGGCGGTATGTGTGTGGGGGGGGGGTGACAGCTGAGTTCATAGCATGCAGTCTATCCATCTGTTTGTCTATGTGCCTCACCTTCCCTCTATCATCTGTCTCTTTCTTATGCCTGCCAGTCTGTTTCAACCTTTCTGTCTGTCCATCTCTTTCATTTCCAAATGCATGTATATATATATATATATATTTCCCTCACTCCCCGGGTAATGGGTGGATGAATTTTGCCCTTTCTTCCCTGTGTCAGACACCGCATCAAGAAAAACAATAGGAGACCCATAAATAGGGTTTAGAGAACATGCACCCAATTTACTTTGACAGTGGGGGAGGTCGTGTCGGTGTGTCGGTACGTGCACGGCAGCGCGCGCACGTTCCGTAAGTCACTTTGACAGCCGCTGCAAATGAGGCAATATTGCAGGTATTGACTGACATCGTCGGCCCCGGGCCCTGTGTTCACTAAAAAGAAGAGTGGTCGTCGTAAATCACAGGTTGCATTAGCAACTGATGCTCCGGCCCGGGGATGCAGTGCAGTGGCTTAAAATCTTAATTTAACGATATTTTAACAATGATGTGACACCTCTAAACTGTTTGGTAAAGCTGAATAAATAGTTCATAAGATGTGTCCATCATTCAGTTTACTGCTAGAAGCAAGGAAATCACACAGGTGGCATCCTTAATCACCAATAATTATAATAATCAATTATTATTGGGTGCGTCAAGAACACACACAGGTAATTATCTGTAAGGGTTGCTGTTTAGTGAGCAGTGCAAAGGAAGCGATGAGTGGTTGTATTTCTAAAAAAAAAAAAGAAAATAGAAAATCAAGGAATAGAATGAGAGACTGACAAACAGGAAATCAGTGGTTGTGTATTATAGTGATCTAGTAATGAGAAGTATTGACGTACAATTTGAACACAAAAAAAGACCTCTTTAGGCAGTGGCGTGCAGAGACATTTGAAGGGCAGGGACAAAAAAAAGGGCACCTACAGCGTATTCTCGCCAGTGAAGAGGGCATTTTATCAGGTTTTAACCAGCCAAGGGGGTAATTTAGCACACATTTTTGCCTCCAAGAGGACACTTTAGTATGCATTTTTGCCTCCAAAAGGACAATTTAGTGATCGTTTTCCAACAATCGGGCCACGAGGGGGGCGACAGCACACCACTGTCTCTCAGTTAAATGTGTTTTGGCTTAAAATAACTATATTTCAAAAGTAAGCGTGAAACGTGACCTTAAAGATGGCTACAGGCAATCGATGATAAAAGATGGCTGAAGTAACACCATTAAACCAGACAGCAGGATCATTCCACATATGGAAAGTCATGACACAACACCCCAGGCCATAATGAGAACGTATCTTCAAATATGACTTTCAACACCTTAGCTGCTAATTATTACACGACCCCCTCAATCCATCAAGGAAACCCTGACAGTACGTTCATTCATTGCGTCACATCAGGTCGTCCGATCTCAGGTATCCCAGCAGCGCATGCTATTCTCAGCCTCTGCTGTCTTTTTTGTCTGCCTTGCTTCCCCTCTTGTTCGGAACAAAGACTGTGAGATGAGGGTCATCTTTTCTGACAGGAAGGGCGTTCGGCCCCAGTGAGGTTGTCATACTCCGCTGCCTTTAGCAGCGTGCCCCGCTTCGACTGACCTCTTCGCTCGGGTGTGTGTTCCCGTGTACTGTACGTGTGAGAGGGAGGTTGTTAAAAATCTTCAGCTTCAGCCTCTACTGTTCTTGCGTGCACGCGCAAAAGGAGGAGGCGTCGTCAAAGGACTGCCCTTTTAACATCACTTTTGTTCCATTTTTTTGTGCCTGTAGTACAAACGCCCCACATTAACAGATCTGAAATCCTCTGACAGGGAGGGTTCTGACCTTTGGATATAAATAACACTCCCTATTTGACTTGTGAACACAACAGAACGCTTGGTTCTCTGAGCGAATGTTGGTGGCCGGGCTAATTGCTTTTGTGCGCTTGTCTCGTCTGCTGCCAAGTCGCACTCTGCTGAGCCACCGACTTGGCCTGTGCATGAGAAAGAGTTGGACAACAGGGCTCTAAAATATGCCAACATCCATTTGACTGCTTGGCAGCAACACAAAGGGGATGGAGATGGGAGGGAGCGAATGAGCGAGGAAGGTGAATGAGAATCTGTCAGTGAGAGGAGACGATGCCGAAAAGTGAAAAGTAGTATCGCGGATAATATCCCCTCATTTGTTTTAGCCTTATTTTGGATCCTGATGGAGCAGCCACTCCTCTGCTGTGTACAAATCGACATAAAAATCAATACCTATTGACTTGCCATTAAATTTATTCCCTTTTCCCCTAAACTATTTTACCTCCACCTCCTCCCCTTCCTAATTCCTAATGATTGCCTCGCTGCTCAATGGGGAATCTGCAGAAGCCTCCAAATTTTCCTCCCCGCTTGGTTCGCATCAACTCTGCGGCAACCCGCCCGTCATCCAAATCAGGCAGGAAGATGAGTGACAGCATATCAAATCCCGATCTCTTAACTGGTTCTGGTTGGAGGAAGAAGAAGAAGAAAAGCTGATGAAAAGGGAAATCTCCCCCCGAAGGCTGTCTGAGGAGTCTACAGTCTTGGCATGCCTGCAGAGGTTGATTTGTGTGTATATTTTTCTCAGAGGCTTGTATAATGGCTTTGACACTGAGCCTTCTCATTGTGACCATCAGTAGTAAGCCTCCGTGTTAGGTCACCTACCATATTTCCTCTCTGGCAGTGGTATTAAAAGCATCAGTGTGCAGAGTGCCGAGCGAGAAGAGGCAATGTCCTCCCCGACAGTTAACACTGGAGCCTATCCCAGCTGTCATAGGGTGAAAGGCAGGGTACACCCTGGTCAAGTTGCCAGTTCGTCAAAGGGCACATAGAGACAGACAACCACTCATGCCTACAGACAATTTAGCAAATTAACCTAATCCCCATGCTTGTTTTTTGATGGTGGGAGGAAGCCAGAGTACCCGTGTCGCCCATTTTGTTTTACGCTTTTGAAATGAATGTAAACACCAACTCTACAACAAGGAAGTTTCACCAATACAGCATCTGTTGTGAAGTGGCATAGCTTCAAGCTACTGTCTTCTCCAATTATGGTTGTTCCCAGTGATTGACTGAGCTTGATAGATCTTGTGATGTTGCACAAAATCCCCCTGCCCATAGCAATTAATTTTCTACCGAGCAGGGCATTTGAGAAAAATATCATTTTTTAGAATGATGCAAAAAGTTGTTAACTCTTTGAGTGCCAGTCGTTTTATAAAACAGAAAATGCCTTGTGTCAGCATTTTGCCCATTTTGAGTCATATTTCAAGACCCACAGAATATTTTGGACTATGTCTCTGAAAACACTGAATAGCTCAAATGAAAGAAGACACTCTCTGTTTCATCATGAAAAAAGTTTGTTTTTACCTTGTTCCATTCTTATTTTATCAGAAGTAGAGGGTTGTTTCACCAAAAAACAACCACTTTTTGTACAGAATCCATTTGTTTTGCTCTCTAATCTTCTCCACTTCCTGCTTTGATCTCCGTGGCAAAGACCATCTCTTTATGAACCAATTACAAAGCCCAGAAGCGCCAAAATTACTCACAGGCTGAGGGAGACCGCTATCAGAAACCCGCTGCCGAAAAACCACTTTGACGTACATATATGTCAATGGGACTCAATCAGTATTTTTACATGCACTAAGAGAAATTTGACTTCTTGCCTTAGTCTGGCTCGAAGTTTTAAAAGATATATATACACCTTAATCGGACTGTAGTCAAACCAAACTGGAGTTTTTATAATCGGAGTGTTTGTGCCAGATATCATGGTTCTAAATCAAGCTTTTCCGGCATGTATGTGCAAACCACGGTTAGCCAGGCTATCGACTAGCGGCACTCCCCTTTCCGGAAGTGACGTGACCACGGAAGCGGGATGACAACAACAGAGTAGCAGAAGAACTGGAAGAGTGCCAACGCAAAAGGGAGTGTAGCACCACCTAGTGTCTTGGAGGTGAACATACCTCACTCAATAATTTGATTCTCTTGCCACGCATGTACACTCAGATTTGTCGGAACTCCAGTTAACTCCTTAGCTTGGTTATTGCCGATAATTCATCGATGTGCATGTAAACATACCGAAAAAGTTAACTGTCTACAGATCTATGCCATTAAGAAAAAGTATATCTTTCTTTTGCAAAACCTTGTCATCCATCTTTTTTTGTCATGGTTACAAAAAACAAAAAGTTTTTGCTGGGCGAATCGTTCTCTGGTGAAGTCTCCATCTCTAAAGACAGAAGTGCTTTCTGAAATAAGCCTACACCAACACGTGGTTATGTTCACAAATTTGACGAGCTTACCCCGCATCCACGTTTGATTGCCGAAGCCTTTCAGAGTGTGCCAAAGTGTTTCTGATTAAATACATCTTTTTGAGATTGGATGTGTGAACACTGCTGAGTGAAACCACTAGCCAGAAGCCAGGATCAACATAAGAGTGCGGATGTCAATTACTAAATCACACATTGTAAGAGGTCACTGCAGAGGAGTGATCAGCTGGCTCGAGGGCTCAATCTCTCTATTAAAGCACTGGCGTTCACCCCTTTGTGCTGCATATCTCCAACCTTCATTATTTTCTATTGGTCACATTTTTTCCTTTGTGAAGCAAAACGACCATGTAGGACTCGTGCCAAGCATGGATGAAAGTTTCCGGATGACACCAACGTGATGAGCCAAATCGCACACTGTCACAAGTCAGCCTGCAGGGGATTTGTGACGACGCGAGGCGTGGTTGTTGCGGGCAACAATCTGTCTCTTCTGACAAGACAAAAGAGCTGAGAGTTGGCGTCAGGAAGCAAAGTGAGCGGCATTATGTGCTGATGACAAAGTTCGCCAGTTCATCAAAAACCTGAATCACCATGCGCATGAGGGCTGAAGAAGCCATCCCATAAAAGCAGAAATATGTGGGTAGTGCATGGCCTCTGATTCCACTGTGTTGCAACAGATAAAAATGTCCCTCTACACCGCTACTGCTAATTCCCACCTGTACACAAGATTTACAGGAAGCAGCGTGGGAGGAAGGCTTAAGGCAACACCGACAATCCAACCCGCCCAAGTGTTTAGTCCCTTGCTGTTGAGCAAACGGCACCGTGGCATTTCAACACCGGAGCGGATTTTACCCTGAAGCTTTAAGACTGCTGAAGAAGAGGCTCATAAATATACCCAAGTGAACTTTCCTAAACCCTGAGCGACGGCTACGAACATTTAACAGCCCAGACATATTTTAAAACTGGGCAGCACCATGTGTACCATGTCGGAACAACATAAAAGTTTATTTTTCAGGTGCTCTCCTAGGAATCCTGCAACATGAGCGCCCTTGCAGTGTAAAAAAATATTTGGTTAGGTTTAGGCAATGATCATGGTTTGGGTTAAAATAAGTTTGCACTTAACTCCTTGGGTGCCAGCGGTTTTATAAAATAGAAAGTGCCTTGTGTCAGCATTTTGGCCCATTTTGAGTCAAATTTCAAGACCCACACCCAAACACTGAATAGCTCAAATGAAAGAAGAGACTCTCTATTTCATGATGAAAAAAAAATGTTTGTTTTAACCTTGTTCCTTTCTTGAACTTTTTGATCAGAATTTTCCATTATGCTCTATAATTGCGATTGTCTCCACTTCCTACTTTGATTGCCATGGTGTATACCCTCTATTTATGCTCCAACTACAAATCCCAGAAGCAACAACATTACTCACAGGCTGCGGGAGACATGTTGGTCCGGCGTTATGTCGGCAGGTACATATCAAAATTTCTTCTGGAATTCTACTAGTATATATTGTTATTATTATGCTGATATGCTAAGGTTGTCAGATTTGGAACGGGGGGAGGTGGAGGGCCTCCAAATAAAATTTCACTTCACTGCCCCAATTTGGTCAGGGGCAGCCCTGAATGTACGGTAAAATACATCAACATTTAGTCATCTAGGTGGAAGTCATGTCATCTTTTATTAGCTGCTGCTAACTGAAACTGCATGTCTGTAAAACACTGGACGCTGCCTCTTTTCAGGCACTTCAATGACACTTTGTGTCTCTCCGCAGGAACCACTTCCATAAATCAACTCCTACAGGAAGTCTCAAGTTCAGTCTAACCTGATTATCATGCTAACAAGCACACGGGGGACTTGAAGAACAATGAGCTCAAGTCTGTTACATAATTTATTTAAAAAGTGCAGGAGAACGTTCAATGAAAAGAAGGTATTGGGTTTCAAAGCTTGGTGTGTACAGACACAATGGGGAATTTAACAAGGAGCAAGATGTTTTTTTTCCATTCAGTACTGCACTGAGCACTCAGCAAACAGACACAAGAAGGATGGGGAAATAAAGGCAGAGATACAGAGTGATGGGTCACATTAACCTGTTACATCATTAGTACACCTACAACCTTGTGAATCATCGCTCTGCAGCTCGCTGCCATTGACAAGTATGCAAGTATGTTTCCCCTCCAAAGCAACAACACAACAGCTTAATGCACTAATTGGTTCTCTCCAGTCTAGTTGAAAGTGTTAATCAGCTGCTGCACGGTTTGGTTGGAATGAAAACCGTTGCACTCTTCCATGGCAATGGAGACAAGTTGAGTTTTGAAAGCAACATGGGATGGTGTCGGCCCAAGATCCAATGAGTCAGTGTTGTACTCAGAGTGGATCTGCAGTTAGTCACGGATTGGGTGCGACCCGAAGGGAAATGAACAGTTGCTACAGATTGATTCCTAACTTCAACAAAGGAGTTGTCTTCGTCTTCTTAGTGTCATTTTAAGAAAGAACATAATATATTATTGCTTAATATCCATCCATCCACACATCCATCATCCATCAACTCTCCATCCATCTATCTATCCATCCATTCAGCCATCCATCATCCATCTCACCATCCATCCATCTATCATCCATTCATCCATCATTCATCCATCCATCCAACCAACCATCCATCCATCCATATCCATCCACCCATCATTCATCCATCCATCATCCAACATCTACCCATCATCGATTCATCCATCCATCCGTCCATCCATCCATCTTTCATTGGTTGATACTGATATTGGATCGGTGCATCCTGATGTGAAAATGCATATTAGCATTGATTGAGTTTGTCATGTCCTTTATGTTTGTCTTCATGAAAGCCAGTGCCGCTCTTGACGAAAGTTTCATGCTAAACGCTGAGCAGCTAACAAAGGCAGGGAAGAAGACGACCGCTAGCACACAAACACAATGTAGCTTTCCCATTCTGTGTTAAAAGTATTTAATGAGGATGGAAATTTAATAGGACCCAAGGATACACAGATTGCTGTTTGGTGAGAAACTTTGGCTGCCTTTAATGCCTCGGAGTAACAGTGGAAAAGAAATAACACGTCCGGCAATTACCAAATGAGCTGCCATTTCTGCGCTGCGTGATTCAGTGTGGGTTTACCCTTTAACACACATGCTGCAGCTGTAATAAATGCCATATGACCCAATCCATCGGAGTTGCATGACACTGCAGCACTTTACAGTGGTTAACAAGGCTTCATCTCATTCATGCCAGGTCTGAGATAATGGCTTGTTCATGTGACATGATTAGAATCAACACAAAAAAGAAGAAGAAATACAACTTATTTAGGGGAATTCTGCAGAATATTGGATTGTTAGTTTATCGAGCGTTGGCCTCGCCATGCACTGTGCCGCCCACCCACACACACACACACAGGCTTCTCTTTCCCTGCAGAATCTGCTTCGACAAGATAAGTGGGGGACTCGTAATTGTGCGAGTGCCCTCGTCTCTCCGCACCGGCTAATAATGGTGCTGTGGAAGGCCTCGCGCTCATTACGCTAGCCTTTGTTGTTTTTATTGCACGGCTCGGTTGATTATTTTTTCAAAAGGATTCAGAGGGTTTAATGCTCTCCCCCTGGTTCAGAGGCAGCCACCGCGACGGGCGAACTCCTGCAAAATAAACCAACACATGAATGATTTATGACGATTTAAGAAAAAAAAATCCTTGACAAGCAGGTAATTATAAGTGAAACACCTTCCGTATTTGCACGAATAAAACACTCTCGATAGCAGCGCTGGTACTGATAGAGGGACCTTCAGGCTGCTTTAAGTGGTGCTCACAGTATTAATGGCAATAGCAGTGTGGAAGCAGAGGAACAGAGATAAACTAGACACATTCATTTTCCGTGCATGGCAAATACTGGAGCTTGTGTTTATGCTTCGGATTCTCATTATCTTTTTAAAAATACGAGATGAAATCCAACCTTGGGTTTTGGTCTTTCCTTCGTCAAACTTCTTTGAGTTGATTTAGATCGCCAGAGCGGTGAGCTGCAGTGGCGCCATTAGGCCATTACAGGGGGCTGAAGCCCCCTTTAAATATTCTTAAGCCCCTGCCAAAATAATTTGCTGTTTTTTTCTTTTCTTTTTTTTTTTTTGAACAAATAATGGCACTCAGTGTGTTGAATGAACTGTACATTTAGTAGGTTATGTGCAGAAATAAACACTTCAAAATCAGAATAGCAGTGTTGCCATTCAATTCCATTATGTACTGTGGCATTCAACCATAACCAAAATCTTTTATATTTATTCTTTTACTTATAGCCACTTGTTCCTGAACCCGTAATGTCGACAGTTTTCACATATATAAGCCTTTCAAGTTATCGTACAGGACACTCTGTTCCAAACCACCTGAATGACATGGGGTTGGAGTCCAGCAAATGGACATTTTCAAGGCCAGAGTGGAGATGTGATCAATCCATATATTGTTTCCTCATGAATCATATTATGCCACACAAAGCCCACCAAGGAAATGTTAACAAAGGGCTTTAAAACAAAGAAATTCAATGCACTCAGTTTATGAATATATTTTAAGGCCAACCACAACAATTTTCCTAAGCGAGTCCTCGTAACGTTGTGCTATTTATATGCCTTCCCAATAAGACTGGGTTTAGATTAGATTATGTATAATAACTGGGGAAGTCAACAACTTTTTCACCCCCGATATGATACCGATATTGCAGCATTGGTCGATACCGGTATATCAATCGATATGATATCAGCACTAATCATACAAACTTTTATTACTTATTTTGTAGTGATATTACTCAAACATAGAACAATACTCAGCAACAGTAGGTCTGAGAAAATCTGACCCATTTGTTATTAATCAACGGGTTACATAAATTTTAACCTTAAATATGAGAATATTCTACAATTGAATAAAATGAAACCCTGAGAAGACCCTGATGAGATTTCCGGGGACAGTCCCCAGTTAAAGCTATCCCAGAAAATGTCCTGATTTTAATGTTTCATGGTTGAGAAAAAAATGTTGCGTGTTGACTAGAACAACAGTTATTACGGTAACGGGTCACTACCGTTATTATCTCAACATTGTCCTCGGATTTCATTTCAGGAAACGGTTCACCTTATATTAAACTTCCCAGTTCTGTGCTACGAGGAAAAACTTTTCACTCAGCTGCAACATCTTTTTCGGCGTTTATCGGTACACTGTAACTACCTCATATACTAGTTATATCATTTGGTTCATAACAACAATTTAACGTTAATAATTCATGATAACTGCCATTTACTACCCGGGAAGTGGACATTCACAGTTGCAAATTTTTTCACCCCTCCTCCCTGTGATATGTTTAGCAGCTTTCTAAACAGATAATAGTGTACAGTATTATAAAGAAGTTGAGAAAAGGCATAAGTGTATAGCAGCTGCATTTCGAGCAATTAAACCGCACTAAGGCATTAAGTGCACAGACTTGAACTCTTTTCCATGACAAATCATCAGCATAGAAACAGACCTAAGTGCTTTAACCAACTCACCCCCACCACCTCCAAACCTCTCCGGCCTTCGCCTTCTTCTTTCCAGGAACTACTAACAAGTAAAATAAGCTCGCGAATACTTAAATAACTGGATTATGTGAGAAACGAGCGTGCCAAAAGTAAGGACACCTTAGCATCTAAAGCACAGACACATTATCCCTACTCTACATAAAAGCTGCCAGCAATCTCCCGTTATGAGTTCCTGTTATGCAGAGGAGAATAATAAGACCGTCTCTTCTCGCTGCCGAGAACAATAATGAGCTCTCAGCACAACAGTCGCCGTGGTTCAATAGCTGCACCTTTTGATTGTGATGACTCTCGTTTTCTTTTGGTCAGAGGCTTTCTTTCTCTCCCTCTATCACTTTGATATCTCTTCCTTTGCTCTAATGCAGTGTGCAGAGAGGAAAGGAAACTCCGCTGTGGGCATAAATCCCCCTGCAAATACGATTAAAGCGCTGAGTCATCGTTTGAGCCGCAGGGGTGTAGTGACCAAAGTATCCAGGCTCTGTGTGTGTGTGTGTGGGGGGGGTTCTGTTTGTCTATCTGTGACAGAGGGTTCAGGGATGTGGATCCGGGGAGGACTATATTCCTCTATCCAACAATAAAATGGGCAATCCCATCCCACTCATCTCTCTGGCTCTTTGAGATTCAGCAGGGAGGGTAAGGCGTGACCAATCACAACCACATTTCCTCACCCCTCCAAGGCTCCAAATGTAATTCTTGCTTTTTATTTGGAGACCCCCCCATTTTTCGATTAATTTTTTGTCTTTTTTTTCCCCATTGGAGCACATTATGACAAAGGGTGATAGAGGGTCTAGAAAGGGCTTGATGCTTCTCAAAATGTCAAGTTGAATTTCTCGGGCCACGTGAGGAAATGAAAAGGGCTTTTGGTGTGGAAATGATGGCAATTATAGCTATTCCTTCCTCCTCAAAGAAGACCCTACTGTACTTCAGAGCTACTTCAATGCAGAGCTCTTCTTCTTCATCTGTCTGTCAGATGTACAGAAAAAAAAAAAAAAAACACAGCCACCACTGACAGCGTCTGATTCGTTTTCGTCTTTACTAAGAACAGAAGACTTGAAAAAAAGACAACCCGGGCTGTTGATTGCAACAGTCGGCGACAGACTTGTCACCGAGATGCTCCAATCAGAACACAAAGCCACATTATTGGTGACATATCACTTTGTCTGAGTTTGGACTGCTGGTAAACAATTGAGATTTCACCGCGGATCGCTGTCATCTCATTGTAGTCCGGTTTATTTTGATGGCTGTTCTGCCCAGAATATACATATTAAAATCCACACGTTTGGAGACAGGGAATATCTAAAGTATCTGCTCTGACCGAGCACATTTAAAGATGTTTGTCTGGGTGCTGTTTTACAATAACTTGTGAGTCGGTACGCTCTGTCCTGTTGTGCAAACTCAGGGGATGATCGCTAGAACAAATCAAGTTCATCCAACAGATGGTGTGTGTGTTTATTTCTGAAAGAGAAAAAGATTTCCGAAAAGAAATGCCAACAACTGACTCCAAGCCAATCCCAGGTCTCTTAGAGTTGTAATGGGTGTTCTATCACAGCTATATCTAAGGAATTCAAAGCTAGTATTAAGATTGAGTATTTCTATCACTCCTTTATCCATGGGTAGGGCCTAATTGATTTCATCTGTTTAGGTTGCAATTTGACCAAGAATCAATTCAATAAGTAGAATAACAAAACAAAAAAACCCCACAATTTTTTAATTTTTCTGATTATTTTCATGTCTATTCAAACAGGGGCATCACTAGGGGGCGCTCTCACACAGCCTGTGAGTAATTTTGGGGTTTCTGGGATTTGTAGTCATGACATAAAGAGACGTTATATGCCACAGAGATCAAAGCAGGAAGTGGAGACATCGCATATAGAGAGCAAAACAAACAGAATCTGGACAAAAAGTGGCATTTTGGTGAAAGTGACCTCTACTCTACCTCTGATAAAACAAGAATGGAACAAGGTAAAAACAAATGTTTTATTTCATGATAAAATAGAGCCTCTTCTTTCATTTGAGCTATTCAGTGTTTTGGGAGACACAGCACAAAATATTCTGTGGGTCATGGAAGATTACTCAAAAACTTTTTTGCATTTTTTGGTGTTCCAGATATAAACACGAATCCATGATATCTAATTTTGAAGTTTGAAGATTTTAAGCTTCATGCATCTGCTACTACTTGCTTCGGTCGCGAATCACACAAATGTTGCTCACGGCGCCACCACTGGTCAGAATCTTGAACTGACTCAGCATATCCTCTATGACTGATATTGAATTAGGTAATAAAAAATGAAACAAGCTATACAATATGAAAAAGACATAGAACTTTCCTTTAAATTAAGTTACTGCATGTAGATATAGACTAACTGGCTTAATGATTGATTAAATCACTTCCTATAAGCTGCAAAGATAGCGAGAAGATGTAGCCTGCTGGGCTGCTGCATGAACTCCTGAAGCTGAATTATGAATGACATTCACTGAGGAGTGGAGCTGCTGGATAACTACCAGAAAAAGATGGAAGTTGTTCTTCAGAAGATAAAATCAATCATTCCATCAATCAATCATCTCCATGCAAATGCTGTTGCATTTGGGAGTCATTTTCCGTGTGGTAAAATATTTATCTGAGGAATTTTCATTTTGTGTGTTGACCAGGTTCTGAGTGTGCATGGAAATCACAGTCCCTACCTAATAATCCAAGCTGAAACCTGCATATAAACACAGTTGGCAGCACTCCTGGGCCTTCCTTCCTGCCAGGAGCTAGAGGACACAGGGCCAGCCGGTGACGATTAGACAAAGTGACACCTTATATAAAGATATATTTAGAAAAGCTGGGCAAAAGTAAAAGCTGATCAATAATGCATATATAATTCATTAGGACAATCAACTAGTTCTCCCCCTTCACCACAACCCAAAGCCCTACAGATAACATCACCAGCGGCTGGTGTCGCTTTAATTGATGGGTGATGTGACCACTGAGATCAAGAGAGGAAGGAAGCAGGAAGCAGAAGGGGGAGGATGGATTAGGAGGTGGAGATGAAGATAAGGGGATGTGTGTGGGTGAATGTGCACTGACTCAGTGTTGGCGTGGCATTAAGACTATACTGGTTATGGATTTTACAACTCTACTACTATCTGTAAAGCTCGCACAACAACAACAAGATAAACTCATAAAGTACCCGATCATATCACGTTCATAAAGACAAGAAAAACTTTACTCAGAACCTATGCAACTTCAACTCAGCAGAGCTCTATTTTATATCACATATATTCCTCGGAAACGAAAGATTTCAACTAGGGCTGTCAAAATTAGCTCGTTAGTGATAAATCCAGGCTAACATGCTAATTTACGCAACTCTACTAGGACAAACTGTCCTCAATGTGTTGCAAGAGACGTGTTTATTTTACATCCCTAATACAATAATTCCTTGATTTTTTTGAGTGGAGTTCTGCTTCACAACCTGCCAGCACGTCTTCATCGTTCATTACCATCGCGTAATTAGCGATTAGATAATTTTGACATCCATAATACATTTATTCCTTTGTTTATTATTTTTTGAATGGAGTTCTGCTTCATGACCTGCCAGTTCGTCTTCATCTCCTAGTTACGTCTCGCAAATTAGCGATTAGCTAATCTTGACATCCCTTATCTAGACGCACAACCCAAATAACTGAACAATTAAAGTTAAACATACAGTAACTTCCGTACGGCTTGTCTTGCAAGAGACGAATAGAAAAAAGGTCAGATCAAAGGTCAGATCAAAGTGGAGACTGACATTGACTGACCTTGAGTTCCTTTGGATTGAACATGCTCCAAAATACTGTATCCTACGTTTTACGGTGCAACTTGCCACTATCTTTTTATTACACCTGCATGCATTAATGTGTTTCAAACTCTGTCAGCATCAGAATTATTTCCATCCGCAATGGCGATCCTCCAAAGAAAGGGCCACTAAATCTGCAAGTTTGCATCACATCTTAGCAAAACCTACACTTGTGAAAAGCACCTTTGCGTTAAAGCTCTGCTTTATTTTTATGTTTCGGGGACAGAGTTTATTGCTTGAAGATTGCAGCAGATCCCCCCGAGGGCCTAATTATGGCTATCAAAGCAAAACTAATGGGTGAGGTATCAAACTGCAAAAGCTCAATGAAGGACATATGCTCAGAAGGTCATGCAACACCTCATCATTTCTGCAGCCGCTGCATGCATGACGCAGAACACATAATTTTTTTTTTTTTGACTTTTATGAACCCCTATGTGTTCTGATTGTATGATTCATGCACACATGAACTGCATCTAGAGCAGGACAATTAGTAATCCATCACCGCTGTTTACAGTCTGGATGGTGGAGCTCTGGGGACGGAGACAGAGAGGTGGGGAATGTGTTAAAGGGGTGATGGGGGTAAAAAAAAGAGGGAGGTCAAAAAAGCAATGTGGGGGGGAGGGAGGAATAGAAGTAAACAAGGGTAAGAGGACGGCAGGGACAAACAAGTGTTTTTATAGCTAGCAACTTCTTCAGTGTGTGTGTGTGTGTGTGTTGTTTTGAATCATCGCAGTACACAGAGAAGATTACTGCTGCTGCCAAATCAGGAATCTGTGCAGGCATACATGCACTGCTCTGCATACATATTGATGTGCATGGGCGTGCACGTAAGTGCGTGTGTGTGTGTGTGTGTGGCAAGCTCGGGAGGTGGCAGGGAGAAGGAGGGGGCAACAAGGGAAGAAGAAAAGGAAAGGAAGGAGGGATGATGGAGAGGGTGTCCACCAGATGGCACTGTTGTGTGGTGGATTTAATTTCTCTGTTTGTATCTCATGTCGCCTCTTCACTCCCCCCTTCTTCTTCTTCTTCTCCTTCTCTTCTTTCTATGCACATCATGTATGATGGATCCGGTAATACAGCAGGGAGTTGAACACAGGGAACTGTAGGATTCCCAGAATCGAAGGTGGTTGAGAAGCACCTATCCAAGGACGGCGTCTGTTTGTTTACTTGGCTGCCACCGTTACACACTGCACACTCCGATGCTTGCAAATATGTACGGCAACATGACGATCTGCTGGCCTATTTTCTTGGCAAATGAAAAAAAATAAGGTGAGGAGGGGGGGGAGTGACGGGTGATGGATCACCGTGATGCAAAGACGAACTGTTTCCACGAGACACCTTGGGAAACGTCGGCATGCCGAGCGACTTCACTTCATGAAGACCAGTGATAATCAGCCCCAGCTGACCTTTTGATCTCATTCTGAAGCCGGGGCTTTATATAGCCAGCTTGTTTCTCGGTTACTAGCCGTTCCAGATACAAGCTGCAAACAAGCAGGAAAGAAATTGCTGGAGAATGATTGGCAGAGTTACAGAGGGGTGGTGTCGTGTAGCATTACACTCTCCACTCCATATATGAAGGGTATTAATAACAGCTGCATGGTAGCATCCTGTTAAAAGTCATCCGTTCACTGATATTCGATGTGACGGTGAATTCAATCAGTTAGTTTGAAAAAGTAATTTGGATGACAGTTTGTGAAATCATGAATATAACACTGATACCGCATGATAATTTGTATTCAACCAAATCCCTGCCAAGGTTTTGTTGAATCTATTAACATGAACACAAATACACACACACAAATACACAATTTAAGTGACCACAAGGCAGTGTTGCAGTGAAGACCAGGGACGTCACTAGGTTTAAGGACAAGGGGGACTTAACCCCTGGGTGATGCTAATTTGTGTGTGGATATATATATATATATATATATATATATATAAAAAATATTTCTACTTCCAAAGAGGGCATTTTAGCGCTTGTTTTTACCACCAAAGGGGGCACTTGTTTTTCAGTAATCGGGCCTCGAGTGGGGCAACTGTATTTAAGTGATTTATGAATAACGAAAGGTTATATGATTCCTTAGTTAATCTATTTATATTCTGGCAACTTTATATTGAATTTGTTTGCACTTTTTAAAAAAAAAAAATAAATAAATAAATAAAAAAACGAAATAAAACAACACCAAATTATTTAAGGGGGGGCTAAAGAATATTTTAGTGTTGCAAAACAGAAACAAGACCAGACCAGCATGAGTCCCACAGTGTTTTCTGTTATTACTGAATAAAATGTGAACGCAAACCAGTTACTTACACCTATTGAATGGATCACCATAAAATTATGCACATTCATGTTGCCCAGAAACTCCATTACGATCATAATGTTCACAATTCTGTTCATTTTAGTAAAATGTGTTGACAGCTCTCTCCACAATCCACCACACAAATCCAAATAATGATGTTTTTTACTATGCACAAAATGCACATTGATTGTACCTATGGATGCAATGAATTAAACATCACTCATTATAGAAATAATCACAGTGAGACAAGGAAAAATATGTGTATTTCTGCACATGCATGTCCTGAATTTAAAGTGCACTGTGCCCCAGGCAGCATCTTGTTATCCGATATAAAGTATAAAACATGGGCCTGAGGGAGCAGCCAACGGGTCTAAAATTCACATTATGTTTCATGCTCAAGGTTATTATTGGGATTTGGAGTCATGATCAGGGAGGTAGCAGTGCCGTGCAAAAACTTTTAAAGGGCAGGGGCAAAAAGAAAAAAGGGCACCTACATCGAATTCTCGTCACTGAAGAGGGCACTGAAAAACTTTTTTGCCACCGAAGAGGGCATTTTATCATGTTCGAACCAGCCAAGAGGGCAATTTAGTATGTTTTGCCAACCGGGGCACTTTAGCTCACATTTTTGGCTCCATAGAGGGAACTTTAGCACACGTTTTTCTTCCAAAGAGCAAACTTTAGCATGCATTTTTGCCTCCAAAGAGGGAACTTTAGCACGCATTTTTGTCTCCAAAGAGAGCACGTAGCATGCATTTTTGTCTCCAGAGGGCACTTTAGCTCACATTTTTGCCTCCAAAGAGAGAACTTTAGCACATTTTTTAACAATCAAGCCACGGGGGGGGGATGGCCGCCGAGTGTGAGATGTTTCCCATTATTAATAACTCACCAGAGCATTTCAAATAGACATTACATACTGCATGCATTACTATCTACCTGAGGAAGCTACGAATTAACAGACATAATATTTACAGAAACAAATACTTTTGCTAGGGTTCATCCTTTATCACACAGTATTGTTTCTATTGCTGTGTCAAATGTTGTCTTATCATATTGTTTCTTTTTCTTCCCCTCTCTGAGAAACAGGTTTAAAGGACTTCAGCCACCCATTCCCAGGAAACCCCTCCAGATCATATCCATTTACACCCACATTCATTTCAAGCCTTGGCTCTTTTCTAGGACTCTATTATTTTGATAGAGGATAAGGGCTCTGTGGAAACCCTTGGTTACAAAGCAGAGTAGTGCTTTGGCAAACTGTATGTCTAGACACCTAATTCAAATATGACCGTATGAGTGATGGCCATGCCTGTGGATGAGTTTTTTTTCTTCTTCTTCTTCTTTCTTGCGTTCCCGTGAACTAAAATTGAGGAATAGAAGTTCTGTGACAGATTTCGATAACAGGGTGAGATACTGTCAGCACCTCTCAGGCAGAAATCCATAGCTCAATATATATTTCTTTCTGTTGATTTGAGTCCCCCCCTTCCCAGATTATAATTATCATCAAATGGGCAATCGTCTGTTTTGCTTTTTCCCTCTCCACCGCCTCCACCCCACTCCCTTCTAAGCAAATCATCAGATTGTTGATGAACTGTAACAGAAACCTATTTCCAATCCACCCGCAGCTTTGAACCACATTGCCATTACGGAAGCATCTGATAAGGCGGTTCAGCTGAATTATGAATGTTTGAATACAATGGTCGACAACACATTTTCACCCCGTATCTGTGCAGCCGTGAATGAGACTCGAGTTCAAGTCAGTCTAATCTCCAAAACTCGCCGCAAAATTACTTATTTTACTTGACTGGAATGATTTTAGCCCTAGGGGCGAAACCTGTGCTGCAAAATTGTGCTGCATATGAAAATGATGTCTGCTGCGAGGATTTGAGTGCTTACAAGGTATTGGGACAACAAGGAAAGGGAGGGTGATAGCTTTTATAGCTAAAAGACACTACACAAATCTATTTTTTCTTGTATTGAGCTGGAGTCAGACCTAAAGACGATTATAACCAATAAAGTTGACATAAGTTGTGTCCATGGCGTAGTGTACGTTTTAATTTTAACACGTTTAAAAATCTGAACCAGTGGCGTCATTAAGCCCAATTTGGGGGGGTAAAACATTCTTAAGCCCCTCTAAATAATTTGGTATTTTTTTTAATTAATAATAGCTTTTTTTTTTTTTTTTTAACAAAGAAGTACTAATAAATTCAATATACAGTGGATTATAATCATAATAATCAGACAACCTTGCATTATTCACTTAACATATAAATATATATAATTATTTTTTTATTATTTAAATCTTCCACACCTACTACATACTGCTACTTCTAAGTAGGATTATTAAAACCAAAATAATAAATAAGAGGTTTATTTAAGTCATTATTCTTATTATAACTACATGTAACTGCCCTTTTTTGTTTTTGCCCCTGCACATAAAAAGTCGATGCACACCACTGTAGACACACACACACACACACACACACACTTGCTCACATCCTGTGCATCTCCTGGGGGCTAAGCCCCCCTGTCCTTAAAACCTAGTGACGCCCCTCTGGACAGCAATGCTTGGTGTAAGCATGTCAAATCAGAGTTCTGTCACAAGAAAAAGGAACTCCAAATTGCTGTTTTTAGCAATGTACAACCATCAACCTGAAAAAACGATTTACTACAAGCCAGATAAAACGCAACACAAAATATTCATTGTTGTTGTTTCACCGTTTCTTATCAGAAATATAACCCAGCCTGTAAAATCTGTATCTGTTGTATCCTCAACATTAGCTACTCTCTTTGTTTAATCATTGGATATTAAAACTGCAGTATAAACAGAGTGATACACAACTAAAACACAACCATAATGAGCATTTGGAAAGAGCGTTTAATGGCAGCTGTATAGCCGAACACTGAACTTGTGTGTATTTCCCAGTGGTAGAACAGCACGGGCTACAAACATTCCTGCATTTTACCCAGTTCTTAAAGTACCGTCGAGTGTTGTTGTCTTTTGTACCCAGGTACTTGCGTCTATGGCCCCCTCAGTGCTTCCCTGCCAGCAAAAGATGCCTAATGGACACGCTGCTTAACAAAAGAATGAAGAGCGGAGCTACGTGTCAAACAGCCGAGGTGCTTTTATGAAATCTGGACATCAGCGCTGTACATTTGTTTACATTACATACTCACTGAGTGAGACAGAAGGGCAAGACGAAATGGCAAGGTCGAATCGTTGTGGGTTCGTCAAAGAGCTCATTAAGACGAGTTGCAAGTGTTGCACTGCAAAGTTTGGTCAAACAAAAAGTTATGAATTGTACAGCATTAAAACGTGGAAGTTAGTGAACGTGAAAAAGTACCTATTTTATTGTACGCTATTCACGAAGCAGACACAAAAACCGACACAAAGTTTCACTGTGCATCAATCATATAAATCCTTCACTTGCGGTTATACACGAGATACCAAGTCCACATTTCCTCCTTCCTACGCCATGTTTGTTTCTCTTTATGCCTCCTGGTTCACAGTTACGTGGATTAAATACAAATGATAGTGGGATACAACTAAAATACACTGCATCACGTGAGAATAGCCACCTTGGATTGTGCAAACACATAGTCACTTTTCCACTTTCACATGCGTATTACCCTTCATTATTCCATATTCCGAGCATGAATGCCATATATTGGGAATGGCTGCTCCCTGAACCTTTTTGCAAAGCTGTCTCCTCCCATGTACCTTCCGTCATTCATTTATTTGTGCCACTTTTTCCCTCTCTTTGCTCCTTCCCTCCCCAACAGACTACATTCTTCTCTCCACAGAGTTGTAAGTAGTCGTCTGGTCACCCAGGGTCAGTCCCGTTTGTTGATTTAATCCTTGTCTGATGTTGTCTCAGCTCGTAGCCCAGACTCAAATGACTGCAGTGCCGGGCTCCTCCGTTCAGCTGTCTGATAACACCTCTCCTCTCCGGTCTGATCTGAAAGCTGATGAGAAGCAGCCACAGCGAGGTACCACTGTTTACCACAGCGGATTTAAGAGCTGGCATCCAGCTGGGTGGAGTCGGGCAAGGTTCAGGGTGCAGTTGGATTTTTAAGCCTCGTCTCGAAAGTATCTCACCCAAACTTGGCTGAAATACTGCAAAAAAAACCCAGCTTCCAATAAATTAAAATGGAGAGAAACTTCAATCCAGCAGTAATAGTTCAGGGTGGGTACTGGCAAGAACTCCACGATACGATACGTATCGCAATACTTGAATGACAATACAATACATTATTGTGATATTGCAATATGTTGTGATATTCTACAGAAATCACTGAGAAATTTAAAATGCAGCTTAAAGTACAAGTTGTGTTTCCAGTATATACATATATATTGTACACATATTTATATATGTACATTATATACGTCTAGATATATGAACTATGACGTACCACGTCAAAGTGGATTTTTTTATTTTATTTTTTAAATTTTTATTTCAACGTACTTCAGCAATTGACCCAAAAAATGACTTTTATTACAATGTCAAGAAATTAAAAATCAATATTATATCACAAGAAAAAGTATCACAATGTATTGCCATATCAGTATTTTTACCCACCCCTAGTATTGGCATGGACTTCGCAATAGGATACATATTGTGATACTTGAGTCACAATACAATACATTATTGCGATATGGTGATATTCTACATAGATCACTGAGAAATTTAAAATGCAGCTTGATATGTAAGTTGTATGTACAGTATGTACATATATGTATATTAATGTTTCTTTCTTTAAGGTACCACGTTAAAGTGGATTTTTTATTTTATTTTTATTTCAACGCATTTCAACAAAACATGACTTTTTTTGGCGCGGGGAGAAAAAAAGTCGAAAAAGTGTCACAATATATTTCCATATTGATATTCTTTCCCACCCCACGTAATAGTTAACAGAAAATACATAATCATATGCATGTGGTATGTAATTTGTTAAGAAAGTCAGCGGCTTATGAAAGCTGTTCCGACATGCAATAGCTCAAATAGATTACATCTTCATCTCCCATTATGAAAGCACATTAGCATCATGTGTGTCTTTTGCATGTGGAAAAATACACTACAAATGCATTATTCAAGACTAGATATGCAACATTGCTCTACACTATATTTTCTGGCTTTGACGGAAATATTATCATTACTGGGAGTTGCCTAGTTCAAGTGCTGCAGGCTCTGCTAGTGACCGGGATTAAATGTCTTTTCCACCATGGCATCTCAGTGGCAGTTAAGAGAGGACAGAGCATTAATCATTCATTCCCTCTGTCCAGACTTTGCCAGTGCCTGTTGGACGATCCGAACTGGCAACCGTTCGGTCACAGATGCTCAACTTTTCTCAGGATTGTCACTATTCGGTGTAACTGCATGAGTAAAAAGCTTGAGTTTGACGCTGCACTGCTTAAGCATGCTTATATCTGTGTGTGTGTGTGTATGTGAGCCAGTGAGCGTGTGCATCCTTTCATTTTGATAATGGAATTGCTGGGAAGCCTTTAGTAGTTGCCACTAGTAATGGAATGAGAACATATGTATAATTTAAGGCTCTGCTACAGGCTCCCAATGGAGCCAAGGCACGCACACACACATGCACGCACGCACACACTCACGCACGCACACACACACATATCACAAGAAGCTTAATCACTTGCAGAGTTTCTTCATCTGAGTGAGCGAAAGTGGCACTAATACAGCACTGTAGTTTCAGCTTCTCTTCAAGTCCCACCAAATATCCCCCCCCCCCGCTTATTATTCTGCCAGTTGGCCTAGATGAGTCAGGACTACATAGTGATAATGTGGAGCGAGAACGACGTGGCGAAAGGAAGAGTTCGGCGAGGAGCGCTACGGTTAAAAAAAAGGGGAAGGTTCAGTATTTTGCAGACGCCTGTCCTATTGATCAGCGAGCAAGCCCTTACGAGCGTTTCCATGGGTTGCAGAGAAAATTGGCAGTGCTTTCCCTTTCGCATTTGGTAGCAGGGCTAGTGTGAGTGAATGTGTGTGTGAGTGTATGTGTGCGTGCGAACCAGCAAGGTTTCATCAAGACCTTTATCCCTGAAATGTCAGTGATGCCTTGTGGCTTCACGCTGTAATGCTATGAGTGTGCAGCTCCATCCTGGTGCTGCTGCGAAAGATCTTTTAGTTTTCAACAGGATGGAATTTTATTTTGAACAGTATGTACATAATATACCTTACATAATACAACTCACATTAGTAGCAAGCTGCGCTACTTCTATTGCAATGCACAGGATGACGTAAAAAACTTTCAAAAAAATTTCCAGAGAGTCAGTGAACATGTTGTAATTTTTACAAGCTCTGAAGCTGCCGTAATAAAGTAAATGAGGTTAGCTAACCCGAGCCAATCGCAATTCCAAACCTTACCAATCCAATTAACATACCCAGATAACACACAAATGAAAACATTCTGCTAGTAGTCCCACAGAAGACTTTTAGCACACTTTAGCATTTAGCATAGCGGCATAACTGCTTTTGGTCACTCTGCTGGCTCTGATAAACCAACTGTACCCGACCTGCCGAGTACTAGTGGCACATTAACATTAAAATCAATAAGGGCAGATACTTCTCCAAAAAGCTGGTGGAGACCAAAACAAAGCTAAAAGCTGAGCAAACATTGGACTTACATTCGCCAGGCTGTCAGAAACTCTCCTAAAAATGAATTGCGTTAAATATTTCGCACTACTTGGGTAAAAACACCACAAAAGCTTATTTCAAACCCAAAACATTAGGATGATTCAACGTTATAAATGAGGTTAAAACATCAAAAAAGATGTCAGTACGAAATGCGTCGTCGGCATCAGCGGTACACAAAAAGCTTTCTGCATTGTCGCCTTTTTCGCCCTTTAATTGGTACATTTCAAAACACACATGACTGTCATATCATTAACATCTGCTCCGTTTCCTCCTGTTTGTACATACAATTTGCATTTGATTTGTACCATTGAGCTATAATTTATGTGAGTGAGAGAAAGTCTGCTTGCTACAATGTGACACAAGCCATCAAGCGATGAGTCAGGACATCACAATGACTGCACGGCATTATGGAGAAACGTCCCCCCACCACCTCCACCCTCCGTCAAAACAGCTCCATTGTGTCTTGTCTCCCAGCTGGAGAGTCCCCCTGCTTGACAAGCAATTGAGATTCCCAACAGGGCCCACAAAAGGGCCACAGCTACCCGCTCTCCATTTTTCCCTTTCTCTGTCCCTTTTTTTTGTTTCACAATGGAGTGTGAGAATGTAATCATCATGGCTGTTTCAGACGGGGGGGGAAGACAATTTGGAAAGGAAAGAGGAGGCACTGTCCCTGGCATGTTTATAGAGAGGCTCTGCCAGACGACGGCAACGGTGGCGTCGGCGGAAACGAAGGAGGGAGAGGACAGAGAGAAAGAATAAAGACACACCAGGACAAAGACAGAGAGCCAGCGGTGGAGAAAAGATTGCACGAGTGAAAGGACTGATGGATGAAGAAGGGGGCGACTGGAGGGGGTGTAAAGCATCCCCCTCCGCTGCCGCTGCAACCCTGACGATGTCATTTGCTTGTTGCCGGTGCTGCTGGTGCTAACAGACCTCTCCCCGCAAGCCCGACACACACTCCACACGCCTTCACACATTCAAACAAACAGGCGCACACTTCCTTTTTCATCCGATTAATCTCCCCTGTCTCTCCTCGGCGTAAGCATGGAGTCCCCCGTGAGACTGATTACGGTGGTCCACGTGTCCACACAACAGTGTGTGTATGTGTGTGTTGGTTTTCTATTCCACCCATTTGTTTCCCCCCCCTCCGCACACAGCAGACACTTTCTGTAATAAAGTAAATGAGGTTGGGAAATGGCAAGACTCAAGGTGATATTTCAGCAAGCAACTCCCCAGCAACAACACTGTGGGGGTGGCAGGCAGCTGAGTGTCTGAATGAGATGTCTCAGTGTGTATGTGTGTGTGTGTTATATACTCTGGACTGGAGCTTGGTATTTGCAGAAGCATGATGTGTGTAGAGAGTTTGCACGCCAGCGTCCGGATGCTGGGGTCATCCTTACGTCTCATTACAGACAATATGGTCAATGCTGAACAATCAAAGGGAAAGAACAACACAAGTGCGTCTGTTGGCCCTTGAGAAAGTGGAAATATAGTGGAAGATATATTTCTACAACGAGAAGAGAGGAGATACAGTAGATCAGGCTTGGGTGACAAGGTTCACATGCTACAAGTGCACGGCAGAGGAAATCACTTGAATTATCTACACCGCATACACACTATATCACACAAGCAGTTAGAGCCACGCTAAGTGCTTAGTACTAAGTGTCTGTTGTGTAATGGAAAAAAAAAAAAATTAACGCTCTCCTTCGATATTTACCACAGGGTCTTCCCACCAGTTTTTTATTGTCTTATTGTGGCGTTTCTGGTATAAAGAGGTGATTTATTATAGAGTTGATGGTGAGGAGTTACCCCTAATTTCCACTGGATGCGGAACAACGCCATCAGTACGCACCAGATATGCTTAATATGGCCCCGCGAATTCACATATAATTGCGCAATATACCGCATTGTAGTGGAGTGCCAGTGAAAGAGAACCACCCTGTGTCCACTGAGTAGAAGGAAATCGATTATACGATCTGCCGCAAAAACTGATTATTTTAATTTTAAAATAAACGGGATACTTTATTTTGTATCTGTACATGACTTCCTGTCCCACGCGATCTGCTCTGTGCTGAATTTATACGCCGTGCTCCGAAATCGGACAAAAATAGAAACTAAATTACCCTATTTTTTCGTTTCTTCAGACATAAAAATTTTTAGGAGATGTTCATTTACCTGCTTGACAGTTTCGACCGAACTCCGGTCTTCCTCAGAAGCATCAGAAGACCGGAGTTCGGTCGAAACTGTCAAGCAGGTAAATGAACATCTCCTAAAAATTTTTATGTCTGAAGAAACGAAAAAATAGCGTAAATTGATTCAAAAAGAAGACATAATGAACCTGATCAATCCAAAAATAGAAACTCTGTTGATTTGTTTCGGCAGGTGTTGCCATGTCGGCGGCGTTCCGCGTTCAGTGGAAACTGACACATTGATTTAAAAGGAAACGTATCGATCCAATAAAACTTTGGCATTGTTCCGTATCCAGTGGAAATTAGGGGTTAATGGCAAGGACTGCTATGAAGAGTGTTTGTCTTATTTGAATCAAAACGGTAGAGACCTGTGAAAACTGTTGTGAAGTGTCTTTAAATGTTTGGAAAAGTAAGGTTAACGATGTCAGGAGTCGGGGTGTGGGATTTACGTTGGCATTGTTTTGGGATCATAACCATTGGACAACTTGTGGTTCCGCAGGGTGAAGCAAGTGTCTTAAACTTGCCTTCTTTCTTATGGCTACACCTTGGCAGATGCTATGCGCCTGATGCGTCTGATTTAAATAATATAATTTGGACAAATTTGGCTGTTGTAGATGTTTTAATGTTGTAAAAAATGGTACAAGCAGTGATTTTTGGGTGACTTTTAGAAAACTGAAGCAGTGCAGAATCAGGGAAGGGGGGCCATATTTCCAACATGACAATCTCCTGGAGATACCTAGTGTATGGACAAAACTGCCTCTACATTATTAATGCGCTTTGGTTGACAGTTCCAGTTCCAAACTCTTTTGCTTCCTATAGGTACAATACTGTCAATTCAGTTGCTACTACCACCAGAACAACTCACCATGTGTCCCTGTGTGTGCATGTTCTTCAAGATTATGTAATCGGTTGTGATTTTTCGGGACCCCTGGCAGCTTTCGGCTGACAAGCTCTTTGCTAAGAAGCAGCGCTCTGAATTTCTTCCCCTCCAGGGGGCAGGTTGGCTGTGAGCTGGCTTCAGCCCGACCGTTTCCATGAGTCTCGCGTCTCCTCCTATCGCAGTCAGTCTGATGCCACCACGCAGACGATTCCACATATCACAAGTAATCTAAAAAAAAAATACATAAGGAAGTGTGTGCGAACATCCCTTCAAGTTTATGTGCGCTTACGTAAACAAAGGCTTTGACATTTTACATGATGAGATGACAGTGGAGGGAGGGGGATGTCACGCGTAATAGATGTCCTCTTGCGTCCGGGGGGGTCTAGTTCTTGATGTGGAGTGACACGTCACGCGGCTCCGTAGGTAAGCCATTTGTAAAGATTGGATGCTGATTTGGATGATACTGGAGGGAACATCCAATAGAGAGGCAGAGAAACAGACCAGAGGGAGAACGAGAGACGGAATTCATTATTTGGCATGTCCAACAGTGAGGCAGGCAGTGTGTGTGTGTGTGTGTGTGTGTGTGTTTTCTGGGCATGCAGCTTCCACCGTCCCCCTCAAAGTCCTTTTCAATAATGTAAATGTCCCTCACTGGCGGGCCCGTCTCCTCTCTGTGCTTAATTGTTTCTGGCCCGTTATGTCTTTACGCCCTTGCACCCAGTCTGAGACAGTGTCAGCCTGTTTATTTTGCCTCTGCGCCTCGAATATACTGGGTATGACTTTGTTTATTAATTCTTTTTGGCTGAAAGAGACGATAGACGAATCACGTCGCCCCGACTTCCAATCGGCGGGAGAGTCGTACGAGTAGGACGGGGACGGTGCAAATGAGGGAACGGTGAAGCTCGAGAATAAACGACAGGCAAAAGAACAGTCTGTACCCAAAAAGCTGCATGTAGAGAGCCGTGAAACGATAATAAGGGGAAACGAGGAAGATGCTCGGGGAATAAAGATAAAGGAAATAGTGCTGGAATGTGAACAGGAAGATGAAAAAACTGGGGGAAGAGAGAGGAGGGGAGGTGTATGAGGCAGTCTATTTGTCTGGCGAATGTAGTGCAACCTCCCCGAATTCGCACACACACTGCCGCTACCGCACACACCCGACAGACAGGCCTCCCTGTGGGTTGTTAGCCATGCTCACTGAAATACAGCTTCATTTCTGTTGACAGCCAGAGGAAAATAATTGGCTGATAACAACTCATCAGAATGCAGGCGATATGTATGATTTTAGCACCCAGTTGTATCCGAGACAATCAGCCGCAGTGTAAACAACTGAGCGGAGGGATCGTTTCATTTCTGTCAAGAAAGAGTCGGGAAGGAAAGTTTGGATTTGCCGACACACATTGGCTTTATGGATTTCTTTGTTCGGGTGATTGTTGTGTGAGGGAGTTTGCTTTCAGGTGCAGACAAATGAGGTATCTGGCAAGAGGCCTTTTTATTTTCATGTCCATAAAAAGCAAGAATACCCCAAAAAAATAACAAGCCAAACTGGAAGTAAACCCATTCATGGAAAATAGCCAAAAAGCCTACAGAAAACCATGAGTAAAAAGTGTAATTTCAAACATCAAGTGCTTGACATCTGGCTCGACCACATCTCCACGACAACTGTTGGAGCCGAATCAAATACCCTCCACAGTCAAATATTGAAAAGTGGACGTTGCTCAAATGTTTTCTGAGCAAATGGTAGCCATTTTGACATGACAGAGAGGTCGAACCTGAACATTTGGAGTTCTTCAGCTCTCATTCTAGTGTAATTTTAGCTCCTTCTATAAGGAATCAGGAAGGCTGAGGGAATTAGCATTCCTAGCCAGGCCTGGAAAGTCAAACTGATTGATGTTATTCACATTCCTTGCAACTCCCACTCAACCTTCTCAGGGTTTACTCGTCAATCAGCCACTACTACTATCCATCCATCTATTATCTAACGCTTATCCTCACATAGGGTCGTGCGAGGGTGGAGCCTATCCCAAGTATTATAGGGGGAAACGCAGGGTATGCCCTGGACAAGTCGCCAGTTCGTCATAGGGAACACTACCACTAGATTAAGGATTTGAGAAATATTTCACAGCTCCAAAAGGAGGAGAGGGTGCATTTTCATGATTGATCCCACTTAAATGTTGTTTGCTGATCTCGTTGACACCTGTCTGTCTTCCTCATGAGAAGACAGCAACTGTTTGCATTTATAATTTACCAACCAATTAGCCATGACCCTCAGGTTTGGAAATAGCTACATAATGTCATCCTTGCAACCAGTGGCGTGCATAGACTTTTTGAAGGACGGGGTGAAAAGAAAAATAAGGGCTTCTACAGTGTGGTCTCACACCGCTGTGGGCACTCAAGTGTGCATTTTTGCCTCCAAGGAGGGCACTTTCAGTATGCGATTTTGCCATCCAAGACTGCATTTTATCATATTTTAACCAGTCAAGCGGGAAGTTTAGCATGTTTTGCCACACTGGGGAGGGTGAGGCGCTCCTGCCTCCAGAGAGAGTACATTAGTGCAAGTTTTTACCTTCAAAGAGGGCACTTTTGTGCACATTTTGCCTCCAGAGAGAGCACTTTAGCACATGTTTTTGCTTCTAAAGAGGGCAGTTTAGTGCACATTTTTCAATAGTCAGCCCAAGAGAGGGAGCGATCTTCCCCAGCGCACACCTGCATACTGCAATAAAAGTGTTTATATGGTTGCACCCCTTTAAAAGAAAAAGAGGCAGCTCCTCCACCTTTCCAAATCACTCTCATAAGTGGTTGACCTGTGCCAGTTTTGCTTCTCTGAGCTGTCCCTATTTGACTCCAAAATCCTTCTTCAGGACAGAAATGGAATATTGATGCCAAACCTATGCCATTTAGATGTATAATTTCCCCCTCTTGGCTTCTTCACTAGATCACAATCTTTTCCCTTGTGACTTTACTCTCAGTTACCGGCTCTTTGCAGATGAAATGCCTCTTTGTCGCTCAAAGGATGTGCCCTTCAGTATATCTCCTTAAAGCGTCATGTATTGTGAGAAGGTATGTTAGTTTCACTTTGAAGAAATGTCAGAGGTGTCTTGTATGTTACTAGACTGGGCCTTGAAGTTATATGTAAAATATTACCATATTTTGATCAACCATTACAGTGAATGCTGGCATTGGGAAGTGCTGAATGTGGAAGCAAACAAAAAATGCAACAATGACACACATTTTCCTTTTATGCACATCAATTTACATAAAACAACCCGCTTTGCACCCACTTTCTCAGCAATAATTTAAAGGCAGCTGACTGGCGATTTAGCACCACCAGCTGTCCGATATACTGTAATGACAGCGTCTCTACCGACCTCGCAGACGTGAAACAGTTGGCGAAATAACACTTCTGCTGAATTTCGTATTCACATCAATATGCAATCGGTAATTTAATGATGTTTCTATGTCCGTTTATGGCAACTGTAAAGTGTAAATGAGGCATAAGTGACTAAAAGCATGCACACGCATATTTTGCCAGAATACTGGCAATCCTCACTTATAATAAGTCAACCACAGTCTTTGCCCTTCCTTGCGTGTCTATAACAATACCTGTGCCGCTGATTGATGCATGACGGGAGCTTTACTACCAGCCGTGGTCATTTTCGAAGCATCAGCAATTCCCAACAGCAGACAGCGTTACCTGACAACACCTGCTGAGCTTCCCTCAATTAAAGCAACCGTGGGTTGCGTGCCGACTGTCAAGTTTGGCCCGACTTCACCGCACCTGCCTGGCCTCTAACCGAGCTCATTTTCCCTTTCACTCTGTGTGAAGGCCATCTTCAGACAAAGGGAGGAGAAAGACAGCCGAAACAGAAAAAAAGAATAAACCAGCCTGAGGAAGATAGGGGAACTGTGAGAAACAGAAAAAGAGATAGAAAGCCAATGAGAGAGACTTCTGCTGTCTGGCATTAAAGTTAATTGCAGTTTCTGGACTCTTTAAACGTACATCTCAGTCGAAATGATCGAGCGTGCCTCTAATCTTTACGACCTAGCTGCGGTGCTACAATGTGAACTTTATAGCACTATTTATTTGAAGAAACGCACACACAAATGCAGAGAACGCGCTTTTGTGCGAGTTTTAAGGCTGATGAACGAAACGAAAGGCAGCGCGTGTTGACTGCTGCTCAGTATGCCTTTACAAAAAGCTGTCAAAGTCGGAGCCGCAGAGGATTAAGGACAGTATAGATCTGTAATGTATCATGACGGGCCAGAGCAAATAAACAAATTGGAGAGAAAAGCATTGTGCAAGAGTCTTGCCAGGGACTATTTATCCGAATTTTCCAAGGCCTGTTGTCTCTGACCTATAAGAACGCCTTCCCCTGCTTGCCTTTTTTGCAGAATACCTTCTAGATGCAAGCTGACACCGTTGGCATATAGCCTCAGAGAAATTATGGCTCAGCGCTGTACTTCACGACTTTTACCAACCTATCAGTAATAGCTATTATCTCGTATGACAACTGCAATGTCCCCCGCTCTAAGCCGTGGATAACTTCCAACATAATTGACCTCCGTTTTGAGGTTACATCTTTTACTTTCCCCTTACACCGGTAGTTCATCTCGTCTCTCTGCCACACACTGGGGGCAACCTTATATGGACATTTGTTACCATGGCAGCGAGAGGCCGTTCCTTGAGTGTTTTATTACTTGTTGGGGGTGAACGGTGCTCTCCATCAGCTCCTCGTCCCTGAGTGTGTGCCTTGTCAAAGCGTCCTCTCCAATCCCCCACGCTGTTGGAAAGTGTGTAAGTGTGAAATTTATGTTCTGTTATTGTCGGCCTCTCGGTTAGTGTATGCAAGGCTTGGTGAGGACACTTGAGACAAATTCTACATCCTGGCTGTGACCTCACAGCTATTTATTACCTCATAGAGTGGTCGTATGAAATTTTAAGACCTGTCAGTTTCTCCAAATTGCATTCACATATTCATTTCCCAATAAACTTCTGAATTTGGTTTGGTTGAGTCAACAATAGCAGAAGGGATTGTGATTTGCATGAAAATAACTCTGAGAGAGTTCTAACTTAACTCGTTGAGTGTGAGCCCTTTTATAAAAACCGAAAGTGCCCACAGAGGAGACCCACAGAATGTTTTGTTTTATGACACCATTTAAAGACTTGCATGGGGAACGTGAACTGGCTAATCCAAATTGCCCGTAGGATTTTGAATGTGAGTGTGAATGGTTGCATGTCTCTATTTGCCCTTTGACGAACTGGCGACTTGTCCAGGGTGTACCCTATGACACCTGGGAAGTAGACTAGAGACTCGTTCCACCAAAAAGACCACTTTTTTTCTACTATCGTTTTCTCTTCCTTATCCCGACGTTTCCACTTCCTGCTTCGATGTCTGTGGTTTATGGTGCTTTCCATTTGGACTTCGAATTTCCGAGTTCCGAGTCGGAAGTGTCAGCGGTAACACCCACAAAATCGCATTTCTGACTCTGAAAGTCGGACGACCCTCACAAGCCCCGACTTGGCCACAACTTCACAATTCAAGATGGCAGCATTAGTTGCTGCATTAGTTTAGTTCCTTCAAACTTTTCCATGTAGGCGTTTTCAGACTTGTTTACTGGAACACATCAACTCGGTGTGACATCATTCCCAGCTCCGACTCCTGACTTCCAAGCTTAATGGATCGTAGCAATATACCGTCTCTTTATGTTCTGACTACATATCCCAGAAGCTCTAAAATTACTCACAGGATGCGTGAGAGCACCCCCTTATGCCAGCCGCTGAAAAAACAAGTTGACATACAGATACGTCAATGGCAATCAATGAGTTAAGTTCGTCACTCTTTATACTTCCTGCTTCACGATTACATGGGTTTCATTCAAATATATATGAATTCTGGCACATTCTTTTTTCATAGGTATACCCGCAAACAGAGAAAGAGTACAGCTTTTTCAGTGTAGTCTTAGCTCCAACTCAGATTCATGAAATTTATTGACAAAGTACATCAAGATATGTGAAATTGTGACATTTTAATGCCCATCTGCAAGAATTATGTCCTCAAAAGATCTATTCTAAGTTCTTAATTCATTCTCTCTGTATATATTGAAGTTTTAGACATGACTGCGATGACGTAAATTGCAAAACTTTCTCAAACTTATGCTCTTTGAAGATGTAGTATTTGCAATTAGAAAACAGCTGGCTGGATGGCGCGTGCTCGGAAGCACCCATGCGTAGAGTGTTTTCAAGCAGACTTCAATATAATACACCTGCCAGCAGCCTCCCCCCCCCACCGTGATGGCGCCCACCAATCTAAATGAAATGTGTTGTTGTGGAGACAGCCGTAGGCACTGGCCACTCAGTCAGAGTAAACACCTGTCTGAAATTGGCTGGGATTGGTACAATCCAGAGTGCGGAATCATTACACTGGCGTGAGATCGCTATGAAACGCTTTCTGTGTTTGTGTTGCCAATTTCATTAGGCCTGGGCCTGCTCTCTTCATGTTTCTTTGACAGCTTCTCTGCCTTTTTTGTCTCTCTGGCAGTGCTGGACGGGCTCCCTCCGGAGACAGAGCTCTCATTGTGAGGACTCTGACTGAAGAAGTCTCGTAATAGAAATGCGCTGATGCACTGACGCACCGCCCCTGTCAGTTGTAACGCAAAAACCCTCACGCCCACGTACAAAGAGAAGAGACATCATAGAGAGCGTTTAGCTATATCCATAAGCCCACGCGAATAGTCAGGCTGTGATGCCAATGAGACAACTGAAATAATTGGCCCATGGGGAGTCCCGTTTTGTCTATGTCATTAGAAACAAATCAGTGATAAAAGGCAGGGATCTAAATAACACTTGAGGTAAGCAGTGGCGTCATTAGGCCTATTTTAGGGGGGCTGAAGCCCCTCAAAAATAATTTTAACCTCTCTCCAAAAAATTTGGTGTCCTTTTATTAATTTTTGTTGTTTTTTCAAAAAGTTCCAACAAATTCAATATAAAGTGGCCAGAATATGAGTTTAAATAAATAATCACACAAAACCTGCATTATTCATAAATCATGTAAAAACGGCTGCCATGATTGTTAAAAAACGTGCACTATTGCCCCATTTGGAGGCAAAAACACATGCTAAAGTGCCCCGTTGGCTGGTTAAAACGTGCTAAAGTGATGAGGATTCACTGTACAGAGAGAGAGAGAAAGATTGAAACCTAGTGACGCCCCTGCTACATGCAATAGAATAGAATAGTTTTTTTTATTTAATTGACCCGCCACAGCAGCTAAGACATGATACAGTAATAAAAATTCTGTGTCGTTTTATGTAATGCAAATTATGTATGTTTGCGCTGTTCTACATCACGATGGAGCAACATTGAAAAGATTATTGATAACAAATGGGAAATGTCAATGTCAGAGAATATAAATGAAAATAAATATAAAAACTGAGTATTTTCTATCAAAGTAGCCTCACCTGGGGGAGAAGCCCCCCAGTCCTTAAAAACGAGTGCAGCCCCTGGAGGTAAGCAAAGTATGTGACCATCAAAAAAAAACCAAAAAAAAAAAACAAAACGAAAAGTCCCCTTTAGGGACGAGACAAATGGAAGCTGTGAGTATAACATGAATGTCGATCCTGTGGTTTTTAGGTGCTTCCAAAAGGTCACTTTTGATTTCTGACCCAACGCCTTTTTCGTCAGATGTCTCTGAAGAAGGGGGGTTCGTCTTTGAAACATGCCAATTAGCCCTTTTTCTTAGAATAACTCAGACCAAAGTCGCTGTTCCTCTCACACATCACCCTTCATCCACTCAATTAGAACAGCAGTCAGAAATTGGAGTTATCTCGCCATCAGCGACTCAAGAGATCTGTGGCAGTTCTGGTCTGCTGCACTCAAAAAAAAAAAAAAAAAAAAAAAAAAATTTTTGGGGGGTGTTTGAGAACAACTTTCTAAGATTTTGGGCTCCACGAGAGAGAACAATCTCCGTCCCTGTTCAAATGATCGTCTACAATTATTCAGAGATGCGGCGCGACTGTCTTGAAGGGAAGCTATGCTGAAACCGTCGCGACAAGAAGAACAAACCCACCTCAGAGTGCTAATCTAAGCTTATTTGCATCTGGATAAAGGATGTGCAAATGCAGCGTTGTATACTCTGGCGCACCATGTTGCCTCGAAAGCTTTTGATGGAGGAGGCACGACAGAGTCGGAACGCTGTGCACATTTTCAGCCTGAAAACAGGAAGAGAGCCACCGCCACCTACAACGGGAGCCAGACAGAGAACATTTCTTCTGTTTTCTTTTCCCCTCTTCCAGAAGTTCGACAAGACAACATGATTACAGCGCGGGGACTGAAAGAGAAAACGCACAAAGACATCGATACGAAATGAAACCCGACAGACGGTACGGTGCTGCTTCTTAAGCAGGGCTCATTACAGTAGGCCGTGGCCTTTTTTTTTCTGCTCCGCCATCCTTTTCTCCGGCTTTTTCTTTCCCTCGTGTCATTTCCTCTTTTCATCTTCACCTTTCCCTGCAGTTTCAGTGCTCTCCATCCCCACTTATGTGACTTCTCTACATCTCTCTCGCTACTAAAGGTCAACAAAGTAAAAGGCCCAAAAGTGAGGCTGCCCCCCTGCTCCTATAAAACTAAATGACTAGGATGTTTTGCAGGATAGGAAGAAAAAAAATCAAAACTTTAACTCATCTTTTTAATCTTCCAGTTCCTCTGTGGGTGTTGCTCGAAAGTTCTGCTTCTGTTCTGTATCTTTACTTGGCTTTATACAGCTACAGGAAAGACCAGACGAGGGGCCTCATTTAGAGGAAAGTAGTGCAATCAAGTATGACCTTAGCAGAAGTGTACAGGAAAAAAAGTGACGGTATAGCTGGGCTTTTACTGAGGGTCTTCACTAGACATACACACATTATTATCTGGTTGGATGGGTGTTGTGTATATATAGGAGAGAGCTGTATTTAAACTTTCATCAATTGTGGGAAACACAGGTGGGAAGCGCCCTCGCAGGGCAAAAGGTCGACACACGGGCGGTAAAAAAAGTGCATTACAGTCGTTGCACCAATTATTGCGTCACATAAATGTCTCTGATTTTTTTATTGGAGAGGCTATAAATTCGGACTGTAAACTCACTCAGTTTACTCTATTTTACTCTTATTTTCTTAGCTTTATCATCTTCCTGTTAATTAGACCTTGCCAGGAGTGTCACACAGATTTTTGGGGGGGCTCAGCCCCCAGGAGGTGCACAAGATGTGAGCAAACTTGTGTACAATTGTTGCTGTTAAGATTTCATCTCCTCTGCAAATACAGAAGTTTTATGTTTTTTATATATTATGTTCTATTTTATATATTCTATTTTTTTTATCATTTTTATTTCTTATTTATGCGTGCCTTTAAGCCAAGAGACTAAGAAAAATTAATTATTTGTGCAAAATGACAATAACTGAATAATGTAAAGTTATATGATTTCTTATTTAGACTCATATTCTGGTCCCTTTATATTCAATTTGTTGGCACTTTTCTATTAAAAAAAAAGCCCCCGTTTAACCCCCCTAAAATGATGCCACTGGATCTTGCTAAACAAGACATTATTTTATTCACCACTTAATTTATACATGTTTAGTCTGTATATGCTGAGCTTGCTGGTGTACTTGACATCTAGTTATTGGTTTGCATGTAGATAAAGGTCTACAGCCATGCTAGCAGCTCTGTGAGGTCATCATTTAGCTAACTGCTAATCAAATTTCTACACTGGGACGGCAATATGTGCCACACAGGGTCATCTGTGACTCAGGAGATTGTCGGTGGATGTCGCTGGACACCTGTTCACATATCGAAATGTCCTCGACCAGCTCTCCCACTACTGGTGTCATTAGACCTATTTTGGGGGGGACTGAAGCCCCCCTAAAATATTCTTAAGCCCCCTCCAAGTAATTTGCTGTTGGTTTATTTATGTATTTTTATTCCCAAATAGTGCAGACAAAAGTGACCAGAATATGAGTTTAATTTAAGAATCATATAACCTTGCAATTCTCAAAAAAACTTAAATATGATCACCCCCAGCTGGTTGAAAAACGCATGCTAAAGTGCCCTCTTTGGGGGGCACAAAAGTGCCCTAAAGCGCCCCTGTTTGGCAAAAGACACTGCCAACTGCCCCCTTGGCTGGTGAAAACATGATAAAGGCAAAAACGTGCACTTAAGTGGCTTGAACTCACTGTAGGTCCCCCTTTTTTCCTTTTGCCCCTGCCCTTCAAAAAGTCTATGCACACCACTGTGTATATAAGATATAAGAATATGTATCTGAATAAGTGAATAAAATCAATTTGTAAAGCGCTTTGTCCAGTAAGGTCGAGTATATACAGGCAATATATAAGTGCCGTTCCTTTACTTAATCCATCACAGCGTCGTTCCTTTTGAACACCACAGCTGACATCTTCGTCTTAAGGACACATGCCACAAGGTTTGGGCCTTTGCACACAAACGCTTTCTCTTATTGGTGGTTTAGAGTCTGCAGTCCTCCTGACCTACATGTCTGTGGACCGTGGGAGGAAGTTAACCCTGGTGCGAAAATGGAAACTGCACACAAAACAGCCCACGGTTTGGACCTTGTTTGTGCAGGGCAACAGTGCTACCGAATGAAGCACCACGCTCTGTATCCTATACTGGAGGCTTGAATAGAATTTAGATAAAACAAATACTTGGATAATGCTAATATGTGTAATTACCAGGGATATCTCTCCAGTGAATGATGATGAAACCAGAAAACTTTGGATTTAGATTTACAGATATACAGTTCTATATGTGCATAGTGTCCTTGAACAAAAATGAGTTTAAAGAATTTATTGACCACACCCCGGGGCTCTGATCTTACTCCATATAAATTATCAGTCATCTGACAATTTCACCTTCTGTCGGACATCAGAACATTAACTGATGAATCCATTGATTTATTTATTGATTACTAAAACTCTGTCAGGAAGCCCATATTTCCTATGTCTCATTCAGGCGCCGTAGGTCATGCAAGGGGGATAGTTAATCATTGATATTGCTATCATTATTTTTATGCAGAAAAAAAATTGTTATGCAAAAGGCAGTATGTACTATACAAAGAAATAATAATTTTACGGTACAAACAATAGAACAATGATGCCAACCATATATATATATATGTGTGTGTGTGTGTGTGTGTATATATATAGTATGCAGTGGCGTAGATAGACTTTTTGAAGGGCAGGGGCGAAAAGAAAAAAAATAATGTTTTAACCAGCCAATAGGGCATTTAGCTTGTTTTGCCAAATGGGAGCACTTTAGCGTGCGTTTTTGCTTCCAAAAGGGGCACTATAGTATACTGAAGGGGGGCAACCGTATTTAAGTGATTCATGAATAATGCAATATGATAATAATGCATATGATTATTTACTTAAACTCATACTCTGGCCACTTTATGTTGAATTTGTTGGCACTTTTTGTGGAAAAAAAAAAGGCCAACAAATAGGCCTAATGACACCACTGTAAATGACTATATAAAAAAAGCTTTTTTTTTAATTTTAAAAAGTTGACTTTGCCAAGAAAGACCCCTGGGAGTTTTTTTCCTGTGAGCCACTCATCAATCATTTTTTTTTTTTGCTGTAAAGTTTCGGGTTTCTTCACGCCACAGTGAGAGCTGAAGCTGCAGGCTAATGTGCCACCGAACTCTCACTGCAAAAAAAAATAAAAAAAACCCCTCCATCCCCACTTCCCTGCAATCATTCTCCGCCCAGAAACCGAACAGGTGGCACATGGCTCCCTGGAGACATAGTGACAACCAGGAAAACAAATGTTGAGCCTACTTGAGTAGGTAGAGTCTGGCTGTCAAATAAATATGCTTGGGCTTAATTTCAATGATCAATGAATGGTTTCAGGGGGGAAATCTGCATGTTAGATAGTAAAAAGTCTGCTACATAACACAAGGTAATTCCCATTTGAAAGTGTAATGGCTGTTGCCACAAACTGAGCTCACTTGGCATCCCCCAAAAGCCCCCTCCCGACATTGCTGCGCTAGCTGTGAGTCCCCCAGAGAGACGATTGTTTTTGTCATGCTTACTTTGTGGGGAATAGTTCTTCGTCTAGATACATCAGTACAGTACAGGCTCATTTGCAAAACATATGAGACAGGCAACCTGTTCCCTTTCGTTTGGCAGTCTGTCTGCGAGTTGTAAACACAAAGTAAAATATGCAGTGATTATAGAAGCAGTACTGACGTTTCTAAATATGTAAGGCATATTACAATCCGTTGTTTCTCATTAATTAATTAGATCATAATTATTTGGTATTTTCCCTTCATATTTTTTTCTTGTCCATCATCCATCTATCCATTATCTACCGCTTATCCTAAATAGGGTCACAAAAGGCAGGGTACACCCTGGACAAGTCGCCAGTTCGTCAAAGGGCACATCGGAACAGACAACCATTTGTACTCACATTTACACCTAAGGGCAATTTAAATTAGCCAATAACCTCATTCCCATGCATGATTTTGGATGGTGGGAGGAGGTTGGAATTCCAGAGAGAACCCACGCAGACATGAGGAGAACTACCCGGACTGGGTATCGAATCCGGTATCTTCTTGCTGTGATGTGACTGTGCCCCGTGAGTCCATCAAATTGATTTATTTCACATTTAAAACGCTTGAGTGCCAATGAGGTATATATACATCAACGTGTTTTTTTGGCATCTGGCACAAGGGGGTGCTCTAACACACCCTGCGTAATTTTGGGGCTTCTGGGATTTGTAGTCGGGACATAAAGAGACAGTATACGCCACTGGGTTCAAAGCAGGAAGCGGAGACGATTGCAAGAGCAAAACAAACGTAATCTGGACAAAAAGTGAGCTACTCATTTGAGCCACTCAGTGTTTTCAGAGTCATAGTACAAATATTCTGTGGGTGAAAGATGACTCAAAATGGCCAAAAATGCCAGCACAAGGCACTTTCGCTTTTATAAAAGGGCTGGCACTCAGTGAGTTCGCATACTTTTCTTCATAAATTAATCAAATGGCTTAAATTGTAGAAAAGAGAATAAATTGGTTGTTATTTGGTTCATTTCAACAAAAAAAATATGGTTTGGAGAGGCCTCTTTGCCCTCAGATAAAGTATTCCTATTTATATTGTTCAAGTCTGCCTCCAAAGTGGCCTCTCGAGCCCATTGGGCAGAACCCTTAAGTCATTGACAATTAAGTCAGCATTGATGCTTGCTTTTGCTGAGAGACTGAGTGCACTTTTGGGCCCACTCAAGGCAAAGCTTAAGAGATGAAACCTGAACAAGGCCAAAAATAAAGGTTGTAGGAGTCCTGCTCAAGTCTACCAATACTCAACCCCACAAGGGGGTGGGGAAGGGGAAATTGCAATATCTGAGTTCCAAATTAGCTTGTTTGTAAGCCCGGCAGTTGCTATGACTGCATATGTCGCAACCCCTGACAGTGTTGTGTTTTCCCATCACAGGTTCTTTAAGCTTAAGGTGGCATAGCACCACGTACTGGATACTGCACCACCCACCAAGGTGGTGAAAGGACAGCTGACCTACATGGCCTCATATTGTGCCGATATCACAGCAGGAGGTCAAATCACAACATAAAACACAGTAGGGCCCGGCCGATATGGATTTTTTTAGGCCGATGCCGAAATCAATATTTATCAGGAAAAAAATTGATAACGGTTAATCGCCCGATAACAATTTTTTAATGATTTTTTCAGCCCTTTAACACTTGCAACAATGATATAAATTGAAGGCAAAACACTTAACTTTTTCGACAACTTTAACTTTACGACCTTCGAGACCAAAAAGGTAACCCATACAGACCCTATGATAAAAGTTCTGATCACAATGCTACCAATCAATTATTTATAGAGTCATGCACATTAAATTTCATAGATATTGTACATTTAAAAACATCAGAAATATGAAAATATTAAGCCTTTAATCTGCAATTTTCCGGCCAATGCTGATTATTTTGAAAAGGGCGACAAACAACTGATAAAGTCGTCCTGGTATAGAGTTCTTTTAGAAAGAAACAGTTGGGTATTTTATACAGCTGAGTTATATGGACAAAATAGTATGTCTTGATATAGCTAATTATATATCCTGATAACGATATATATCCTAATATTTTTTATGATGTAACATATTTTTGCTGCTTTACCTCCGTTTACTCCCTAGCTAACAGTGCCATAAACCAGTCCTTGCTGGTGATGTAAACATGCTAGCACAAAGCAGTAGCACTGCTGCAGCCACATTAGCCTTCATACCATTATGGCTATGCTTCATACAATTAGCATGTTTTGAACTCCCATGATACATTTGGATTATCAAACGGCCATTCCAAAGTTGAGATGTGCTTTATAAGCCGTATCTAAACCACAACTGGAGTGATGTTAACATGAGCGTACAGAGCTAACCAAAGTAGCCTACACATTAAAATTACAAGGACTGACCTTTGATCTCCTTTTTGACATTCGGGTCGGGACGCCAACACTTCAAACAGCGATGCCACATGTACAACAACACAGACACTACTATCAACCTATGGCCGTAAAACTACTTACATTTTCGATCATGCACAACTGAATGTAACCCCCATACCAACTGCTCACTGCTGCTCATTAACCCTGGTGCTGAACTAGCCGCGACCTGCAACCTTGCCAGAACACGAAAAACATCACACCATAACACTTAACATATATCTTTGTGGCCTTTTCTACAAATACCTTTATCCATTTCAAATAATCTGATTGAATCTTCTTGGACATGTTTGCTCTTGTCGGTAGCTAGTGAGTGAACCTGAAACCATAGCATAAAAAGGCCGAAGCTTTGAATTTTATTTTTTGAATTTGAATCCCGTGCCATTGAGCAAAGCTTCGAAGGTTCTTATTTTTTGGGTCAGCCCTAAAAATTACGATATTAACAGAGAATTATATCCTTTGGTAGACATTTTTATATCGCACTATGATATATATCATGATATCACACATCTCTGGTACTGTCATACTCCACCTACTCCACTGCACTACTGTCAGTGTCATAACCAGGTGCTAAAACCACGCAAGGCTACTGGTTTTGTCAATAAGCAAAAAAGCCACCGGAGCACCTCCAGCACGAAAGATCAAGTAGTACTTGTCACTGTAGCTGAACTAGCAGCTGATGGTTGATCTAGAAAGGAAGCTCAATATCCAAGACATGGTCCTGCTGGAATTCACTGTGGACCAAGGACCAACTACAGAGACCTGATGCACAAGGCCTTCAGGTTTCAGAGAAAATGAGCCAGCAAGAGCATCATGATAGCGTATAGAAAAGGAATCACGCGGACCACATGCTCTCTTGCGATGCATTCTGGGACCTTATGAAACCTGGGTAAACCTGGATTCTTGACAAGTAATGAAGTTTTAGTCCTCAGTCGATATTTAGACCAAGAAATTTTAAGCTGTTTTATAAAATTATCCTGTCATTTACTGCGAGCTTGACGTATCCCAACCCAAAGTCAAGGTCAGTTAAATGGTAAAGTCCCTTTGTAGTGAATTTTTACTTATCCGGTGACCCCCCCCCGCTTTAATTTTCAACTCTCGGCCATTTCTCCTTCCGCCAAGCTCTTGTAATTCGGTCTCAGTTCGAGGCGCCATGTTCACTGTACATTCTCGTTAATTTCCCCCCAGATTCAGCCCCATTTCTTGGCTGCTGGCGAGGTGAACGAGACCTATCCTTGTATTAATTCATTTAACCCCGACCAAGTGCCATGAATTAAATATCTCCCCAAACACACCCAAATCATTTCACATCTAAATCAGAATTAATCACGTCTAATTAGACAATTATGCATTAATTCAGTTTTGCAGTCGAGCAATCAAGGGCCAATTAGTGAGAGCAGACAAATATATCCATCCAAAAGGTGGAAAAGCTATTCTCTAAACACTTACAGGTTTGTTTTTAGTGTATGAACTTGTTTGGCAAGACCTGAAATATGTTTTTTTCTTCTACCTCAGCAGAGAGTGAATTCCGTAACTGAACAAACAGTGGATTTTGCATCTTGAAAGAAATTGCTACGTTATTTTCAATTATTTTTAATTGTGAGTTTTATTTGGTATTATTTCCCCCTAAAATGGACCAATGTCAGGGTCCAGTAAAACGTCCCATTTATTTAAACAGTGGAGCATTACCACTGCTTATTGTGTATAGCTTCACACAAGAGAAAAATGATAATCAGTGGCATCATTAGGCCTATTTTAGGGGGGCTGAAGTCCCTCGAAAATATTTTTATGCCCCTCCCCCAAATAATTAGGTTTTATTTATTTATTTATTTATTTATTTTTTAAAAAGTGCCATGTTTGTGCTGTTCTGCATCACAGTGGAGGAAAATTAAAAGGACTATTGATAACAAATGGGAAACAAAGTTTGATTTCCAGTGTCGGAGAAAAAATAAATTGAGTATTTTATACCAAAGAGTAGAAAAGTAGCCTAACCTGGGGGCTAAGCCCCCCCAGTCCTTGAAATCTAGTGACACCCCTGATGATAATTAGCATATCAGCCACCATAGTTTTGCATTCATCCGTACAAAAGTTACAAAAACGCTCTGACTCTCCAAGTGATTTCCTTCTCCTTTTGCGCTGGCTTTCTGCCAATTTGGACCAAAATCAAACCCAAACAATGTTACCAGCAACAATCCCACATTACTGCAGAGTCTTTTAATTCAATGTTACCATCAATAAATACTGATTAATGTAGCTTTAAGTCAAGGAAAAACAAAACAAGCCAATCCAAATCCAATAATCCGAGGAAAGGCTACAGCAAATGTGGGCCGGGGCCTTGTAAGTTGGACTGATCGATAAGAATTTTGAGAGAATCAAAAGGTGGGAGAAGAGGTCGGAGCATCTCAAGAACAAATTGATTTCCGGACGCCTTTGAAAAATTGAGGTTAGTATTGAAAGTCGTCAATGTCAAATGCAAGGCACAGCTTGTGGGATTAATACCTGTCCTTCCTTCCTGAAGCAAATAGCATTGATTGCACACTCTGTCCAGTAGTTATGCAGTTAGCTATCGACACCGACACACTAATCTTTCCATGCTGTTTTAATCAATCACCAGGCACCTTCTCCTGTTGTTCGCTCCCTTGCGAACAGGAGTCAACCTGTAAACATGCACCATCATGCCCTGTAAGCCGAGTTTATTTCAAATGCTCTCTGTGGCTAGTTTGGGAGTCTCTGTCTTTACTTTCACTTTGTCACTGCCAGGGCCGGAGAAATCATGAAATAGCGCAGGGCTCCCAGCGGGGCACTTTGTTTTCTGTGACACAGAGAAAGTCATTTGTCATAACACTAGCTCAGGAGTTATCCAGTAAAAATACAGTCAAATGTATCTCCGCCTGACCCTGCCACTTTTTCACATTCTGTTTGCCAGTCGCGTCATTAGGCCTTTTTTGGGAGGGCTGAAGCCCCCATAAAATATTCTTAAGCCTGTCTTAATAATTTGGTGAATTTTGTTACCTTTTTTTTTTTTTACAACGAAAAAATTGGATTGTCACATTCATGTGAAAGCATTCATGACAAAAACAACAGTACAAAGAAATATATTGATGTGTGAATTAATTACACCCAAAAAAACATTATTCTTCAATTTACATCAATAAAAAAAAATTAAGAAAAGTTTAAAAAAAGATTGAGTGGCCCTGATGGTGGTCATTCGTCGTATTATTCTTAAGCCCCCCTTAAATAATTTGGTGTCGTTTTATTTCCTTTTCTTAATTTTATTTGACAAAAAAAGTGCAGAAAATGGCCAGAATATTCTAAAGTGCCCCCTTCGGAGTGCCTCCGTTTGGCAAAACACATTTAAAAGCCATCTTGGCTTGTTAAATAACCCCACCTCAACCCCCTCACCTGGGGGCGAAGCCCCCTTTGTCCTTAAAACCTAGTGACGCCCCTGCTGTTTTCTGTTTCATATTTATTCCCCCTCCAAGTGGCACTGACGACCAGTTTACAAGCACAGATAAGCTCGCATGATAAGTTAGTACTGAGCTAAAGGCCCAAACAACTTGGCGAAACGGACACTGAGTGCGCAAATCTCAAATATTCCGACCTCTGCGCCACACTGTTGTCACACAAAACACTGCTCGGCATCTATTTTTCACATCGACCCGCTTTAAATCTGACATGGATCTTCAGATTCACAGAAATTTCCCGGGAAACGACAAGTGGCAGAGCGCTCCACGATGGAAGCTTTAAACTAAATGGACATTCTGCTCTGCTAACAGTCCACTGGAGTCTGTGAGCACCTTTAAAATGCAGACACTGGAGACTATGACTGTGTAGTATGTTCAAAATGTCCTATTCTATAACCTCTTCAATACAAGCCACACCCACGGCTAGCTTACACCCACAGAGAAGCTAACGTTAGCATGGGCCTCATACGAGCTACAATAGTAGCTAAGTAGGCACATTTCATGAAAATAATAACTCCTCCTGAAGCTAAAAAAATAATTAATAATTACCTTTTCAGCAGAAACTTCTGTGTCACTTTTCAGTCCCTTCAGATGTCTCAGTGTCTCCACCGATGTTCACTCTGGTTTGTCCTCTTAGCTTTATCCAGAGTTTTGTCTTTCAGTCTTTTCTTCCTCCCTCTTTCTTCTCTTTTCCTGTTTAGCAGCGTGAAACATAAGTAACACTGGAAGTGGTATTTTTGGCTACATTTTCTCTGCCATTGTTCCCTACAGAATGGATTCTCCTGCTAACTCTGTGTTTCTACAGAGGAGTGTGCTGGATACTCCCGGCAACAGTGGGGAGGAGGGAGGGACAGAGGCATCTGATTGGTTCTTCCACTGACCTGTGTGGCAGCTGATTGGTCAGAGTTTTTACAGTCCTGTTGCTGCCACAGAGGTCGGATTATTTTCCTTCCTTTTTCTGAACAAACTGCTTCTGAACAGAATGACAGCTTTACGCTATAATATATTTATATATATGAATTTAAATAATTTATGAATAGTTATATAATATAGTATATTAATATAGTATATTTCTGGCCAATATTGTAAACCACTTCTCAATATGTTTTAATTAAGTATAAAAAAGAACACTTTAGCAGCAATTAATTAAATGTCATATAATTTAAAGTTTTATTTTGGAAAATAAAGAAAGCACAGTTAAGCTGTAATATATTTATATATAGTTATATAATATGGGATAATAATATAGTATTTTTCTGGCCAATATTGTAAACATTACTTTTCACAATTAAAAGAAAGTAATGTTTAAGTAAATATGTTTTAATTTGGTATTAAAAAGAGCAATTAAGCAGCAATTTATTAAAGTTTTATTTTGGAAAATATAGAAAGTACAGTTAAGCTATAATTAATATATATGTATATAATTAAAAATAACATATTAATAGTTATATAATATGGGACAATAATATGGTATATTTCTGGCCAATATTGTAAATTACTATTACTGGTTTAATTAAATGAAATAAAAGCAATTATACCATTGCCCAGCTGTTGCAGTGGAGCAGCTCAGTTTTGCCAATGGTTGAACTGTTGTGTGTTATAACACTCCGTGTTGCTGTGAAACACATCTCCAACTCATGTCTTTCACTCATCCGTTTGGCACGTCACGCCTTCTGATGGCTGAAGTGAAGAAAATGAGAATTTTCTGCATAATTAATCTCAGTGATAGAGCAATAATGAAGTTGGAAATTGCGGCGGCGTGCACCGCACACAGAGCATGGGACGTTCACAACGGATACAGCTGCAAAATCTATGGCGGGAGCAAACATGGGGCCGACGCTTTGTATAAATTACGGAATTCAATGTCGAGTCGAACGAGTTGCTGTCGACTGAATGCTCGTTTAGAAGTTTGACACAAACAAAAACTCTTTCTTTCCCTCTCTTAATTACCGCAGCTTTCTTCTTCTTTGAGCGCCATATGGATAAAGACCATAGAAACGCTGCGTTTAGCAATGCCAAATCTATCCATAATTGATCGTGCTGGCTTGAATTATTAATTCTTATCAGGATATAAATACTGTATGGCTCACATGAATAATGAATCACTATCAAACTCAATTCTGTGGAGCTTTTGGACTACTGTAAGCACTTGGCGATGGGTAGCTGCATATTGACTGATGGTGAAGCTAAATGTTTGAGCTTTTGCCTGCTAAGGGACAATTCGCAGCATGTTGTCTGTAGTCCAATACCAGCTGGGACAAAATATTCAGTCTCATTCCATAAATAGTTTACTGATCTAACTTTTTCATCACTGGCAGTCTGGACTGGCAACGCAACTCATACGGCAACAATATCAGTCAGTCGACACTCGGTTTGACTGGGAGAGACATGGGTTTGTGCTTTGAAGCGATTCCAATCAAAAATGTCAATCAAAAATGTCTGAAGCAGTGGCAGCCTATTTTAGGGGGGGCTGAAGCCCCCCTAAGATATTCCTAAGCCCCCCTCAATAATTTGGTGTTGGTTTATTCATTCATTTATTTATTTATTTTACAAAAAAGTGCTGACGAATTCAATATAATACAGATTCAATGTAATATAAATAACTTGAATACAACTGCCCCACCCCCCTCATGGACTGATTGTTGAAAACCGCACTTAAGTGCCCTCTTGGGAGACAAAAAAATGCACTTATTTCCTTTTTGATCCCGCCCTTTAAAAAAATCTTTGTACGCCACTGTATATATACACATATATGAGGCTACGTTGGCTATACAGACATAGCAAATTTGGGGACAAGATTGAATTCGTCAAAAAAAAATCATAGTTTCATTTCTATACTTTGAAACAAAATAAACATGATGATTATATTAAGAAATACTTTTGTTTCTTGACTCAGTTACGTCTTTCTAGCCATTCCTGAGGTAGCTTACGAGAGATCTGAACGCAGTTTGGGGATTTTTATGTGGGGACTCTCAAAAGCCAAAGTGATTTGGGAGGCAAAAACTTGCCTTTTTTTCTTTTCCCTTCTGTCCTTCTGCACACCACTGTGCATATTTCGCCAAATCAGCCTCGCCTGGGGGCTAAGCCCCCCTGTCCTGAAGGCCTAGTGATGCCCCTGGTCTGAAGAATTCTGTTGGAAATTCAATCAGAAACCCTTAAGTGTGGTGTTTAACCTCCCACTGCTTCACCAGAGCACTTCAGTAGCCAACTGTACAACTTGATCTCTTATGAAATCTATATATATATATATATATATATAAAGAAATCCTGGTTTCGAAGCCATGCCAAGTTACAGCAGAGATAAAACAATCTTGAAACACAAAACAAACTGACAGCTCGGAAAGTAAGAAAGACTCAATCATTTCCCTCAGATTGTCAGATCTGTTTAATGCCTCCATTCTGTCTAATGTAAAGATCAAGAACTACACGGCTCCGTCGCATTAATATGTTTTGAAAGATAAACGTCAGCAGGGGGGGAAAAAAACTGCAGAAATGTCATAATTTGAAGTGTTGCGTAATAGTTGAAAGCGTCTCTGCGAAACTTTGTAGCGTGGCGAGGCGAAAGCGGGGCAGAGCGAAACTCCCATCTGTCCATCTGTGCTCTTGCTACTGATACTGGGACATCCATTGCTGAATTTAAAAAACTTGAGATGTTACGTAATAGCTCAAAGGAAGCACATGCTGCATGCTGCATGTTCCAAAGCAAAGTAAGGAGAAAGCAGGGCACAGCGGAGATTCGAACATTACTGAATGGATGCGAGTACATCTGTCCACCTGGGCTCTAGTAATTTAAAACGGATTTGTATTTAGGACGCTTGCCAGTTTATCTCAGTTAGGGATTCATATTTGAACGAGGGACCTAAACAATAAAAGAGCAACATGATTAACTCCAAGCGTAGCCACAAAGCTACCCAGGTTATGAATTCAGATATCACAGGGGGGCACCATGTACGTCACTGTGCTGCACCAAATCTGCATTATAAATATGATTAGATTATAATACACTTAAGTAGTTTCAGACTGTCATCGTCACTCTTGACATCCCTTATATTTGTTTATCATCATGAGAGTAGAGCCACACACTACAATAATCAAATTGCTCATACCCTAGATGGCATATACTTAATGCTAATATACCATAGTAAATGCACATGCAATATATATGCAAATGCCAGAATGTATTCTTAAACCCAGGCTGCAAATGTACTTTTTCCCAGTTTTAACATTATGGTTTTATTAGAGCTGTCGAAATTAGCACAAACTGCCCGAAATGCATTTCTGGCCGGTCATGAAGCGGAACTCCTTTCAAAATATCAAGGAAAATAAAAACAATTCAATGTGCCGAGAAAATTAGATTAATCATCTCTTTTGAATCTAAGCTTGTCTTGTAATTCAGCAAACAAATAATCCACCAAAGAGCATCGTTAAGGTACTAGTTTGTTAAAACAGTCTTTTCAGAAGCTTATTACAATGAATATGGTGTCTTTTTCCCTGGCAAACAGGGGCGTCACTAGGTTTAAAGGACAGGGGGCTTAACCCCCAGGCGATGCTAATTTTGTAGAGTTACCGTCGCGCAAATTAATGCGTTAATCTCGACAGCAGTGTTAGAAATCTTCAATGTTTCATTATTCCTAAGATACATTTCTTCTCTAAACTTTGTTTTTAATTTTTGTTATTTTATTAACAACTGTTGAAGTTAGTAGAGAAAAATCCAAAATATGTTATAATTTAATAGTACACTATTTTACATTTTGCTAGTTAGATCTTGATGTTGAATTTTTGGGACAGCAGCATCACAACATGTACAGACAAGTTTAGATTTATTCATTTTTCCACTAAGATCAGGTACTGGGCAGATGAGGTCACCGCCGCAGTGTGTTTTTCTCTCTTTAATCTCAATTCTCCTTGTCGGAAAATAATGTATAAGTCCTTTGCTATCAAAGCTTATGACTCATTCAATAGTGTGCTGAAGTTTGGCTCTTTGGTATTAGCTGCTGCTCCTGCTGCTTTGGTAGGCTGACAGCCAGAACGTAGAATTAATTTTCCTCACCTAGACCTGCTTGTGCACTCTGCCAGACTCTGGGAAAGTGATAAAAAGGCAGAGCCTGGCACCGAGTGTGTCTCTCTGGGAAGTTACTATGTTTAGTGGGTGCTATAGGGCAGAGCTTGCTCAGCCAAGCTACAGATATTACACTCATTTTCAAGGGGTGGGTTGCCGTTTACAGTTACATCTGTCCGCCGGTGGCGAAGACGGCGAGGATAAGGGGGAAATGTTCAAGTGGCAGGGCAAGTGAAGGCAGGGCATCGCAGCTTTAATTTCAAATTCTGTCGCATCCGTGATCCAATGAAATATTTCCCCCATAGGCTCCTAATGCACAGCAGGCTGATCACACCACCAACAGTCAAAGCCCTACTCCATTTTTTTTTTCTGTCAAGTACTTGATGTATATTTTTGTCCAAAGTAGAGCAACCCTTCCACTGCTCTACTTAGTCCGACCGGTTACCCTGCAGATCGCAGTGCAGCGACAAATTGTGGACCTTTGTTGTATAACTGTTTTAAATATAAGTAGGTTTGTAAATGTTCCATTCGGTGAATTAAAGTGCTTTATAATAAATAAATAAATAAAAGCAATTAAAAACAATGACAACAAAAATAATAAAATGAAATGAAATGAAATTAAACAAATGTCGCGAACCAACTTTTTCACTTCCGATACAATACCAATATTGCAATTCTTGGGTAGTGGCCGATACCAATCTCAATCCGATATCAGCAAGAATCACACATACTTTTATTACTTGTTTTGTAGTAAGGAATGTTAGAAAAGACTTGATCAAGTGATATTACTCAAACAGAGAACAATAGTCAGCAACAGTAAATCTGGAAAAAAAATTACTGAAAATATCCCCGATTTCAGCATTTTATGATTAACAAAAAAAAAAAAATGTTACATGCATTTACTACAACACCTGTTATTACGGTAGCACGAGTTAGCATGTTGTGCACAGACAACAGTTACGGTAAATGGTCCCTACCGTAATAACTGTTGTACGCAGACAACAGTGTTGTAGTAAATGCATGTAACATTTTTTTACAACAGTTATTACGGTAGCCAGTAGCTACCGTAATAACTGATCCCATTTTGCAAATCTGGTCAGTTTCCTCGAAATGCTCAATGACGTTGGTCATATTTAAACTTTCTGGTTCTGTGCCACCATGGGAAAATTGTTCATGACGAGTTTTGCTCTCAGCTGTGATGTCTTTTTCGGATTTTCACGAAAAATCCTGCCACATGGCCGACATTGCTCCTACTCCTTGCTACGTTGTTAGCATGTGAGCACAGCTGTTGTTATGATCACTGGGCTCTGCTGCTGAATAGAAGAGCTGGAGTGGGATCTGGAATGGACTGATGGGATCGGTTTTTGCTGATATCGGACGATATATGTTATCAACATCGGATCGGAACACCCCTAAATATAAGTATGTTTATTATGTGTTACTCATTTCAGTCTTTCCATTTTGTTTCCCCCATCACGCTATTACAGTCCATCTTCTCCCTCTTAGAGCACTTCCAATTATAAATGGTCAATTTCTTTGATTGTACCCCACAGTATAAACGGCACTAATCGCAATAAAGATGCTTTATGAGGCTGCATTTTATTTGAATAGCTTTTTTCTGATCAGTGATTTTTATACAGGCCTGGTTAGCAGAATTACCAGGGAAGCCTGAGTGTGCATGCTGCTGAGAAAAGATGGATGCTAATGTGAGCGAGGGGATGGCTGCTTTGTAACAATGGCTGATTATTTGCAGAATAGATCAGATATCTCAGACTTGGCTACTGATTGGAATTTGATGAAACCTAGAAATGATGCGGCTTTGCCTTTTGGGTTTTTGGAAGTTCCCATTACACTGATTGGGTATGTCGAAACTGCAAGCGAGATGACAGATGTGCTATTGATTATCTGCGAGGTATGTATTTCTGCAGACTAAATGTGGAATAATCGGTGCATTTGTTGGCATTCAAATATTCTGTGACATTATCAGATGGTACCTGACATTCTGTATCTGAATAAATCAAGTTATTGCATTCTAAACAGTAGGAAGCTCTCTAATAACATGGACAATAGCCTCTGCTGTACTTTCTGTATTATATTCTATCCAGTTCTTACTCATCACAATTCAATGCACTGGATTTTTTCAAACATAATGAATTTTAACGTAAATATACAGTATATCAGTATATGTTTGAGTGAAACGTTACTGCAACAGGGAGGATTGGTTTTAAATGATCCCCTGCTGTGATTTGCCTCGATATGGCTTCCAAATAGCCTTCTTAATGTTTTCTCCATTTAAAATGTTGCTATACTGGATAAATGGTGAAATAAAGTTACTGATAATTTATAATCTCGTTATATTTCCAAACCAAATTTGCGGCTTAAATATTGCTTTTCCCTTCCCATCAAAGCAAACACTTCCAGACCTCCACATAGCTGTTGCACCAAGGATACATAGTGGCGTTATTAGACTTATTTAGGTGGGGCTGAAGCCCCCTTAAAATATTCTTAACGCCCCCAACCAACCAAAATAATTTGGTTTTGTGTAATTTCATTTTTATTTTATTTTTTTTTTTTTTTACAAAAAAATTGCAGACAAATTCAAAATAACGTGGCCAAGATATGAGTTTCAATAAATAATCACATCATATAACCTTGGATCCCACCACCCCACCCCCCGGCCCGAGTACTAAAGTGCCCTCTTTGGGGGCAAAACTGGGGGCTAAAGTGTCCTCTTTGGTGGCAAAAATGTGCGGAAAAGTGACCTCTCAGGAGGCAAAATTGTATGCTAACGTGCCCCTCTTTGGAGGCAAAAATGTGCGCTAAAGTAGCAAGAACTCAATGTACTTGCACTTTTTTCCTTTTTACCCCTGCCCTTCAAAAATCTATGCACAGCACTATATACATATACAGCCAAATTAGCCACTTCTTGGGGGCTATGCCCCCCCCATGTACCAAAAACCTTGTGACACCCCTGAACTGATGACTGTGGGACCTTTCAGGTGGTTCTGTTACTTGTTGGCATATTATATATATCATATATTAAACACTAGGAACACTAGGAGAACCTTAGAAGGATGGAAATTTAATTCTAAAATACCATTGGATTTTGCAAGCAATATGGGTCATTCTAATGGATTGTGATGAAGGTAGAGGAGGCTCTCAACAAAAAGAATCAAATAACAGCAGATAATATGAAAGGTTTCCACTTCTGTCTTGCAGTGTTTTAGCATTCAAATCAGCCCGGTTGTTACGCTCAACTGTGCAGAAAGATGAGGAAATAAATCCTGCCTATAAAAGTAAAAATGATGCTACGAGGAACAGTTGGCTATTCAGCACAGCAGCATGTCATCTACTTCCTGTCAAAGCAAGATACATAGCATTAAAGCATTTGTTTTATACATGCAATTCATGCGACTTTATCCTTATGTGTTTTGAGCTGCGTGGGCTGCAAACACCTGACGAGGGATCCATATTAATGCCGCGAACGAGAAAAATGGGCGAATATCTAAAATATGCTGATCTCAAATTCCAGGATTCAGCTGAGGGAAGGACTTCATGCATAATTCAAAGAGGCGCCGCCGCACTGACAATGAACGTTTATGTAAACCCAAAGTGAGATAATATGGCGGGGGAAAAAAAAAGAAGCAAATGCTAATTCGCCTCGCTAACAATATGAAGACGATCATTTGCATACTGAACCACTGTATCAAAGGTTAGAGCGGGAAAGAAGATGAATTAAACGGAGACACTCTCTTGATAGAAAGATAAACTTTGTGAAGAGAGCGAAGCTGCGTGTCGCTTCCCCTGCGATGAAAAAGGTCGCCGAAGAAAGACTTATTGAATGGACATAATTAACTCGGCAAAGGATTTCTGGAAAGTTGCTCATTTGGGGTTTTGTAATTATTTTAAGCCGCTGACAGCAGCTTTAAAAGCATGTTGACCGCCATGTTCAGCTGAAACCTGCCAAAACAAATCGCTCTTTATGCCACCGAGGTCATCGAGCTGTAATGGAGCCGTTTGACTTTGGCATTTACACATGGCTGTACTTGTGACGCTCATCCCACCACTGTGCAGCTTGTAATTTTACACAAGAAGTTCGGAAAGCGAACGCTCGGAGGGTAACGAGGTAATGGCGAACACCTGGGCGGACGAGTCGAGTGACCTATAAAGGAGGGGAATCTAGGACATCTAGAGGACAGGTGTGGAAACAAAAGGAGGTCTGTAGTCAAAGTCGTTGTCGCAGTTTTGAGCGCTTAAGTGCGTTCGCTTAAGTAATGCACGTAATGCACACCTGCTGTAATGCCTCATTCTGATGAGCGCTTTATTCAAAGGTTAGCAGGGGTGTGCACTGTGGGGGGGGGGGCAGGTTGGGCACCCTCGTGGTGACCCTGAAAAATGCGCACTAACTCGCCCTCTTGGTTGGTTAAAACATAATAAAATGCCCTATTGGGAGACAAAAATGCATGCTTAAGTGTCCACTTGAGAGGCAAAAACACACTAAACTGCCCTCTTGAGTGGTTAAAACATCATAAAATGCCCTCGAGTGGCAAAAACGTGCACTTGAGTGCCCTCTTGTAAGACTAAAATGCACTAAATTGCCCTCTTGGGTGGAAAAAACACACTCACCTGCGATCTTGGCTGGTTGAAATATGCCTCTTGGGAGGCAAAAACGCACTAAAATGCCCTCTTGGGTGGCAAAAATGTACTAAATTACCCTCTTGGGTGGATTACTCTTGATTTTATTTTTTGTTTTTACAAAAAGTGCAGAAAATTTCAACATGGCCAGAATATGAATTTAAATACAGCATCGTACACAGTAACCTTGCATTATTCCTGAATCACTTAAATATGGTCTCCCCCATGAACCCTGGCTCTACCCCCTCACCTGGGGGCTAAGTCCCCCTTGTTCTCAAAACCTAGTGACGCCCCTGTTTAAAAGCCCTTTCTGATTTATAGACTAAAAACTGTTTGGCTGTTTTGCTCATGTTTATTCCAATAAAAAATACGACTGCTGTGTTTCTTTAACTACCAAGCTGCAACCACTTCATTTCACATATTCCATTAACTGTCTTTCCTAATACTTTTCGCTACAAATGAATATGCAAATATCTCCCAAAAGCACACACTAGATAACGTTTCCATCCGTCAAACAAGCCTCATTTACTTCCCTTAACTTACACAGGCACTCAACCAGAGTACCACTCCTCTCACCTCCCGAACGCGTACATGTACGCTCGGGTAATCCAATCTTTCTCGGAGGTTTAACCGCTGCTTCAACCAAACGCATGCTCTTAATAAATCATCACGGCCCCCTCTCGTGTCTCCTGCGGATTCAAAGTCCTCCGATCAATCTGGCGCGCCTCTGTAGGAGCTTTCGGTTAGTACTCGGTGTAAGGGAAAAAAGCCTCGGGGGTGAAAGTGTTTGTGAAAGAGAGGAACTAGAGAGTGAGACGGTGGGAGGACCTGGAGGGGGGGTGACATGTGTTTGATATCAAAAGGCGCATGCCGCTGAGTCGGAGTCATATAAGAGTGTGAGCGTATGGAGCGCCGAATTCCTCCGTCTATCAATTAAGAACATTCACCACAGGCAACAAGAAGGCCTGGAGGCTGCTTTACACGCACACATGCATGTGTGCAGAGCTGCACTGTGCCGAACCATTAGCCGCTCCATGCTAAAGGGTGCTAGCACCATTTAAAAAGTCAAAGTTAATGCTTTTTCAAGACCTCAACATATGTCATTTAAGTCTCAAAAATGTTCCGATAATCTTCTCAATTTTGTTCCATTGTGATGCGGAACAGAGCAAACATAACATTATGAAACTGCATCACGTTAAACAACACACTGCATTGCATGTAGCAGGGGCGTCACTAGGTTTTAAGGATGGGGGGGGGCTTAGCCCCCCCTAGTGAGGGGACTATGGCTACACATATATATTGTATAGAGGGCAGGAGTGAAGAGGAAAAAAAAAAGGAACGTTTGCAGGCCAGAATGTACATCTATCGTACAGCTTGGGGAGAAATATTTTCTGACATGCTGGGGCGTCACGAGGGTTTGCTATATATGTTTATGTACAGTGGCATGTATAAATATAGATATAGATATAGATATAGCTATAGATACATCTATAGATGTATAGATGTTTTGAAGGGCAGGGGGGAAAGAAAAAAGGGCACCTTGTATTTAAGTGAAAATAAATAAGTAAAACAACACCAAAGTGTTTAGGGCAGCTTATTTTTTTCCAAATGGGGAAACAGAATAATAACCCTTCCAATACCAACAGCAGTCTCCATTGTAAACAATGACAGCTTTGAGCCCCCTAAGAAAAACTTGTACACACAAATACATGTTATTAGACCATAAAAGGTGGGCCTCTGTGTTTTCCCATCGGCATTAAACGCACCGTCTGAAAATTCTACACCGACACCAAATTTATGCTAAATTTAAGACAATTTTAATACCTTAATTCCTTGAATTTTTATTTATTTATTATGAAATTATTATTTACATTTTTAAGACCTTTTAGGAACCGCGGGAACCCTGTGTTACAGAAGCGCACACTGCATGCTGCAGGTCTTTAAGTCGGCCTGTGGTCAACACAAAGCAGATCACAGTGGAAGCTCATCAGAGCTGAATGAGCTGCTTCACAGCTGCCTGCTCTTTACCGTACCATTAGCCTCCTGGGAGATAATAACAAGCACAAATTGCAGTATGTAAGCTTGGTCGGAAAAGAGTTGAGTTCATTCAAGTTCACCTTTCTTCACTCAACTTCCTGCCTCCTCTTGTCGGACTCTATAAAACAAATCCACAAGACTTGCAGACTTAAGCCCATGCAGACTCCCAGGGTTTCTAGCAAACATGTAGCCACACACGTGTCGTCAAGCCTCTCCGCATAGCCAATGGGAGGTAATCAAAGCCCTGATATGCTCTAACCAGATCCATTAAGGAGCTAATAAAGGCTCAGGATGAGTTAATTAATGACCCCCTAGACCATCATCTGCCTCCAGAGCTGCTGCTCAGACCGCCGTTTCCGACTCTCGCTGAGAAAATCCCACATCAAAACAAAAACAGCCACGAAAATGCACTTGTTTTCGGCGCCATGGTGACCAGAGGACAGGACATTTAAGCTGTGTTGACTGGATCATGAAGTGTGTGCACGTATGTCTGTAGCCAGACAATTCAAAAAGTAAGTGATGCTCATGTGGAAGGAGGACGAGACTGAAATTTCACCAAACAAAGTTTGTTTGGTGAAACTTTGTTTGGTGTGGAAACTTCTGAAGCCCCCATAAAGTAATTTTAAGTTTATTTGAGTTTATTTGATTTTTTTTTTTTTTTTTTTTTTTTTTAAATGCACTGTATGTTGAATTTGTTGAAAAAAAAAAAAAAAAATATATATATATATATATATATATATATATATATATGTATATACACAAAAAAACACAAGAAATTAATTAAGAATGTTTAAAGGGGGAATCAGCCCCCCTAAATTAAATCGACCTAATGATGCCACTGCCAGCACTGCTGCACTACCTCCATGTAAAAAAAAAAAAAAATGTTGTTGTCTGTTCATCAGCAACATATTTTCCATACACGAAGAGATCACAATTCCATCCTCATGCGTCACATGTCTTCATAAAAATGCAAAGTGCCATTTGACCCCCATTAAATATGTTGCTGCTGATTGAATTCTTTTATTGCTCCCATCTCATTGGCTGGATCCTGGTAAATTGATTTACTTATCAATACATATCTCTATGTGTGCGCACGGGAATGACCCTAAACCTTGACCCCGGTAACTTATGGATTTGAATGGATCTCACCCCCACGTCAGAATGAGAGAATGATAGCATCTCCAATCACACACAGCATCCCTTTCACACTGTGGCACTCTTTCTCTCTTGACATTTAGCAGTGTGCTAGCTCGGCAGGCCGGGTGGCACTTGCTTGTTTACAGGGTCGTTAACGCTTTCTCGGAGTCCCTGCACCCACCAAATGTGGTGATTATAGTCCACAGATAGGCCCGGGCATTAGACGAGCTATAAGAAGTCGCACTATCATCACAAAAGCACAGGCGGCATTATAAACATAACTGCCCCTCTTTTGTCTGATTCGGCCTTTTGTATGCAGACTCAGCCCTTGCTTAAGGGTTCTACGCCCCCATGAAAAAATAATGATACCAATTAATTAAGTTGCCATTTCATTTGACATGGCTGGGCAAACAGTCTTAGTGCATTCATACGTGCTATTATCTGCTGGGTGGGTGCGGTTTATCCATCTCTGGTGTTGTTGTTGGTCACCATGAAAGACTATATATGTGCATACAGGATATATATATACATTTATATATATATATATATATATATATATATATATATATATATATGTTATTTGTTATTCCCACTTATCCTTTCTACAGTTGCGGCGAGTCTGGACATTGCAACGCTCCTAAATGTAAACTGGGTGTGTAAACAAACTCTAAATAAAGATTAGAATTAGCCGAAAACCCACTGCCAGTGAGCAGTGAACAGTATTTTATGATACAGTTTTCCAGAGGCCTTATGGTTTCATCAATACTCCACGGGACGCTAATTGTGAAGGTCACTCTGGAGAATTAAAATCCTCGTCACGATACGTTCTGCAGTTACTGTTGAGGAATATAAATAAATAAATAAATAAATTATGGGGATAAAATGAAAATCGCTTGTCTATAGTTATATTCCTTGGCAACAAGCTGAGCCACAGAGTTATTAAATGCTGCTGCAAATATGCAAATATTCTGATGTGACTGATTGAGGTGTCTGTTGCCAACCTCCACGTTAAAGCGACAGCTGGTATTTATTTGCCTTTCTACTTTATTATCGCTTCTTTTCTCGCCTGTCTTTGTTTATCCATAATGTTGCGTGCAAACATAACTCGAGCCTCGCAAGCTCGCCGGGAAGAGAACCATATGATGAGGTAACCTCGCAACATGTGCTCCCGCTATCTGGGAAACGGCGAAGTCAGGGGATGGAAATGCAAGCAGACGTTGAATTAAGCAGCTGCTCTGGGGAAATGTTACCAGTCCAAATAGATTTTTTAACCTCCGTGCTAACTTTTGGATCGCCAAAAACTCTCCTCGTTTTGTGACGGTTGACCTACTCGGAGGGACAAAGTTTATATCCTGGTTTTTTTTTTTCTCGTTCAGGGCCACTGCTTTTTACTGTTTCATTAAAATTCAGGGCCTGTCTGGAAAAGCATCACTGGGGCCGTCGTGATCGTTGGAACTGAGGACACGGCGCATAAACAGAAATACAACCACAGGGGGGGATGATGCCTGGCATGCAGGAGCGACTTTCACTGAGTTTCAGTGGGACTCCAACCAAGTTCGTTTGGTTTACATGTAGAGCAGCATACCTGTAGAACAGTGATACTTCTACATACATCTAGTGTTGTGGCAATTTTTGAAAAATAGTTACTACTTACTTCATTCAAAGAGTAACTCAATTACTTTGTTGATTACTGACACCAAAAAGTAAAGCATTTTTGTTAAGAGTATCTTTTTAGTTACTTTTTAGGACCCTGGGGAGTGAGTCTGCCTCATAGGAACATACCATGAGACAAACTCACTCCCCAGGAACCCAAACAGCAACTCACAAGTTACTCTTTGAATGAATACATTATTCATTCAAAGAGTAACTCAATTACTTTGTTTATTACTGACACCAGAAAGTAACGTGTTTTTGTTAAAAGTAACTTCTTGTTGCTCTTTAGGACCCTGGGGAGTGAGTTTCCCATGAGGCAAACTCACTCCCCAGGGTCCTAAAGATATCCTAAAGTCTCCAGGGTTGTAAAGACGGACTGGAAGTCCGAAATTTGAGCTTCTATGAACATAACTTTAAAGAATACACTCATGTGAATGATGGATTGTGTGTGTTGTTACCAAAACAGTAACTAAGTCCTTCATTTAAAAAGTAACTTAATCACTTTTTTAATTACTGACACCAAAATATAACCCGTTACTATTAAAAGTAACTTTTTAGTTCCGCTTTAGGACCCTGGGGAGTGAGAGTTTACCTTATGGTGTGTTCAGTGGAAGTCAGAACTTAGAGCTCAGATCAACGTAACCTCAAAGTTTAGTGCTCCCAGCTCTTCCAGCCTTACAGACGTACAACAAAACACATAGCTACTGTTTCCATCAGTAGCAGATAGCGTGAATTCTATGTTGCGTTGGAGAGCCGACTTCACGGGGGGTTCTGATTTAAATTCTGACTTGCAGCATGGAAATACCGACATTCGTGAAAAACTAGAATGCACCATGAGTCTAAACATACAAACTCTGGGCTCCCAATTTGAGTATTAGTTCCTGTAAAAATAAAAGGCATTCCAGTAACGTGCCCAACTGTGCTCATATCATTGCGTCATTCTAGAAGCAACATCTTGGTATTATTTGGAATAATTGGATTATTCATAATTTCACTAATTTAAGACCAGCTCCCACCAGAGAGAGTCCTCATAAACAACAATAACAGCTAAATTTATGTATTATCCATCAGAACGCAAACTTCATAGCTTCACTATACTTTAGAGGCACTGAATAATTAACGGCTAATATTTCACACAACACAGTTATGTTATTGCTATATACCTCCCAAAGCCACACTTAAAGATGCTGTCTTTATTCAGCAGCTACTGTATCTTGCTAAATATCATCACTCTCTTTGAGTACAACACTCAAAACAGGAAATTGAAAAAGAAACTACTGCCAGAATTCTTGGGACAAATTATGCCAACAATACATTCTGTTTTTCCGAGCATGTGTCGATGCTGCAGCCTTTCTTTCCACTTTGTGAGGTCATAAATAAGTAAGACGCTAACACATGTGAATGTAGTCCACGTGGACTTTCACACATGTACATACTGAAGGCACGCATATGTTCGCGACTCATATTTCAGTGGGCACGGCATATATCTAATGCCTCCATTTGCAATCAGCGTCGCTCTCAGAAAGGATAATGGGACTGAATATTTAATCTGCATTAAAAGCCAGAACTCCCTGTACTGTGGTGCAAGAACAAGTGAGGCCTATAGTGGTACCAAACTTCTGCAGCATACACCGACTCTGAGTGCAAGTTCAGCAATAATCAGTTAAAGTAATCTTTCCGGACTCACCTATTTGCACCATCACTGAGCTGATAGAAGCTGTGATCCCGTATGTCCGGAGTATTTCTCCAGTCCTGGGAAAAAAAATAAATAAATTCATGCAAGATTAGAGAAAATTGGTATATATTTTTTTTAAAAAAAGTTTCCCTTTTTGCAGTGGCACCAGACCTATTTTGGTGTGCCTGAAGCCCCTGAAAAATATTTTCTAACCACCACGATAATTTTTTTTTTCCAAAAAGTGCCAACAAATTCAATACAGCCAGAACATGAGTTTAAATAAATAATCATACAACCCTGCATTATTCATTTATTAAATACTGTTGGCCCCCCTTCTTCTGATTGTTGTAAAACATGCACTATAATGCACCATGTGGAGGCAAAAACACATGCTAAAGTGCCTCCTCTGCTAAACTGTCCTGTTGGCTGCTTAAAACATGATAAACATGCGCTAAAGTGATGAGAATTCACTGTAGGTGCCTTTTATATATATATATATATATATCTATATATATATATATATATATATATAGTAAAATTAGCATCACATGGGGGCTTAGCCCCCCTTTTCTAAAAACCTAGTGACGCCCCTGCCTTTTCACAAGCAAAGTGTTTGATGTCTGGCAGTTGAAATCAAATGCTCTGTTCAGTTATGGGAAAGCTGAAATGGAAATGACATGAATAGCCTGGGTCACGCTGGAAAATTAGGAGCGAGTTTCAACACCAACTTACGATCAAAGTGGCACATCTTTGCAAAGTATTTGGTTCCAGATAATACAAGTAGAAACATGTCAACTTTCTGATTTCTTCCCGTTACGTCTGAATGCACCAATCGCCATGTTTCCGTCATATCTTTCTCTCTCTCTTTTAAATGAGACTTTCTCAGAAATAAATCTAAACGTCAGGTGTGATCTGCCAGCTGCAGGTTGTTGAAAATGTGCTGGGAAAATAAGTTCTTAAAAGCATTCGGGGCTCTGGATGCAGCTGCAAAGCACGCTGGGTTATGAAGACTGGTTCCAGGTCACTTTGGGAAATGTAGGGAAAGCAGACGAGGCAGCTGGAAGGAAAGCGGGTCACAATGAGGTTGCTTTTTGAGGCATTTTTTGTTCCTGTATGCAGGCGTAAACACAAACACAACACATGCTTTTCACAAACTTGCCCCAGTTTCTGAGTTGACATGACTAGGGCTAGGTATCGTACAAAATTTTTTGGTACAATGCCAAGAAGTAGCACCTTCTCTGAGCCTCTTTTCAGCTCCACACTCTCCTCCTTCCATCAGTGCTCCGTCCAAAGCTCCGCCCCCTCAAATTTGAACAGTAGCATTCAGCAGGGAGAGGAGAGCCGTTACGCTACATCACTACAGTTAAAAAACGTCCCACTCAAAGCCAATATCAACGTCATTTTGTCACCTTTAAAATGCAGACACCGGAGACAATGACTGTGCAGTATGTTCAAAATGTCATATCCTATAACCTCTTCAATACAAGCCACACCTACGACTAGCTTACACACACAGAGAAGCTAAAGCTAGCATCGGGCTAATACGCGCTACAACAGCAGCTAAGTTAGCAAACATTACATATTTCATGAAAATAATACCTCCTCCTGAAGCTAAACAAATAATTAATAATTACCTTTCCAGCAGGAACTTCTGTGTCACTTTTCAGCCCCTTCAGATGTCTCAGTATCTCCACCCATGTTCGCTCTGGTTTGGCCTCTTAGCTTTGTCCAGAGTTTTGTCTTTAAGTAGAGAAGTGTGCTGGATAGTTCCGGCAACAGTGTGGAGGAGGGAGGGATGTGAGCAGGGCGAGACATGATTGGTTCTTCCACTCGCACTGAGTGGCAGCTGATTGGTCAGAGTTGCCACAGAGGTCTGATTCTTTTCCTTCCTTTTTCTGAACACATGCACTGTTATTACTGCGCTGTGATTGGTCGAATGTCACTGTACTGTTGCTACCGTGCTGTGATTGGCCGAAAGTCAGCCTTTGGGCTGAATTAATTTAGCCCAAATGGGCAGCATATGAAGGGGGCGTGTCAGGACACCTGTCAATCAAAAGTCAATGGAAGTTTACTACTGTGCTTGGACTGAATACATTTAGCCCATTCACAGGAAAAAAAACATAATATATCTCATATTCTGGGTTTTTTTCTGTCACATTTTGATGCTGTTGCTGCTTTAGGTTCAACAAAAAATAAAAACAATGTGTTTTTGAAATATTTTTTTTAAATTTTTACTGTAAAAGGTAGCCCTGTTAGCCCATATATACCAGCCGCCCTTAATTGTGACTAGAGATCAAAACAAACAGAGTTTGTTGTGGGATTGTTCTCCTGACTTAACAGAGTTGGAGAGCCGACTTCACAGTGGTTCTGATTTAAATTCTGACTTGAAATTTGGAAATCCCGACATTTGTGGACAACGAGAACGCACCATGAGTCTAAAAACACAAACGCAGGGCTCCCAATGCTGCTGCCAGTGGCGTCATTAGTCTCATTTAAGGGGGGGCTGAAGCCCCCCTGAGATATTCTTAAGCCGCCCTAAATAATTTGGTAATATTTTTTTTTTTAACTTTTACTCATATATACGTATATATACATACACACACATATATATGTATGTACGTATACGTACATACATATGTATGTACGTATATATATATATATATATATATAGGCGGCACGGTGGTGTAGTGGTTAGCACTGTCGCCTCACAGCAAGACGGTACCGGGTTCGAATCCCGGCGCCTTTCTGTGTGGAGTTTGCATGTTCTCCCCGTGTCTGCGTGGGTTCTCTCCGGGTACACCATCCAAAAACATGCAAAACATGCTAATTTAAATTGACCATAGGTGTGAATGTGAGTGTGAGTGGTTGTCAGTCTGTATGTGCCCTGCGATGAGGTGGCGACTTGTCCAGGGTGTACCCTGCCTTCCGCCCTAAGACAGCTGGGATAGGCCCCAGCCCCCCCCCCGCGACCCTATGAGGATAAGCGGTAGGTGATGGATGGATGGATATACATATATATACACACACATATATATACACACACACATATATACACATATATATATATAAATGAATGACATCCCTGGCTGCTGTAATGACATCAATCCTTGTTTGAACGGTGATGATTGTCTCCTTATGCTGGGAAAGTGGGGGGAGGGATCAGTGTCACTATGAATTTGAAGGGGACATGTCCCCCCGTCCATACATAAAGACATCTGAGAGCATGGTTAACAGACACTTTTTGGGCACTGAAGAATTTTTCATTTTTCAGGATCTGATCCCATACTTTTTTGGGCTGTTCTACAAAAGTATCGAAGACATGAACTCTGAATGGCAAATCTGTAAAGTGTTTGACAAATGGTGAAGGTTCCCACTTCGGGAATTCGAGTTGTCACTGACGACTGAAAAGACACTTTCCAGCCAAACAACCTCTGAACGCTTATTGTTTCCTTCCTGATTCATTATGCACGTTCAAAATTCACAATGGGCCGTACGTGCTCCGCATACAGCCATTCAGATCCAAAAAAGCCAAAGATGAGTCCTAAACTTGTTCCACGTCCTCCCCTGGAGACACGCAAAGAACAAACACAAATCTTGTAAATGTACTTGATCCACGCTACAGGCATTGTTGTGTATGTTTGTGGATTTCTGAATGAATAGGATAAGTATACAGCCGAGACTTCATTCTTGCTATACTCTAAAGGTCCCCTGTGTACATGGAATTGCTTATTTGCAGTTATTTATTCAACAATGTGCTATGCGAGATATCAGCGAGTACACTATTTTTGCATGTAAACGTAATTTGGCTTGGGGAAAACAAATAAGTAATACTTAAAAACCGTGTTGGCGCCCATCAGCAAAACACTGGAGCACCCCCTCATGCTCCATTACAGATGAACAGTGGCCAACAATGGAGGAAGTCTGTATTTACTGGGCACTTCCAAGTGGTGAGTGTGTGCAAATGAACACAAACCAGCAGGGTGAAAACAACAAAACAAACATGATTGACTTTGGTCATGCTGCCGCTTTAATAGGTAATCCATTTGGATGTCTTGTATGGATTATGTTTTATTATGTTTAACTTGGCACTAATAAATTCATTTGTCTCAGGCTGGAAATCAGAGGATTATAATTGGATGGATGGATGTTTGACACAATGCCATTTCTTAATCAAGTGACAGCGTGCGTTCTGGTCGCTTTAATTAAATACTGTGATGCACGAAGAATAAAGTCTGTCGTACTTTTCTATTACTTAAATAAAGCGTAAATACCATATGAGACAGGGCATGTTTTTTTTTTGAGTATGCAATTGAAAATACCTTAAACTCCCTGCAGAAAAATTACAGATTTCGTGTTGGGTGTGGCCTATTTGATAATGGCTTAGTCTGTATTAACTTGGACTGGGAACTGGAGGGTCGCTGGTTCAAGTCCAGGTCTGACTGGTAGCTGGAGAGGTGCCAGTACCACCTCCTGGGCACTGCCTAGGAGCCGTTGTGCAAGGTACCAAAACCCAACTGCTCAGGTTGCCTGGATACAGTGCAGCACCTTAATTCTGACACCTCTCCATTACTGTATGTGCAACAGAAACATACTTACAAACTGTAACTTCCCTCACTGACACTGAAATTAGTGGGTAGCTGCGAAATTTTCTGACCCGAGTCGAACCGCCTTGTCCACATTCCCAGCAGTCATGGCAGGAAGTCTGACCTCCCGCTGTGAGAGCTGCTGTCTGTTTTTTCCTCCCTCCCACAGCTCGCTGCCATGGTCAAGAAAAAAAGGCGTGCTGGATCACGATGCAAGCTGTATAGAAACACGGTTGCGCGTGCGCCAGATCAGGATTCTCTGATCGGTGGGATTTCCCGAAAATGACGTAGGACGAATTCATGTATGCGCTACCATTAATGATTATGTCGCTGTCATCTGGTAATTTACCGGGCGGCACGGGTCGCCTTTCACACTGCAGATAAATAAACCGATAAATTTGCGGGTAGACTGGAGGGTCATTTGACCCGGGTGAAAAAGCCGCGACAACCCTTTCAAAATGCACGAAAATGCTTTTGCATTGCAGACCTTGGCGGAGAATTTGGGTCTTGCAGACAAGTTTTTTTTTGTCTCCGAATACCTCTCAACCCAAAAACTTTGTTAAATTAACAGAAATAATAACTTGTTAAAAGATTTAAGCAAAAAAAGAAGTTTTCGTTCACTTTCCTGGTTGCAATTTAACGCTACATTACCACAGTAAATGTATTGCATCAATATCAATAATAAGTGCCTCCTCAATCATTTATTCAACTATTAAATGAACAAGAGCAGCTTGGTGGGGCTTTGCAGACAAGGGTGTAAAATGGTACATATGTGAACAAATAAGTACAAATGTGAACCTGGTGGATGGAACCTTAACTAATGGCATCATTTTCAGGTGTTCCTTGTGCAACACCTCTCCTGGGCACAGCCAAATGTCAGACAGCCATTAAACAGTGACTGCAAAGAATAATAACACACATTGCCGCAGCATACATGTGGCACCGGAGTGTGTCGACATTTCGCAGCTAAAAAATGTCACCGTCTAACAACTAGGCATTGGATACATCCAGATGCGAGTGCAGTCGCAATATGTCTTCCTAATGGTACTCATGCCCGAGACTCTGTGCCACACTAAAAGTGAATTACTGAGTTTTGTCTTCACACAGGACTCTATGGCAGATACAGGAATGCGTGTGCATCATCTGCGAACAGTCTGCAACATGTGGCAAGCTGAACTGGTTGTCGGAAAGAGTGCTGCATACCTTAGCAGAGCTCGTACGACGTGAGGAGACCATCCATACATCCTCATATAGGGTCCTGGGGGTTTTAGAGCCTGTGCCATTAGGGCGAAATGCAGGGTACACCCCGGACAAGTCGCCAGTTCGTCAAAGACTGACAACTACTCATAGTCACAATTCGCCAGTTCGTCGAAGACAGACAACCACTCAAACTCACATTCACACCTATGGACGATTTAATTTCGCCAATTAACCTAATCCCCATGCATGTTTTGGATGGTGGGAGGAAGCAAGAGTACCCAGAGAGAACCCACACAGACATGAGGAGAACATGCAAACTCCACACAGAAAGGCCCTGGGTCGGGAATCAAACCCAGTACCTTCTTGCTGTGAGGTGACAGTGCTAACCGCTACACCACCATGGGTGATGAGATGAGAAATTCCATAATTCATCATCTGACAGCCGGCGGCGTTACACTATCTTGATTTCAAGCCTCCACTGGAACGTGTCCACCGTCAATGGGGTCGCCGTCATAACAAGAGGTCACGAAGCACACAGATGATCACAGAGTGAAGGGCTGTTACGCCGAGTGGCTTTTATTCATCAGTTAGACACCCCGATCTCCTCTAAGTTGAGGGATTTTAAAGCATATGAGTAACAGCTTGGTAACAGCGTCAACAAATTGCCATCTTCAGCTGCTCGGTGTATAAAAGGCTGACAGGTTCTGGGCTCTATTCCCACTGGAGCAACTTATGCTAAACATGTAGTGTATGTACTAATGATACAGTACTTAGAGTTAAATTGCATCTGTTTCTTTCTATTAAAACCCCACTTGCGTTATCCTTTGGAGCACACATTTACTGAAACGCCTTTTATCGGAGTCGGAGTTGCAGGCGCTGCAAGTGAAATTGTTTTATACAGAGTTATAGGTTGAATTAAAACACCCAAAGCAGATGGGTTTCTTATGGTTATGACATACATTTTTTTTTTTCCTCCGAGGCGTTCCCCCCTTCCACAGCCAAGTGCTATCACATTCTCCTTACTATATTTCCTCTCATATTCCAGTGTCATTAGCTGGAGTCTTGGTAATAAGCCATGTGATGTATCCCCCCCTTTAGTTGCAGACCCTGGTATGTAAATGAGAAGTGGCACTAAGGGGGCGGGGGTAGGGTATTGTGCATTTGAATTTATCTGAACTGATCAGAAACACAATTACGCCTTGCTCGCTCATAATAAACCACAGTTAAGTGGGTTGGAGAATTCATTTATTTACATTAACTCCGTTACTGTTCGACAGTAATGGATGCCTTTCATTAATGAATGAAGGATTTCGCCCGGCTTTTGGTGGAGGGGAGGGAAAAAAAGAAAAAAAAAAACAGAGAAAACAATTGATAAATGCAAACTTTTAGAGAGATTGTATCGAGCGAGTGGGAGAATACTGCCAAGAAACAAATTGGTAAAAGTAATCCAAAGCTTTTTACCTCTCCCTCACATTCATGTCCAACCCTTTTGTCTGTCTAATTGAGAAAAGTAAGAAGGTTTTCCCATTGATTTTTTTTTCTTGATTAAAAAAAGCATCACTCCCAGTGGACGTGAAATTAATATCTTTTGTAATGGGCAGTGATTTATAAAATTAATTGTGTAGACGTAGTCCACGCAGTAGCATCATTAGGCCTATTTTACAGGGGGCCTGAAGCCCCCCGAAAATACTCTTGAGCCCCCCCTAAAAATTTGATGTTTTATTCAATTTTTTTTTTTTTTTTTTACAAAATGGTGCCGACAAATTCAATATAAAGTGGCCAGAATATGGGTTAATATAACCCATATTATATAATAATAATAATAATAATAATAATAATACTAAAAACAATATGAAAAAAACTTGCATTTTTCACCTGGTGATGCCCCTGAGTCCACGTTTCTGTGCATTGTGGCCTAGACATTGCCTGTCGCGTTCACTCTTGGCCTGGTGTTACTGACAGATGTCTTATCTCTGCTCCTGCCAACTGTCTGCCCACCCCGCCGCCACACAGGCTGCCCCTTACTAGGCGCTAATCTCCTATTTGAATTAAAACATAATTGGGAATCATGAATCATTAATTTTTCCTCATGGACAGCGCAGGCGATGCCCTGTCAACTTGATGCACTGCCTCCCCTCTTGTATTTATTAAAGGGCCTTTGCCTGTGATGTTCATATGGTGGAGATGGAGTGGGTGGGCTCGGACGCTGTGTGCAATGTCTTAGTTAATGGTGATTCACGTGCCTCGGGGTTTCTGCTACCTTGACATTGCCTTATGAAGAACCGTATGGCTGTCTGAGCTCATATGAGCATGCTTTATATATGGATTATCCAAGGTGAATTACTCTAATATGAGCTGTAGTGCTGAACTATTGTTGCACTTGGAAGCCCAAGATCTTGGCTTTATATTATAACATATCATTTGAACATATGCAAGAGAACAACTCAAAGGAAATTAAATGGATCACAGAGAAAATGTCAATCTTCTCTCTTTGCCTATGTTATGGATGAAAAGATGACTTTTTAAAATCTATTCCTTGTATATCCTGCAGCTGTGTTTGAACTTCTTCCAAAAAAAAAACACCCCTTTCTCTTCACCCCGCATAAAATATTGCCAACACCCCAGAAGTGTGGTTTTCAGGATTTTCACTGGACGCCGTTTCAGACCTAAAAGTGAAAATTAATGACGTGGTAAACGAGTGGAAAGACGCCTCACTGCCATATACAGCACTAAAGCTTTATATCAAGTTGTATCGTTCTCATAATATTGCAGCTATAGTATGCTGTCATGGCGTCCAGCCATTGATCTGAGTTGCAGGCTGACTACCGCAGTATGTGCGATAGAGTGCCCCCTTTGTAGGCCAAAACGTGTGCCAAATTGCCCACTTAAGTGCCCCCTTAGGAGGCAAAAATGTGCGCTAAAGTGCCCCCTTTGGAGGCAAAATTGTGTGTTAAAGTGCCCTCTTGGGAGGCAGAAACGCATGCTTAAGTGACCTCTTTAGAGGCAAAAACCTCACCTGGAGGCTAATCTCCCCATCCTTAAAAGCTAGTGACACCCCTGCTCTGTGCGTACCTCTAATTGGTTGTGACTTATCCGCTATGCTAGAAGCGCTAGCGTAACAATCTATACGTACGTGTAAAGCACCGACTCCAGAAAGTAGTAAGGAAGGACTCCAGAAAGGCTGTAAACTGAACTACAATGCTTCTGCGTCGTCCGCAGCTGTTCATGCCAACGTTAGCGCCAATTAGCACTAAACACAAAGTACAGTCGAGGCTGAAGGGAATTCATCAACCAAGGTATTCATCTAATAGCTATAGTCATGCTCAAACCCACTTGAAATGCTCGTGCCAACACGATCATCAGGTTCACATAATGGATTCATCATCTGGGGAACATGACTATTAGCAGAAAACATGCGTTTTGAGGCTAATGGTTGGTGAGATGATTCAGTCTGGAAGGACTGACTGACTGACTGTGCTACTAGCGTACCATCAGAGTCATTTAAAAGATGCTAAGTAAATATGCTAATGAACTAGCTGGCCAACCTTTCTGTGTGATTATGATAAGCTCCTAAAGTAGTAGCGGTCCTACACTGAATATTATTATTATATAGTGATTCATATAACCCCTCAAGTACGTGTTACCCTTTGGCCTTTTGCTTCATTTGAAGAAAACAAGGTGAAATACTGTGTGCATGTTCTGGAAAGTCGCCCCAAGTGACAGCATAATAAGACAAGAAAATGCATTGATTTTCTTATCTCCAGTTGTGAATTCTCGCTGACAATTTTAATGCCTCTAAAAACTGCATGCAATGCCAGCTGACAGTTTTAATATAAATGTACCTGTCAATTAATAAGAGCGAAAAATATATGTTTTTTTATTTTCTTGGCAGTGTTAAACAGCATTGGTGTGATCGTTGGCTTCGTGAGTGTGGGTGTGCATGTCTTAGTCAATACTGACTCATATGCCTGAAAGTAAACGCTGCCCTGACTTCACTAGATGAAGTAGGGCACAGGCGTCTTGGGTTGTGCAAAGTAAATGATGTATTGGATATGCACTGAAAACATGCGCTGTGCAGATAACAAGGTTCATTCACGGTGGGTGCACCGGCGAGGGAGAAGGAGAGCTGTGTGTCTGAGGCGCTTTTATGATGTATCGGAAATGCAAATGAACACATGCTCAGTTCAGGTGAGCAGATGGTATAGAAAGAGGCGACGGCGATGAACATGTATGGAGGAATGCACCTGCAGGATTCAGAGTAGGTGTTGTGCAAAGATGTTTGTCTTCATGTCTCTATTTTAACCTGGTAATGTTACAGTCAAGGACTGAAGGCACAAAGCCTGGTGTTTGGCATGAACATAAGAGTGCTGTGATGCGATAATAATACGATAAATGTAATTGGATTTGGATTTCAGAAAATACCAACGAGAATAGCACTAAAAGTGGTTTGTACAGGTTTGGAAAAAGTACTGATATGCCAATATATGTCGCGATATATCTAGTACATATCTTTCTCGTTTTAATTCCTTGTTATTGTTTTTTTTAAAGTTGCTTTTGGGACAATTGTAAATCCAGGACGACTTCCGCTACCTCGCTGCACGGCGTTAGTGGTGAGCTCGGCAGTCAAAGAAGTTGACGTTTAAGAAGCAGAAGAAGAAACTTGAAAAATCATCACAATTCAAAAGTGACACTGGCACTGCTGAAGTTAATGTGATTAATCTGCATTAACGCTAATTTGTGTGATGGTTACTTTACATGCTAATTTTAGCACTCAGTATGTTGCAATAATGTATTGCAACTCAAGTATCATGATACGTATCGTATTGTGAAATGTAGAATGTCACAAAACAATGTCTCTTTTGCATTTCCTTTTCGTCCATTTCACGTGACGAAGTAATACTTTAACGATGCTCTTTGGTGGATTATTTGTTTGCTGAATTCCAGGAGAAGCTTGGACAGATTCAGAAAAGATGGTTAATCTAATTTTAGAGCATGTTTGAGCGTTAGTTACAACTGCATTGCTAGTTTCCTTGATTTTTTGAATGGAATTCTGCTTCACGACCTGCCAGTTCATCTCTGGCAATGCATTTCTCGGAATTTGTCCAAGCAGAGTTACTGTTGCAGAAGCTAACGCTTTAACACAGTTTTATCACATTAACACACTAATTTTGGCAGCCCTAATATGTGTACGCCATGTATTTTAAAACTGCATTTTGAATTTCTCAGAGAAATATGTCGAATTTTGAAATATATCGCAATATATAGCAAGACCACAATATCACAATAATGTATCATGACTCAAGTATTGTGATACGTATCGTATCGTGAAGTCCTTGCCAATAACCTCCCAAATGATACGTTATATACCAGCTATACTGCTAACTTTATTCATATCAGTTTCAAAAAAATAAAGCTGAAGAGAAATAGCAGGAAAAGAGAATAAGATCCGCAGAGATACGACCTGCACCCATATCATGAATCCAATGTATGATGATTTAGTTCCAAAAACATCGAAATGATTGGAATTCAAAATTATCATGTTATACAAAAATATCATCCCGAATGGAGTGCTTTGCAAACTCTAACAAGTACAGAATCAAAACTCGGTTTCCACTGAATTACCATGGATGAGACAACACAATAGCCCAATTATCGCCCATTTTCTCAAAGCTACTTTTTATTCTTTTGGGGGCAAGGTCAGGTCAAGTTGTCACGTCACAAAACCACCCTGCATTATATATGTAGATAATATCCATTTAATTTTCATTACGTGGCGCACAGACACTCGTGCCGTCGGTTTAACAGACAACAAAAGCCGACCAAAAAACACGTTTGCACACACGTTTCTTAAAACATGCATGCTATTACATTATGCTAATCGGTATTCTATTATGCTAATCCCATTTCCCAAATTTCATTCTAGTTGAACCAACAAGATAAGTGAAGAGCCGTGATTGCATTAGAGAACAATTTATTACTTTTTTTTAAACCGTAATGAAAAAAGTTTAATAAAAGACCTTCACATTCCCCATGCTCTGGAAGTGCACAATGCTTTCTGTATTATGCACGTCACACTTAGCTGATTTTATTCTATATATTCAAGGTAAATTGTCCTCTTAAATCAAGAAGTGAGTGGCTTGCAGAAAGGTGAGTGAGTCAGAGGACAAAGAGAAGAAAACATTGAACTCTGGGAATTGTTTTCTTTGTCGAGCCACGAGCGTGCTGCCGATGAAAACTTCCCATCACTGAAGCTTTTTCACTTTTAAAACAGTTTACTGTAGCTTCTAACTTTAAGGTGCTTCAGGTACAAACATTCACAGAGAAAAGCCCATCTTCCCTAATACCTTTTCTTTGCTTTTTCCTCCCCGGCTTGCTCTCTACTTTTTGTATTTTTCTCGCACTAGTAGCTCGCTGCTTACATGGAAGAATAAACGCTTCGCCGCAGCCATGCCCGTGGCTTGTTGGATTAAAGTTATTGTGCTATAAAGAAGACAGGAAATCATGTATTGCTGTTTAGTTTCTCACTTTTGTTATGTTTACTTCATGAGCTTATGATCCAGTGTGCTTGTAATCCCTGAAAGTTTTCCATTATGGTGTAAGAAAACATCTCGCATGAAACATGGTCGCTTGGAACAAACAATTCGAGAATAACTCCAATCCAGGACAATTTCATATCCCTCTATGTCCGGATTCTCTTAGCAGTCAAAAAGCACTTTCTCATAATTCACACGAACTCTGTTTTTATGGTGTGTCTCAAATGCTGATGGTAACTGCTGCAGAATTTCTTCAGGCACATAAAATCATTCGTTAATGCCACATAACATGATCCCATTTATTTGGATGGACGTATAAAGCTGAGTGCATCGAGGCAAAGGAGAGAGGATTAATAAGATAATGGTAAATGGAATTTGGATTTCAGAAAATAGCAACAAGAACAGAAGGGAGATGTACAGGTTTGGAAAAAATATAGCTATGGCAATGTATCAAATGTCTTTTTCTTCTGATATAATATCGATTTTCAATTCCTTAATTTTTTTTAAAAAAAAGTTGCTTTTGGGCCGATTGTAAATGATGTTTGGAGGCACTGTCGAAGTTAACGCGATCAATCTGCTTGAACGTGCTAAAATTTTGACAGCCCTAATTTACTGTTCATATACTTATATGTTTACATGCATTTCCATTTTGTTCATTTCATGTTATAAATGAATATTTTAGCGATACTCTTTGGTGGATTATTTATTTCCTGAATTACAGGAGAAGCTTCGACAGAGTCACGCTACACGTACTGAATTTATTTTTTTTCCTTTTGGGCCGATTGTAAATCCAGGACGACTTCCGTTACTTCGCTGCGTGGCATTAGGGGTGAGCTAGGCAGTCGAGAAGCAGAGGAAGAAACTTGGAACGCCATCACAAATCAAAACCAACGTTTGGAGGCAGTGAAGATGCTAACACGATTAATCTGTGTTAACGAGCTAATTTCTGCAATGGTAACTCGTGCTAATTTTGACAGCCCTAATATTATTGAATATTGTCCATTTTACATTACAATTAATACTTTAACGATGCTCTTAGGTGGATTATTTGTTTGTCGAATTTCAGGAGAAGCTTGGACAGATTAAAAAAAGATGATTAATCTAATTTTATCAGCACATTTGATCGTCAGTTACGGCTGCGTTGTTCGTTACCTTGAATTTTTGAATGGAGTTCTGCTTCATGACCTGTCATTTTTTTTTTGTCTTGAGTCCAAAATCAGCTTCTCCGTGACTGATTGGAAGATGGAGTCACGTCTTTTTTTACCCCAATCCAGGACATTTCATAGCAGTGAAAAAGCACTTTCCCATCATTCAGACATAATCTGTTTTTATGGTGCATCTCAAATGCTGATGGTATCTGCTGCAGAATTTCCCCAGAAGCATAAAATCATTCATTAATGCCACATGGTCCCATTTATTTGGATGGACGTATCAATCTGAGCGTGTCGAGTCAAAGGACGAGTACTTCGGCTTTTGACGGACTGGCGGCAACCATCTTCCAGTAAAACTCTCTGAATTTGCCTTTTTTCTTTTAAAATCCCAAGTTAGAGAACACTTGATTGCTCAATGACATCATTGATTATTGTGAGAAAGAGAAGGTCAATCAAACATGCTGTCTATCTGACACAGATATACAGACAGCCAAATGCCAGCATGGCTTGTTGGTCAATCGGATATGACATCTGTGTTGTCAGTGTTCATGCTAGCGCCTGTCAGGAGCACAGATACAATCATGTGGCTAGGCCGACTTGTGGGCGATTTGTTTAACCCAGAAGCGACGGGGGTAGGGGAGGGGATGGTGGTGTCAGATGTGGTGCTTTTGTCTCCGACAGTGAATGCATTGTACATTACCCTTCACAGGAACATGACTGCTACCTTTTACACATGCAAACTTGTGTAATTTATATATAGCCCGACATGGACGCAAGCCAACTCAAGTGAATGATGTAGAGTACAAAATCGTCATGGCAACACTAATGAATTCTGGCCAGTGTTTGAGTACAACTTAAATGTAGGTCAGAGATATGTTTTTGCTGCATATCCATGCGGTGCAAATCAGGATTGGGTTAAATAAAATATCAAATCTGACACCATGGAGCGTTTTGCTCTTCACACTCATTAGAAGCAATCAGATCTGTGTCACATATGAAGACGGGGGGAAAAAAAAATAAAAACTGGGACAACTCCTGCCATAAAGCTGCATATGCTTTGATGGAGACAGGCGTCAGGAGTTTGTTTGCGTGATAACTAATATGTTAACGATCTAACGCTCTTTGGTGGATTACTTGTTTGCGAAATTTCAGGAGAAGCTTGGAAAGATTCAGAAAAGATGTTAATCTAATTTAATCAGCACATTTGATCGTTAGTTACGCATCATTAGTTTCTCAGTAAAATATGTAGAATATCACAATATATCGCAATATCACAATGTATCGCAAGTCAAGTATCGTGATATGCATTGTATCATGACGTTTTAGACCAGGGGTTGTTTTTAAATTGGCAACACAAATTTTCAATAATTTTAAAGCAATGTTTTCATAAAAAATGCATGTGAAATTTCTGTTTTTTTTGGAATTCCACAAACCAGTGGGTTGTTTTCTTTCTTTCCTTTTCTTTCCGTGACATTGCTCCACATCCCCTTCCATCTTCAGGCCGACTTGTAGCCTTTTGATTACACGAGTGAGAAAATTGCAATAAATGTGGAAAGCCTCGTCCAGGTAGAGGAGAAACCCCTCTGCTGCTCCCTTTCAGGTAATTTATTTTTCTTTGCATAGTAAATGTGTTCTCCGAGTGAAAATATCAGTTGCTTTTCAGCTTGAGTTCTATTTCATTCCGTAGAGATATTTTATACATAATAATTAGAACTTACAAGGGTTTTCAGTAATTCTTACTTTCAACAAGACAGAAGGGAGTGGAGCTTAATTTCCTAATGAATGCGACTGAAATGGATGCAAAGCTGACTTTGTCTGTCAAAACAAAGAAAACAGTGGCGAATCAACACTTTAACCCGTGTTTACCCAGGAGTCATGAATCCACGGTGTTTAACAAGGTGCATGTGGAAGGGAGATTACACACTGTTTTGCATAGTTTTGGTGTCTCCCTGCAGGTTGTACAGTAGTTATTTGGCTGTGATACATAACCTTTCGAAGCATTCTCATATAATATATGAATTATGTCAATGCAGTGAGTCTACGGTGGGTCCCCATGAAATTCAATGGGTCCCCAATTAACTAGTTCACATTCATTTATGCCATTTTTTAAATAAATACAACTATGGAACTATGGAACTCAATAGAACCTCTTCTTAACCCTTGTGTGGTAAAATGACCCACTTCCACTAAACCTTGAAAATAAAAAAGCTTGCAATTTTGACCCAATACATATTTAGCATGAATACAATGCAGAAACACTGAATTTAATCACTGGACACCATTTAATTTTATTACATAACAAAAACTAAATTGAAGAATAAATAGTTATTGTCATTTCCAGTGGCGTTATTAGGCCTATTTTTATATTTGATATCTCAAAAACGTGCCAACAAATTCAATATGAATTGGCCAGAATATGAGTTTAAATATATAATCATATAGCCTTGCATTATTTATGAATCAGTTATATACAGTTACCCCCCCTCGTGGTGTTATTGTTGAAAAACGTGCACTATAGTGACCCCTTTGGAGGCAAAAACACCGAGCCCCTGGTTATTTCTGATGTTCTAGACATTATTGATTAGCAATATATAGCATGAATAAAATTTGATTGAAGGGAAATAACTGATATATATTCTCATTTTCTGTACAATCCAACTACAAAATACAAAAAAAACATAGTTAAGGGTGTTTTCTCTGCTGTTCGATATAGTGACTGGGTTAACCCCTTCATCACCAGCTGTATCACTGCCACTCCAAATCTCCTTGGTTAGGTTTGGGTTATGTGGCAAAGATCTGGATCAAAATATCTTTGGAAATGAAGCGACTGAGTCAAATTTTGGGTTAAAAATTATAAATATTGTAGAAATGTTGTCATTGAGTGTAATTCAGGTTTTAAAGTCAACTTTTTCTCAGCTGATGTGTGCGTATTGTGCATTTTGAAGCACTTAATCTTTTAGTTTGGTTCATTTAAGGTGCACACGCACTACAGCTGATGGGGAACCTGGATGTTGATACGTGATCGCCAGCAGTGACACACACTTGGAAAGCCCGGTGTACTAAAACGAAGTGAGGGTAAAGTGTGTTTTTGGGGCTTGAATTCATTCGCAACTATCTCTGTTTTCCACTGGTCTCGCTCATGGCAGAAATGCATGCACGTCCAATTTTCTGAAGGTATATGCATGAATTTATTTAACGCGCTGGCGGCAAAAGTTATCACAGCAGCCACATGTTTGAATAAACTCTCAACGGATCACAGGTAAAATGAATAAAACCAAGTTTCAGGTGCAGACTAAAGGAATATATCTGTGTGAAATCGCAGCCAAAGCTCCCTGAAATCTCAGCGTGATCCCAAACAAGCAACTGTCTTTGATGTGCACATTTGTTGCTCGCAGTCTGCAGATTGTTCTCACCAGGCTTTCAGATCTCCACTTACGTCGGGAAAGGCTTGACCCCCCCTGGACTCGGCTCGAAAACTTATCTCCCCCGGTGGCTAACACAAACTCACAAAATTCTCCAATGTTGCCTTCTACCTCCTGACTACTTTCAATCCAAATCTCCAGTGGTGGCCCTCAGATCTACTTGTTTTCCAACCTGACTCACAGAAGGGGAAGTCATTGTCTGAATTGTACTGTAATTGCTGCCGGTCGTCGAACAACTTAATGAAAACTCCCACCGTTTTGACTTTTTTTTTTTTTTGCTTTTTTGAATTTTCCTTGTGAACCTGTGTGTGTGTGAGTGTTTGTTACAGGGGCGCTGCAGACATTTTTCATTGGGATGGGCCACTTAAAAACTTGGGGTGGCACACCAAAAATTAAAAAGCCGTAATTTACAGAATTTTACTTTACTGTTATCGTAACACAACGCACATTAGATTGTTAGTAATGATCAGGCGTAATTTGTAATAAATTTTGAATTATTAATTAAATTTTGTCTGAGGGCGAAAGGCGGGGTACACCCTGGACAAGTCGCCACCTCATCGCAGTACATATATATGTATGTATATAGTGTATATATATATATATATATATATATATATATATATATACACGTATATATACGTATGTACGTGTATATATATATACACGTATGCTATTGATGAAAAGCAAATTTTGAACAGGTTAGTGCTACGATGGAAGGCTAAATATTTGTCCCTTTAAAATAAAAACGTTTGGTTTCAGGCACAACTGAGGTCAACATGGCCGCCAATGACAACAAGGCCCGATTGTATGAAAAGACAAAGAAGGGAGTAAAACAAAACAGGAAAAGAAGAAGGCTGTGACAGGAATGACGAGACAGATGGGGTTATAAACAACAACAAAAAAAACAGATCCAAACCCAGAAAAGTAGTCTCACCTGGGGGCTAAGCCCCCCCTGTCCTCAAAGACTAGTGATGCCCCTGTCAGTCACATTTACAGGGATGGGCATTGCCACCCTCTGACAGCGTCATTTCATTTTATCCCTGCTTTTCTTCCTGGGTGGACCTCCTTTTGTAGTTTTCACAAGTCATAACTGCTGCTTGGAAAGTCTTTTTTTTTGAACATTAACTGAATATATTTCAGCTCCATTTGTCCTGTGTCAAATTAATAAGCTTTTGTCAGCTGCCTGGCATTTCTGAAAGTAAGCTGAAAAGACCATTTCATACATACCATCACTGTGATTTGAGGTCCGATCGATAACAGGTGACACATTTGAATGTCTCCATTTGCATTTTTGATTTTTTGGAGAAACATTGTTCGACACTCGCCTTACTGTAGTAAAGGTTAAGATGATTGAGTGTTACACGAGGTAAATATGATTATTGATTTGTTTTCTATGGACGATGACAGTGCTACATTTAAGTATTCAAAGAGTTTATCATTATATCACGAGTGACAGCTCATCCTTCATTGTACTGACATACAATAAAAGCATTCTCCTTCAGAAATTTTGTTTCTCTATATTTTTTTTGCCCATCCATTATTCCATTTAACCCAGCTTTACAAGAGCTCCCATTTAATACTCCTCATTCAGACAGTTGAATGCACTATAATAACCAGCAATCAAGCACTGTTGTGTCGCCACCACCACACTCCCTGTATTTTCTGTTATCCGCTGTTATAGTCACAATCATACGGGGGAAAAAAAAATCCTACACATATTATTTTAATTATGAGCCTCAACACAGACACTCTGTGAACAACAATGTCTAAAATCCAACATATAATAGCAAAAATAGCAATGCTATGTGGCAGTGGTGTCATTAGGCCTATTTTAGGGGGGGCTGAAGCCCCCCGAAAATATTCTCACCCCACTCCCCAAATTGTTTGCTGTTATTTTATTTTGTTTTTTTTTTGTCTGTATAAAAAGTGCCAACATATTGAATACAATGAGTTCAAATAAAGAATCATATAACCTTGCATTATTCATAAATCCAATATGGTCTGAAATACGGTCAATCCCGTGTGCTAAAGTGCACTTTTTGGAGGCAAAAACGCACACATAGTAGTAAGAACTCGCGGTTGGTGACCTCTTTTCTATACTATATTTTTAGACTGTTATATTCTTTATATTGTCGGTTTTGCACTATGTTGCATTTTTGCACTATTCTGCACTCCTCACTTTTTCCAACCGTTCATGTCATGTATATGATGAACTAGCCAGAACTAGGCAAATAATCAGATCACTAAATTATAATCTGGGCTCAATCCACTCAGCTCTTCGTATGACTAAAAAAAAAAATAAAAAAAAAAATGGTGCAACTAAATCCAGAAAACGCACAAAAAAGTTGACTGGCTCAAAACCAAAACCGATATTTCCCGATATTTATTTTTTATGGTAATATCGGCCGATATTATCAGACTTTCGTAATAGCTACGATAGTTACCTATTTTGTTGACGTGCTTCTTGAAATACCTATCTGGTAAATAGTGACACAGTTTGTGTCTCGGTCTTCTTTAATGATAATGATGACGTTCAAGGCGATACAGAGTTAGCCATCTTGTGTTATTATTTTACTACCTTCAGTATAGGTGTAACTCAAGCACCAGCTCTTCCTTTGTGCTAACTGGAGCCTTTATTTTCCCAGGAGCTGGAGACCTGGCGGCAGACAGAGGTGTATAGTGGGAGTGGTGCATATAGGAAACCAATCTAAAGGCTGATGGTGTCATTCTTCTGTAGCCATTACATATTACAATCAGCATTCAGTGTAATATAATAACTTCAGCAATCGGCACTCATAGTGGAAAATCCACTGGTGCATTGAACTGATTCCCAATCTTCAAAGTGCCAAGAATGACCATAAAAAAGAACCAAAGCTGTTTTGTTTGAAATGGTCCACCCTAGACTTATTTCATGTATTTGATATCACGGATGTGCCATTTAAGAAAATCTAATCATTTCCTCACCGGGACAATTGAAACCTCCGCTTACGTGCATTTCCGTTCCATTTTTCGCCAGATTTATGATTACTTGTATGAGTAAGTGTTTCGTCAGGAACTATTTTTTACTGCTCATCAGGGCTCGGCGGAGGCCTTGATTTGTGACGGGCTGCGCGTAATGACACCAGCAGAAGATGAAGTCGCATTACAGCTGTCGGCTGTGATCGTTCGTCATCACAATGGCGCCATTAACTAAATCTGGTCAGGTATCAGTCACCTGGCGGAGGTGCTTTCATCGTCCCGGTGACACTAGCGTGTCTGCATCTGCTTAATGTATGAGGAGATTAAAGCCAGGATGGTGCGCATGCAGGAAATACCTTTTTACTTTCCATGAAAGGAAAACACGGACTGTTCCCATCATTAACTAAAGTTGCCATGTGTCTAAGACAGTGGCGTCATTAGGCCTATTTTAGGGAGGCTGAAGCCCCTCTGAAATATTTTTAAGCCCCCCCCCCAATAATTTGGAGTTGTTGTTTTTTTTTTTTTTTAACAAAAAAGTACCAACAAATTCAATATAAAATGGCCAGAGTATGAGTGTAAATGAATAATCATATAACCCCGCATTATTTATAAATCACCTTGTGGCCCGATTGTTGAAAAACATGGACTAGTGCTCCCTTTGGATGCATAAACGTACGCTAAGGTGCCCCCGTTTGGTAAAACATGCTAAACTGCCTTGTTAGCTTGATAAAACATGATAAAATGCCCTCTTGGGAAGTATAAATACAAGCTAAAGTGGCAAGAATTCACTGCAGGTGTCCTTTTTTTTCTTTTCGCCCCTGCCGTTAAAAAAAGTCTATGCACGCCACTGTATTTAAACACGCATCTATAGCAAAATTAGCCTCACATCAGGGCTAAGCCCCCCCTTCCTTAAAACCTAGTGACGCCCCTGCTAAATGCAATACAGTATGTTGTTTGACGTAATGCAAATTAGTTAGTAATAGTTATGTTTGCGCTGTTCTGCATCACAATGGAACAAGATTAAAAAGTTATTCATGACAAATGGGAAACGTTAAAATTTTGATTTACAATGTCGGAGAATATAGATTGAATATTTTCTACCAAAGAAATTGTTGACATTTTTTGAGTCTCTGCAGCCAAAGTAGCCTCACCTAGGGGGCTAAGTCCCCCTGTCCTTAAAACCTAGTGACGCCCCTGGTCTAAGATATGCATCTGGTGAAAAATCATGGAGAAAAAAAGGAAGCATCCTTGTTGTTCTTTACTTCAGCACCTGCTCGAATTATTCTGCACCGCGAGAAGCCACAGCGAGGATAGTGGCAGGTATCACTAGCTCATGGCGTTTTCATCTTCTCCGTGACATGAGATTGCGTGGGTGTGACACCACGCTGATATATCGGGAGTGATTGCGGCTGGGCGCTAGAACTGCAAAAGACATCATTCTCCCCGGGGCTGGATTTTTCCTTGAATTATATCACTTAAAAAAGGAAGGTTACGTTGCCTTTGGGAGCGTTAGCCCTTTAAACTTCACCTTTACCTGTATGCGTTTGGTGAGATTGGAACGGACAGGGTTTTCTTAAATCCCCAGCATTGTATTTTAAATTAAATTTAAGAAGCCAGAAGTTCTGCTGGAGACAAATAATGCTAAGAAGGAAAAATAACTGACAGGGAAATGTACGATAGATAATAAAGGTCTCCTGAAGTGGTGAATGTGATCCATTGCTGGGTGTGGACGCTACAACAACATGGTTATATTGTAGCTGTGGTTCAGTGACCACCTGGACAGGTCATTTTTATGAATCAGAGCAGGAGAAAATATGATTCACAGGTTCAAAATCTACTGTGGCATCGACATGTCTTTGTAACTTGGAGGTAGTTGTCTTTTTTTTTTTTTTTTTTAACAAAACAACTACAATATGAGTTTAAATTAAGAATCATGTAAACTGGCATCATTCATAAATCAACTAAATAGAGTAACCCTCAGCTTGATGAAAAATGTGCGCTAAAGTGCCCTCTTTGGAGGGTGCCCCCGTCCTTAAAAATCTAGTGACGCCCCTGCATTTCGTAAAAGAACACGAAACATCACAGCGAATTTTGAAACCTGAAAGCTGTTTCCTGCCATTGTGTACATATGTTCTACATTATTAGATAGAACATTATATGGTATTAAATAAAATTTACAGTTCGTCCCCGAAGGCCTCTTTTACAGCATTTCGAACTTGAACGACATCTTTCCGTTGCCAGTTCGTCGATCAGTGTTCGTTCTCTGCATTCGGCTTGGTGTTTCAGTGCAGTCTGGGCTGAAAAAACAGTGAACTCATCATATCATGACTCAGGTCAATCCTTAATGACCATCAAGCCCCACACTCAATCCTTCCGAACATGTTCGTCTCAGTTTTCGGTCGCATAACTCGGACACTGACAGGTCTTCACCTTTACCTCTTCTTTTCATAAGCATTCATATCATGAACACGAAACGACATAAACATTCAATGATATTCAGAGGTATTCTGGACCACTGCATGCAAAGCAGATTATGCATTTTTCTTATCAATGTTGTTTATATACTCTGGGATATTTTTTTCCCTCTATATTGACAAAGTGACAGATAAAAAGCCGTCCTGTAGAGTTATTTGTTCTGATTTAAAGGTAGACCGATGCCGCATTGATGGGCGCAAGGCTCTCACGGCTCATTAAAAGAAATGAGTTTCGCTGTTTATCATGTTGCGAAGGGATACGACTTCCCAGTGGGAACTCCGGGAAGATCATACGAGGTTTACTCGAGGGAGCGCTTCGCTGTGCAATTTTAACGACGAAACGTTGGAACGTCGCCACGAATGTAAACAGACCGCATGGGCGGTAAGCCCCGCGACTGGAGCAGTTTAACATGCTGTGATGAGCTCGCTTTGGGCTGACGTTAGGGCAATTTTAGTCGTTGTGTTACGTCAGCTGATTAATCTGATTAAGTCAAACGTGTTGAATGCCTTCACTGCCTTCAGTATTTGGATCAAAGAGCTTGTACACCTGTTATTTCAAAGTGTGTGGAGATACAAAGCAATTATTTTTATTTTTGAAGACAGTAAGATAGTAAAAAAACATCTGATCCAGACGTGACATGATGATATGTTTTTTACCAGTGAAGTTATATAATATGTGATAAATCTGTCGACTTGCAGTGGCGTCATTAGACGTATTTTAGGGGGGCTGAAGCCCCTCTAACATATTTTAAGGCCTCCCCCCAAAAACTTTGGTGGTTTTTTATTATTAGTTTTATTTTTTCAAACAAGTACCAACAAATTCAATATAAAGTGGCCGGAATGTGAGTTTAAATAAATAATCATTGCATTATTGATAAATCACTTAAATACAGTTGGCCCCACCTTGTGGCATGATTGTTGAAAAATGTACACCACGAGTAAAATCCCTGATGGACATGCATTCCCGTAGGTGAATGAGCTTCCATATTTAGGACTACTACAAGATTGACGGTGATATGTCAAAATGCAAAAAAGCATTTGTGCTGTGGGGAGGGCGTACCGTAGGGATAGGGGTCACGGCAATCATAGATGAGCGTCTGGAAGTGGAAATTGCTATTTCACCGTGAAACCGCCACCGAGTCTGACTGCAAAAGAACTGACCTGGAAAACGAGTAATACAGACTTGAGAGAGTTTCACTGGTCACCTTACCAAACAGGTGGCGATATGATGGCCGCCATGATCCCTGCGTCCTCTACAGTTACAGTCAACTATTTGTTATTTTGTAACGTCATCTTTTTCTCTGCTTACCATCTATTTGGGCAACGTCCGAGATATCTGCAAAGTTCACTTGCCCAGAATGAGAAGGATTTGTCTTGGGAGCACCAGTATGAATATTTTGACCTGATGATATGGCCACAGGGAAGGTCAGAGGGTCACCGAAACATCACAAATCATCCTGCCTCCTTGTGAAATATTGAATATCTGTGAATGACCGCCATGTGTGTTCGCTGACTGTATGTGCCGCCCAGAGACGTGGTCCAACCATTACGCCCTACAGCCACCGGGCCAACAGCATCAAAGGAAAATTGGATGATAAATCATATAAAAAACAAGAATTTATTATGTACTCAAACATGAAAAAGGGCCATGGTAGAAAGACATTTAAAGATTATACAGAAGGTAGGTAACGTACAGAACCTTCTAGTGGGCTAACCTTCGAAACACAGGAAATGACTACAGAATTTGTGTAATGTAGTGTTAGGACAGCTTTTACATGACGAGCAAAACAACGTTGACTTATGGATACAAACAGCGGTCTCCAGGGCAAAAGTCGTACTTTGTGAGATACCCATTACATACAGTACTTGATTTTACGGAATGTTTGCATGAATTGTAGTGCACTACTTTTTGAACAGAGCATGAGAAGTAGGGGTGTACAACTTTTTCACTACCAACATCGATATTGCAGCCTTGAGTACTGGCCGATACCGAAATCAATCCGATATGATATCAGCACAAATCATACATACTTTTATCACTTACTTTATAGTATGGAATGTTACAATACCCAAAAATTGAGAAAAAATATGTTGCGTGTTGACTAGAACAACGGTTACGATACCCAGATAGGAAACGCGAGTAAGTTGGGCCGAGACAACGGGGTATTGGGGTATCCAGGTGCTACCCTAAAAACTAGTATGATCTCTGAGCTGGGAATGTCCCCGAATTTCATTTCGGAAATCTAGTCACTTCACTTCAAATTCGCCATGAGGTTGATCGTGTTGAACTTTCTGTGCCACCACGGGAAACAATTCAGCTCTCAGCTGCGACGTCTTAACGAAAAATCCTGCCATAAGGCCGACATCACACCTCCTCTTTCGACTTTGTTAGCATCTTAGCACAGCTGTTGTTCTGATCATTGAGCCCTACTGGATAGAAGAGCTGGAACGGAGTCTGGAATGGACTGATAGTAACAGAGATTTAAGATGAAGGGCGATACAATCCATTTTTTGCTGTTATTGGACCAATATCTCATATCAATATGGGTATGAAGTATGAAGAGCCTGATATTGGAGGCTAAACCGTACTTGACAAATCAACTCCTGACTGAATGAACTGCTGTTTCGTATTTCCTGTTATGAATTGCACTTCCAGTTATGAGCTCACGTGATACATGTGGCACCGTCTAAGACGCGCCATTTGTTCAAGAGGAAGGGAAGTCATCTATTTTCTGCTTGGTGTGGGTTTGCATCCGGACATCCATCATAGCCTGGGCTATTGTCTGAGTGTGTGTGTGTGTGTGTGTGTGTGTGTGTTATCATCCCCCAACATCATAATATGGGCCAAAGCACATCAGCGAGTGTAATTGCACTTCTATCTGACTCCCTCCAAACCTCTCCTCTTCCATTCCCTGCTTACTCACAAGTAAAGGGTACTGTGTGTGTGTGTGTGTGTGTGTGTGTGTGTATGTTTAAGAGAAAATCACGGCAGTTACTTTTTTATGATGATATCACAACTGTGCCTGACATCTGTGTAATGGCAGTGTCCAGGTTGCGAGGAGAGAGAGCAGAATGCCGGGTGACATAGTGTCGGATGTTTTATTGAGAGATCCCCACATACAAAGAGAGAGAGAGTGAGAGAGTGTGACAGGGTAGGAATCAATGAGAGAGCGTGAGCGATAACATCACCCCACCATACCCCACTTTATGGTGTGATTGGCAGATACATGGCAGCTCCTCCACCTGCCGTTCCGCTGGACCATCTTGTTCTCGCCATCAAATAAAAGGCGCACCGGGGGCAGCCATAGCGACGGCAGCACTTTCTAGAGATTGCACTTACATTATCATCATCGGAAAGCACAATGGCACGGTCGGTGCAGTGATTATATAGCAGTTAGCCATATGAGTGGGTTGCATTCGCTAAAACATTGGCTCGCAGTCAGACAGACTCTTTGCTCTTTCCAGTGCAGATTTTTCAATTACTACTTTTTGCATCGCTGCAATTATTGTGCCTCGGATACTATTTGTGATATCTGAGGTCTTTTTGCACTGTGGGCCATTTCCAGCAGTTGTAATAACATTGTATTCAGTAATTGCTAAGGTTTGGGAACACAGTGACCTCGCTACGTCTCGTCGGAACACCACGTAAATGTGATAACCCAAAGTGGCTATTTTCTCTTGAAAAACAAAACTCACATCTGCCCGTCCCTCGACTTTTTCACTCTGATGCATGTTTCTGCTGCGTGTTGAGTGTTGCAATAGGTAATGAGTCTTATAATCCACAGTAAATCTAGAGGTAGACTGCTCCTTTGACCACATCACTGCTCAAACTTAAACTCGTCTTCTTGGCTCACGATGTCCTTAAAAAACGAGGCACTCTGCTACCTTGCTGACCTTCTCCAGCGCCACACATTTCCCCCGACGCAGACTTCCTGTCCGTCCCTGAATGTGGGCTGACAGGGCCTTTTCCACAGCTGCCTCCATTCGGTCCCAAACTCAAGTGTCACTGGGGTATTGAACTGTTCAGAATCAGACAAAACTCCCCTAGACTTGCTTATCATTAACTCTTTGAGTGCCAAAATACGTATATGTACCTCTTAAAATACAACGCTTGAGTGCCATAAATGTATATTTACATGGCGCTCTCACACAGCCTGTGAGTAATATTCGGGCTTCTGTGATTTGTAGTCACATTTGTAGGCATTTTTTTATACCACAGGGAGCAAAGATGCTGCTTCACCAGCTTCCAGAAGAGGCAGTAATATAATTACCAGAACGACACCATTTTGCCTGTAAAGTGCATCGTCTTAGCTTTCAGAAACCTTTGGATTCTTTTCCGCAATCCTTGTCAAGCGCAATGTTGCCTTCGACACATAAGATGTTAAAGGGTTAATACAGTACTATGACTTTTTCACTGGTCCTAATAGTTTTGGGAATGGGCCGTGTCCAGGCTTAAGTTGTGTAGCATACATGGGATAACAAGAAGTGATTACCACAACCACCTCCCGATCAAAAATTGTATGGTCGCAAAAGAAAATCAAACCTGGTCGCCCCTTGTGAGAGTATTGCACCATTGAGGCAGTGCCAAGACCTGTTTCTACGCAGAGAATGGCACAAATTGCCAAAGAAGTTTCTTTTTGTTTAGCATTCTCAAGCGTAAATTCACTTCTTTTTACATAGCATTTCACATTACAGACTCAAACTCAGTTTTTTCCAGGACAATTTTGTTGTTGCTTCTGTATTTATAAAACCTCAAGATATATCTACTTCCTTCGTTCCAGCAGAAACTCGCTGTACATTTTGGCAATTCTGTTAAATTAAAGTTGAGTTCTTTAAATTCTTGCGCAAAAATTCACCATTAATTCCCATACCCTGGGTGAGTTCTTATTTATATATTTATCATATCATATCATTCATAAATGGGTTGGGTGGTTTTCCTAGAGGTTTTTTGGCTTGGCCATTTTTGTCAGAGAACTCATCACTCATGGCCCAGATCTCCATTTCCTCATGAATAACATTGACAGATGGAGGACAACTGTCTTGTTGCTCTGCATGGTAAGGAGTGTGGAAGTGTGTGTGTGTGCGTACGTATGTGTAAAAGAGATAGAGTGAGATAACAGAGAACGGATAAGGCTTGTTGGCAGATGTCTGCGTGAATGCATGCTTGTGTGTCGAATCTGTGCACACATGTATGCATTTTACTTATACAATCCTCTTTCGCCAACGGCATCCGATATGTTGGCCGTGCACGTGAGCACGCTACATAGTGTACATGCATTGTGTGTGTCTATGTGTGGCGTGTGCATAAACATGTGATGGATGCTTCCCTGGTACTCGCCACTCCAAGAAAGCATGCTGCCCTCCACTTGTCTTCAATGCAATTAGGTTAAATAATGATCCCACATAAATTCCCACAGTGGGGAAAAGGCTCCCTGCCCTTGTCACCTTCTGAAATATGGCTGAATCTTCAATGAATGAGAGTGTATGAGCATACATATACGTATATATATACGTATGTATATATATATACATACGTATATATATATATACGTATGTATATATATTTATATGCTGCTAAAATCAGAGTGGCACCACATTAGCTCTAATAAGCGCCGTGTTCTCCTTTTTGTTCATTTCATGTTACAAATGAATACTTCTGGTGGATTATTTGTTTGCCGAATTACAGGAAAAGCTTGGACAAATTCAAAAAAGATGGTCAACCGAATTTTATCAGCATGTTTGATCGTGAGTTACGACTGTATTCTTACTTTTCCTCATTTTTTGAATGGAGTTCTGCTTCGTGACCTGCCAGTTCGTCTCTGGCAATGCATTCCGGGGCAGTTTGCCCAAGTAGAGTTACCATCGCGGAAGTTAACGCGTCAATTAATCATGCTAACATGCTAATTTTGACAGCCTTAATATAAAGTTTGAAAAAAGTAAAGCTGAATTTTTCAGTAAATAGGAACTACTATGTTGAGCTTTACATCATTTGGAGCCAGAATCTGTGCAGTGGATAATAGCCATATTTACACACCCTTAGCTAGTTAGCATAAGCCACCTAGCTGCTACTTTAGCACCACAGTAGCCACTGGCAAAGACATAACAACTAGATCAATCATAATAATTCTGTAACTACATCCTTTTAATCTGTTTCTGGCAACTCAATGGAAGTTCAATACTAAAACATTCTATATTTTATCTATATTGATGACACATGAATATAATAAGTATGTGAAGCCCTGGAGAGTTATCAACAAACTCTGCAGTCCTCAGTTTTACAACACAGGCCATATATATGTGTATATAATTATATACAATGTGCACGATGAAAGAAGAAGACACAATCCTGACATCCACCCCCATCCAACCTATGGGATGAATTCAAACACCGGCTGCTAGCCAGGCCTAATTGCCCGACATCAGTGGTCGACCTCAATGATGGCAGCTCCCAGCAGCCACGTTCCAAAAAAAGGCCCTTCCAAGAAGAGCAGGGGCTTTTGGAAGCACATGAAAACAGTCGTAATTTGGCCACTTGGGGGCAGCAAACAAGCAATGAACGCAAATTGTTTTTTGCGAAAATGTTTCTGGAGATGCGACAAATTTCAGCCCATTCAGTTTCCTTTTAGCTCTGGCTAAACGTCTGTCTGCTGTTTGGTACTTAGTGATTAGCAGACTATTAGCTGAGCATGAAAAAAAGGTTGCTGTGGACTCTGAGACTAAACTAAAACACTACAATTATGGCCTGTGTTGTAAAACTGACAACTGCAGGGTTGGTTGATCACTCTCCACGGTTTCATATAATCATTTACATTCATATATCATCAATATTGTTAGTTGTCACGTCTTTTTAGCCAGTGGCTACTGTGGTGCTAAAGTGGCGGCTAGGTGGCTTATGCTAACAAACAAAGGGTGTGTAGACATGACTGTTGTCCAGTTCGCAGCCTCAAGATAGCAGCTCCCTTTTTTAAACCTTATATTAGGGCTGTTGAAATCAGCGTGTTAGTGCGATTAATCGGCATTGATGCATTGACGTCTTTGACAGTAACCCCTAATTTGCGCTGGATGCAGAATGACGGCGACATCCATCGTCCGTCGTCCGTCAATATGCACCGGCTGCGCCAGTCAGCTGGAATCACAAGAACGAGATCTCGCGAATTCACGTATAACAGCATGATATAGTGGGTTGTAGCGGAGCATCAGTGAAAATAGAACCACCCTGTGTCCACTGAGTAGAAAGAAATTGACTATACGATCCGCCGCGAACGTGGATTATTTTATTTTGAAAATAAACCAGATGTTTTCTTTTGTGTCTGTACACGACTCCCTGTCCCGCACGATCCGCTCTGTGCTGAATTCACCCGCTGTGTGCCGACGTCCGACAAAATAGAAACTGTTGATTTGTTTCGGCAGGTGTCGGCACGTAGGTGGCGTTCCGCGTTCAGTGGAAATTGACACATTGATTTGAATGGAAATGTAACGCGTCCGACAAAACGTTGGCGTCATTCCGCATCCGGTGGAAATTAGGGGTCACTCAAACTGCCTGAAATTGCCAGAGACGAACTGGTAGGTCAGGAAGCAGAACTCCATTCAGAAAATCAAGGAAACTAATAAATACTCGTAACCAACGATCAAATGTGTGATAAAATTACATTAGCCATCTTTTTTGAATCTGTCCAAGCTTCTCCTGTAATTCGGCAACATATAATCCATGAAAAGTATGAATTTATAATGTGAAATGGATGAAAAAGATGCGCAATAACTTCAGCAGCCCTAATTTATACAGAGCCTATGGTGTAATGTTAAGTGTCTGGTGTACAGTATATCATAATATAGCTAAATGTATTTTAGCTTGATGGATATTTCTGTCTGTGCCAGGCCATTTTTAACCAAATTAGACAGAAATTAGGTGTGGAGGTGATTTCCTGTTTTTCCAGTGATTCACCTCAATGCTGTTCTCATAGAGACACCAGGCGACCCAATCCCAATTTAAGAAAGCCCATCTGAAGGATAACGAGACAGAGAGATGGAGGATGAGGGGAAAAAGAGGGTAGGAGAGAGTAGATGCTGCGATGAGGTCCGTTGCCATGGCAACTACCGGAGCGTGGCTCTGATATATATTGTTCCCCGTGAGAGGAGGAGGGGGGAGCAAGTGGGAGATGGGGGGAGCTGAGAGGAAGAGACAAGGAGAGTTAGTGGGAAGGAAAAAAAAAGTCAGAGAGGAAAGAGAGAGAGAGAGGAGTGAAGGAGACACACAGGAGAGGGAGAAAACAAAACAAGACATGAAAGGAGGCACACATGGACTGAGAGGGACTGCCATTAGTGGGACAGTAAAGAGCAAAAAGCAGACAGATAAAAGAAGTCACAGTCTCTCAGGTACTTTATTATTTCCTGGAACCCGGCCGGCCGTTCTCGGCTGCCTGGCTCGTCCCTATTATGACAAATCTGTCTCGTTTCGGCGTCGCGAGGAGGGCCACTAGTTTAGCGGGGCGATATGAATCAGCCTCGGGTTAATGCCCTAGCTCTGTGCAAACACACATGGCGTTTCCAACTGACGGATTGGCCAGATGTGGCGGCGAATTGTCGAATTGTGGACGGACAAATCCTAATGAGGGGTTTGTCTCCAAGCGGTGATATTAAACCACCTTGCACTAAATTTAGCCTCGGACGAAAGGCAATATCCGAGCTGCGATGTGTCCATGCATCTCAATAACGGACACACACATATATACTCGTGTTCCATCTCTGCTGTGTCTCTTATCATATTTCGCTGAATAGCACTTGAGTAGAATCCCAATTGACCTGTCGGCTCCAAGCTATTTACTCTGTCTATTCAGGAATTATTTACCATACTCTGCCGTTATGGCTCAACCTCTCCCCTATAAAGAAGAGAGCGCTGGATATGCTGTTTTTCATTTTTTTATTTCCATAATCTCAACCTAATTGAGTGCTATCAGATGCATTAAGGATGACATTTGCGGGCGTGCAGAGGACGGCGCTGACAGTGAATGGCAAAGGCCTTTTCGTTGTTGGGACTCACCTTGCTCTATGAACAGGGGCGTCACAAGGTTTTTGTTTTACAGGGGGGCTTAGCCCCCAGGAGATGCACAGGATGTGAGCAAACGTGTGCACAATTTCTGCAACAAATATTACATTTCTGATGCAAATATTACATTTCCTCTGGAAATATGTGTGTCTTATGTTTTATCTTTTACATCTTTATTTTTATTTCTTATTTATATGTGCCCTTAAACCGAGAAACTATACTGTACGAAATAGCGTTATTCACAGCGACAATAAGTGAATAATGCAAGGTTACATGATTACTTATTTAGACTCATATTCTGGCCACTTTATATTGAATTTGTTGGCACTTTTTTGTAAAAAAAAAAATGAATAAAAAATGATATAAATGAATAAATAAAAACATAAATAAAACAACACAAAATTATTTGGGAAGGTGCTAAGGTGCAAATTAGCCTAATGACACCATTGGCTATGTGCTTATGAGCGCTTTCCTATGCGCCGGTGTTGATTAAGCCTGCCACATCGCTCATTGAAACACGAATGACATACACCAAAGACTCAAAGTAAATTCTCTTTTTGCGAAGGCACACGGCGAGGATTTAGATATATTCCTGCAAGTAAAAAGCAAACCCTAAGTTGCTGCCGCGTCTCCAAAACCCCCCAAAAAAACAGAAGTATTACAGTACTTTGGCACATTCTATGAGAGCCTTCAATGACATGGTACATCATCAATCGGCCCAGTGCCGTATGAGCTGCTGGGACATGTAACACGCCCTCAGCATTTCAAACAGCACCAAATGAAACATTTAAAACCAGCGGACATGCCAGCATCACATCCATAAAGATGCAAAACAAGGACGAGGAGGCGTCGCTTGACAACGTTCGCGACGTGTGCTCCATGACACAACTGCAGAGCGACTCGAAAGCGAATCGGCATTCGTGTTTTTTCCCTGCATAAAATAATGCTTTGCAAAAAAATGCACCACTTTTTTTTTTTAAAGGCACTGAGCGATGCGATTTATCATTTGAAAGACTGCTCAGGTTTGACTCATTTGACTCTTCATTTGTATGGAAAAGCCACCGGCTATCAATATTATTGCTCATACAATCCATCATCCGTGGCCTCGGAGATATGCAGCCATTGCGTCGCAGCTCCATGCTGCTTGGGGCTACGCCTCGAACGTGAGACTAAAAAAAAAAAAAAAAAATGATGTTTGCAACCTTCACATCACCTCCAAAATACTTCAAGAAATATTATATACTTTTTCTTACTTGTCATTACTTTTCCTGCGTGCACCGGAGCACAAATAAAAGTGTACTTTATTGACACCTCTGCTGTCATAAACAGATTATTTTGTTTCAGATTTTGCACCGAATTCAATCAAGTGTCTGGGAATATACAAGCTATCCCTGCGCTTTATGCATCACTTTATTGTTTCCATCTCTGTCCCTGCTTCCATCATTCATTTCTACCCCATCACTGGCCCACTGGTGCAATTTCCACCTCTGCCTCGGAGGTCACGACCCTCCCTCTCCTGGCAGATCACACTGTGGAATTATAAAGACAGAATCACAACCTTCCCTACTGCCAGAAACTGTCCCCCGGTGGGAGGAATATTAACGAAATGACCTCAAACAAAATGCCGGTTGCCCTCGGCAGCTGGGTAAACAGGTAATATCCCTCCATTTAAACAGACCGTAATAGTAAACCCCACCCCACACCACCTCCCAGGCCTCTTTAAACACATCTCTTTGCTTCGATTGCTTGATGCAAATGTGGCGCTCGCTTTGGCTTCCATTACACTGTGCAAAGATTGGCCCGCTTGTCAGAATGGGAAATCGGCCTTTAATCATTTATGATGGCCATGTCGAAGTTAGGTATGCCCTGAAGTGCTCTGTCGTTCCTTACCTCTCTGATGTTCATGTCTCTGTCTACATCGCTCATTCTCTCTCTGTCTCATCTTTTCCACAGTAAGCTCGACTCCTCGGGGAGAGGAGTGATTCCTTTTCGCCTCTTCCGAAGATGCAAGGAAAGAATGTCAAGGCATGCAGAAAAAGGGCGCTTTGTAAACTCTTTGACGTTAAACCTCTCAAATCCTCTCATGCCCTTTTTGCTCACTGAGTGCCATTGACGTCTTTTTACGTCAAAGTGGTTTTTCGGCAGCGGGTCACTGATCGCGGTCTTCTGCAGCCTGTGAGTAATTTTGGGGCTTCTGGGATACATGGTCAGAATATTAAGAGACGGTAGTCAGAATTTCCGAATTCCAAGTCAGAAGTGTTCACGGGAACGCATCCGAAAGTTGGACAACCCTCACCAACAGAATTACACTGGACAACAAACAGAACTTTCAGAACAGAACAGCATTTTCTTTGTTCCTCCCAACGTAAAAACACGTCAAAGTGTTTTCTCGGCAGCAAGTCGCCGATCATGGTCTCCCGCATCCTCTGAGTAGTTTCGGAGCTTCTGAGAGATGTAGTTGGAGCATAAAGAGCCATTATACACCACAGAGATCAAAGCAGGAAGTGGAGACGATCACGATTAGAGAGCGAAACGGACGGATTCTGGACAAAAAGTGGTGATTTTGGTGAAAATAGCCTCTACCAATGAAAAAACAACAACGGAGCAAGGTAGAAACAAATATTGGTTTTCATGACGAAATAGTCTATGATGAAATAGAGTAATTTTGGGGCTTCTGGGAGATGTAGTAGGAACATAAAGAGATGGTATGATGGTGCGTTCCGTTTGTATTTGGATGTCTCAGAAGTTGGAATTTCCGAGTTCTGGGTCGGAAGTGTCCATGGGAATGCCCCTGAAGTCGGATGTCCGTAAAGTCGGGTGACCCTCACCAACGGCGACTCCACCACGTCATAATCCAAGATGGCGACGCCGTGGCATATCACCGTTTAGCATTACATGTTACACCCAACAGTCCAGTCAAACTTTTTTCCCCATGCAAAATTACGCTGAAGAACAAACACACCCTCTGCGTCTTCTTTGTTCGTCTTCAATGTGTTTGAGGTGGACAGAGCAAGCATGACAAACTTTTCCATGGAGGCATCCATCTTGGTTTCACGGCTTGTTTACTGGAATGCCTTCAACTCATGTGTGACGTCATTCCAAGCTACAACTTCCAACTTCCGATGGAAATGGAAAGCAGTATAAGCCACAGAAATGGAAGCAGGTAGTGGAAAGGTCGGGATCAGAGAACAACCTCTACTCTACTGAATTTTTATATATATATATATATATATATATTTTTTTTTTTCTATTGCTGCATACCACAGAAAGGGGGAATAGTAGTAGGGCAATTTTCCATTTTTTTTCTACGAACCTTACAAGCAAGCCGGTGGATGTTTAGCTTGATCAGCAAGAGGCTCTTTGCTTCCCACCTGATCTGAAATCAAAGCAGGAGCAGAACAGGTGGGCAAGCTGGGATTGCGTGTGGAGCCTTTTAGATACCACATGCCACCTTTCTTTACGCTGCCTTTGACAAAAGGCTCTGAAAGGAAACACACTCCACCTCCTCCACCTCCTCTCTCAAACACACTCAGACACAAAAACAACAACCCCATCACTGACAATGTTTTGCATGCCATTTCAGATTGTTTTCCGCCGCCAAGTCGGACTGCCGTTTGACAATTTTCTATTTCCACATTGTTTAGCTTCTTCAATATTGACTTTGTTTTGTTTTCTTGTCGACACCGGGACCCTTCGCTTCTGTAACAGGATGGCATTTCCATTACTGCACTTTATCTTCTATCGTCAGGAGCGCTAGTGCCACAGCCAGTGTGTCATAATTGAGATCCTTGTGTGGCTGGGAAGCCGAGATACTCCACCAGCAGAGTTTGATTGCCAGGTCTTAAGTGTTCCTTAGAATTTAGAATTAAATATACATAAGAGGTACACCTCGTGTTGTTTGCTACATACAAAAACTATGCTTGTCGTGTCACTGCAAAGTCGACAAAACCACAGTAAAACCAGTCTGCTGATGTTTGTTCGACCCATCCAACATCCCGTCACCTGTTCTTAACAAAATATTGCCACTCTTTATATGACATACACATATAATAATGACATGGATTAGTTTACATAATTCATAATTTCCATAATCATCACTGCTGGGTGTTTGTATTGGAAAGACAGTACGCACGATATTGTTATATTGTGATATATCGCAAAACATTGTGATATACTGCGATATATCGATATACCACAATATAATGGCATATATTGTGATATCTTGGGGGATATTGTAATATTTGGCAGCTTACAGCATACTTATGTTAGCATACTTATACCCTTATAGTTTTTGGTGGATTTTTGGAAATTGTTGTATTGTTTATATTGTCGGTTTTGCACAAAATTGTAATTTTTGCTCTATTCTGCACTGCATATATTTTTTTTAAATCTTTTAAATCTCCTTCTTTGGTTGAATAAAGTTCTGTTTTATCGTATCTTATATACACATATGTACATATTTACAAATTCAGTCAACATATATATATATATATATATATATATATATATATATAGATATATAGATATATATATGAAAGCTGTTCTTGATTTATAATCAGCCCAAAACATGACATGATTTTAGAGGAAAAAAACACTATTAAGAAAAGTATCGCAACATATTGCTATATCTATGTTTTTTCCTGCACTCAGAGCATTTTTTGCACCTCCAACTGTAAATGATTCTTAATAATTTAGTGGGTTTTTTTTGTTGTTTTTTTTTTTTTTTGCTGAGCACAGTCTGCAGTCCACTTTATGAAGGCGCCTTGGTCCAGAGAGGTTTGGCTTTGGAAGAGAGAGAAAGCGAATATGAGAACAAATGAGACAAATAAGAGATTGTGATGGAAAACAGAACGAATCGGCGACGGGGACGGCGCCAAGAAAAGCAAGTGTCCTGTTTAGGAGGGTCAATAAAACGCAGCTTGGTTCGAGAAAAAGAGTCCTACTGCACATTTCATGAGTGCGCCTTTCTCCCTGTTCATACAGGGTGGCCGCTCATAACAGAAGGAAAACAACTAATCAATAATTGAGAAGAGGAGTAAACACTGTGTGCACAGCACCTCTCTGGGGGAATTCCTTCACTAGTGAATAAGTTTTTGCCTGGTGTGTGTGCATGTGTTCTGGCTCGAGTCGGTGCAGAAATGGAACTGTATTCTGATTCTAAGGCATGCTTTTGAAGCTGCTCAATCAATAACGGGGCTATCCGTCATCCTGGTAGGACCAGGGGTCACGCTTTTTGAGAAGGAAGACAGGACTCACCCCTTGAGAAAGCGTGAATGACACCCTTAAAATTGGTGCCCACTGGTCCAGGAGACAGTGTCAAGGGAGGCTCTCGAGTTTTGGGAGAGTTGAAGTCAGTTCAACTCTTTACTCAAGGTCGTAAAGAAATCTTTGTCTACTTCAGTGTTATGCTTTTAAATCGCCTCGATGGATGACACAGCCATTGATCTTGTTGCCGGGCGCTGGACACATGAGCTTGAGGCTCTTTATAACACAATGGATAACACTGGAATATACCAAAAAAACTCCCTTCCTTTCCTTGCTTCCATCTGGTAACACACTGATAATAGTCTTCAACAGTGGTGTCATTAGGCCTATTTTGGGGGGCGGGGGGGAGGCCCCTCTAATATATTCTTTAGGCCCCCCAAAAATTGGTGATTTCTTTAATTTTTATTTTTATTAGCCTTACATTGTTCGTAAATCTCTTCAATATGGTCGCCCCCGCCAAGGCCCGGGGAGGCAAGAACATGCACTAAAGTGCCCTCTTGGAGCCTCCTCTTTGGAGGCAAAAAAAAGCATTAAAGTGTTCTCTTTGGAGGCAAAAACGTGCACTAAAGTACCCTCTTGGGAGGCAAGAACATGCACTAAATTGCCCTCTTGGGAGGCAAAAACGAATGCTAAAGTGCCCTCTTTGGAGGCAAAAACGTGCACTAAAGTGTTCCCTTTGGGGCAAGTAAGTCAAATTAGCCTGACTGGGGGCTAAGTCCCCCGTCCTTAAAACCTAGTGATGCCCCTGGTCTTCAACAATGTTTCTACATTGAGATTATGATCCGCTCTAAGAATCGTACGCATATTCTGACTATAAAAATGGAATTTCCAACATGTCTATGTCACCCGAGGGAAGGGGGATAATAATATTTTAGAATATTTTTTTTCCTCCGTCGAGAAGGAATTACATCCATCCAAGTGTGAGGCGAATGGTAACGGCACTATTAGAGTGCTGATGACTGAGAGGACTGTATGAGCTAATTTGCCCAGATATAATGTCTCCAGAGTGGAGCAGAGCGAGGTGTGCAGGTAAGAAGAAATACAAGGCAGAGAGGGGGGAAGACAGACAGGCAGAGAAACGAGAGCGCTGCAGGCTGTTGTTGTCATTTGAACCAGTCAGATTTCACCGTGGCTACGTGGTTGCTGTTGCAAGAATAACAACCAGGTTGCTCTAGGAAAAAAAAAACCCAAAAAGGTCTGAATAACTGGCTGTGAACACTGCATGAAAAAAGCTTGGATGTACAGAATATGCAGCGCAGGGTGTAGCTCAGGGGCGTCACCAGGTTTTAAGGATGGGGGGCTTAGCCCCCAGGTGAAGCTAATTTTTTTTTTTCTTTGACTTGTCTCCCAGCTCATACACCCCGTGAATCTTTCATAAAAAGCTAAACAAAAGATGTTACCTGACGTGATCTCAAACTTACGTACTTCTAAATTCCCTTAATTAGGAGCTCTCTACCTGTGACTCCTTGTGCTCGGCGTGTCACGTCGAGTGGCTGTTGCTAACCAGACGGTTATTATCGACACGGGGACTTTTGTGGTTGCCTTGGAGACACAAAAAGATCTCAGGATGCGAGAGATGGACTACTCGAGGACTCCTCGTCATTTAAGATGCGAGTGTTGACCACAAGTGTTGACAGCTGTTCTCTGAAAGCCAGTCTGACTGTAAGACATCATCTTCACTGTTGAGAAGCAGCTTTGAATCTTCTATATGATTTTATATATATATACATATATATATATATATATATATATATATATATATATATATATATGTATATATGTATGTATATACGTGTGTATACATATATACACACACGTATATACTTATATATATATATATATATATATATATATGTATATACGTGTGTGTATACATATATACACACACGTATATATATATATATATATATATATATATATATATATATATATATATATATATATACGTGTGTGTACATATATGTACACACACGTATATACTTATATATATATATATATATATATATATGTATATACGTGTGTGTATATATATACACACACGTACTGTATATACTTATCGCTCGGTGCAATTTAAAGGAGGACTATGCTAACTACTAGTCTGGACTGAAGCTGTTCTACTTTTTGTGCCTTTCTTGGTTTTATTTGCACGATTAAAATGTCAGAGTTATGGAAATATAACTCCAGTTATTTATTTATTCGATATTTTGCACACAGGATGGTTCCATTTGGCGCCATGTTACATTTATGAATGCATCCAGTAAAGCTTCACAATAAAACAATAGTCTTAATGTGTTAATTCCACAACAGGAGATATAGTTTTGGTGTAAAAAGCTGGAACATCGGCAAAAAAGCCAATATCGAGCATCCCTATTTGAAATATAAATCTCGTTGGTGCACACTGATGCACTCTCAGCTGTCAAGTTATTTTATTTCCATGCTGTGAAAGAGGTCCAGTTATTAGATTTTACATCAATATCGCAGAAAAGACCCATGCTCCAATGCTCGCCACGTTTGTGCATGCATCGAGTGCCACTCGTGGAAGTGTGTACTTGCATCTCCAGTTGTGAATGCTGCAGACGGGCGGCTTCAGGTCAGCTGAGCTTTGTTTGGGGATTAGTCGCCTGTTGGCAAAGTCAGAGCCTCCGAATCACTTCGCCCTGAGGCGCTTTGTCACTCCGCCACGAACCGAAAGACAGCGACAAGCAGACGGCGGGGCCCCATTTTTGTTCAGGGCCATTTCCTCTCCTCCTTCCACTCGAATCAATAACACTTACTCACCACCGCTGCTGCTGCTGCTGAATGAAAAGCCCTTAATTCCAAATTTAAGCATTTTATATGCATTTTTTTTACAACATACAGTACATAATTTTACAACATCTCTAAAACTCATAACCATTAAAATAATATACGGTTATTGCCATGGAGAGCAGACACTTTTATTCATGTTGACACTTTTGAGAAGTTTTGATGAGACATTAACGTGACATTATATTCGCTCATTAGCAGCCAATCAAGGTTGACTCGTTGGCACGCTCGCCACTTCACAAATCCAGTAATTAGAAAAGCATATTGAAAGATAGTCGTAAAATTAACTTAATATGCAAACTTTAATTTTAAACAAATGCCTCAGTTGGAAGATCATAGTGCCATGCAGTGGCGTCATTAGACCTACTTTAGGGGGGGCTGAAGCCCCTCTAAAATATTTTTAAGCCCCCCAAATAATTTTCTTTTGTTTTTTTTTTTATGTTTTTGCAAAAAAGTGCCAATAAATTCAATATAAAGTGGCCAGAAGATGACCTTCAATAAATAATCATGTAGTCTTGCATTATTCATCCGCCCATCCATCCATCCATCCATTTTCTACCGCTTATCCTCATAGGGTCGCAGCCTGTCCCAGCTGTCTTAGGCCCTTCCTTAAGCCCCTCCATCCTTAAAACCTAGTGACGCCCCTGCTACATGCAATGCACTGTGTTGTTTAATGTAATGCAAATTATGTATGTTATGATTCCTCTGTTCTGCGTCACAATGGAACAAAATTAGAATTACAAAAGACAACTGATAACAAATGGGAAACGTTAAATTTCCAAGGTCAGAGAATATAAATTGAGTATTTTCTGCCAAAAAAAATGCATATACATATATGTAGCCAAAGTAGCCCCACCTTGGGGTTAAGCCCCCCTGTACTCAACACTTAGTGACACCCCTGGTCATGGTGCCATGTATGATGAGGTGGCATATCCCTGCATGGGAAGTGAATGTGTGCGAGCACCAACAGGATCTTGTCAATTAATCGCTGACAACAATCCTTCACTGCCTTAGGGGCTTTAGCAGCTAACTAGGAGGGCAGTGCCAGCTGGAGGGAAACTGGTCGCTCCACTCGTCTGCATGATGATGATGCTCAGGTGCAGCACACAAATGCTCATTAATTCCCAGTACCTGGGGGTAGCGAGCATGCATGATGAAGCCAGCATTTGAAGAATTTGCATCACAACCCCTCACATAAAGACAAGGGGATTGTTAAACATAATGAGGTCTATGTTGTCGAAACAACGAGAAGTTCGAGAAAAAAGGTGTCAAGCGTGAACGTAATTGCATAAAATGAACGCGGAAATATTGTAGAAAGAATATGCTGATTTTTTTTTTTTTGCTTTTTGTTTGCTTCTTTGATGCATTTACTTTCAGGAAGACAACTTACCCCATTAACAAACTACACAAAAATCATCAACATCAGATAATTCCTCATTTTTGCTTCATCTCCTATTCACCCTATAAAGTGTCCTGGCACCAACGACACTGACCATCTATTCTCAGACTTCGACAACCATTATTTAAAAAGTTAAAACATTTTCAGTCTGGGGCAAAGGACGGTAATCGTCCCAATTCCCCCAAAGACGGGACAAAACTACATCCCCATGCTGGCTTAAATAAAGGTCACTATAGCTGTCTGACAGAGGCACCTCACCCCCCCCCCCCCCCGCACCAACCTGATAAGGGAAGAGCAACTGGCTCTCTGAGGGTTGCTAAAGGTCAACATTTGTGCCGTTAAGGACTCGGCGGGGTCATCGCAGCATCATCCGTCCACATGGGACCTTGGCGCAACCCGGCTTCTTGTTTGCCGAGGGGATGTGCTGAAGTTTGGTTTGTCCAAAAAGGAATGAGTATTGATTTATGGAGCAAAGTGGGATTGTTTGTTCGACTGCGGGTGTATGTTTGTGCGCTCTGTCTCTTCATCTCGAGCTTCCCTTATCGCTCTTGCGCTAATATCCGCCACCGCTGCTGCTCGCCCTCCTCCCCTCCGCTCGGATTCATTTTTCCCTCTCATCATTCTCGCTTTCCATCTACCTCTCCTGCTGTTTCGGTAATCTATCCGACGCCATCGTGAGTGGTTAGATCAGGGCGAATTAATCATGTTTCCAAAATGACTCATCTGCGGGAAAACACGGAGTCGGGAAAGGGCAGACGCACCGCTGAGCCGTGGCGACCCATGCGAACACAGTCCATTACAAATGGCCTTGATTGGGTGGTGTGTGGGTTTCACTTAATTGCCCCATTGAATTACATGCAAGGAAGTCTTTGAATGGATTCATGCAATGAACCGAACCTTAAACAAATAATTCAGGGAGTGCATTTCCGAGACGAGGCTTGTCTTTTGTAAAGGATATTTTCTCTGCTGGTAAACAGCTCCTCACGTCCACAGAGAGTTACTAACCCCTGAAAGGGTCTCCTGCAGAAGGGCCTAATTGCTGCTTGGCCATTTTACCAAGGGGACAAGACGGTGGCATGAAATATTAACGGAAACTCCCGGGATCCAAGCAAAGGGGCCCATGATGGTTGGAGAGATTTCCAATTAAGCAAGAGGATTAAAGACGTCAACGCACACTTTCATCTCTCTCCCCCGACCACTCTGTCACCCCCCCGTAAGACGGATACGAGCAGGCGTGCGAAAGCAGGAAGTGTCAAGATTAATCCACAGCTGGCCATACTGTACAGTCAGGAGCCATTAACACCTTCACGTATCCCGGAATGCGCCACAAACATCGCCAGGAGAGACACGATGAAGGTCAAGGGTCGTAAACTCGCAGAATGTTGTCTTCACAGACGGTTAAATTTGGACCCGCTGTCCTTCACGCTCATCTGGCTGAGAATATCGTGGAGGGAGCTCACTTCGCTTTTTGGTGTTCAGAGAAATGAGCCGTGCAATCCAAAGCGGTTTCGTCCAGTTTGGAAAACCAAATGATACGCTTGTTACATTTTTTTGGAGGTCTTGGACAGGAAGTAGTTTTATTATGAGGTATGTGGCAGAACTGGATCACACAAAACACTCCTCTAGGAGTACCAGATGGATGGATTAACATCCACTGAATCTTGGGATAAAATGTTTAATTCACAATATTTCTCTGAAGTCACTGCAAAAATTTATAGCGCTGTGATTGCCTTATCTGACACAATGACTTAAAAAAATACCCCAAATTTTTCACGCAACTAATTCTGACATGTTCCAAAATCTCATCAATGAACATGGGGAATATGTCTCGTTTTTATTCTTTGACGAATGTGTCAGTTGTTTTTATCATAGTGGTCGTCATCATTGATTGTTATTTATTGAGTTACCAATTAAAAACTGCCGTTGACGAACATTGTAACGAAAAATTTTCATCAGCGAAATTAACACTGCACTGGTGGGAGTACTCAAAGTTCGCATTTGTTACTGTCATGAGACGGAGTTATCGCGCTAATTTTTGAAACAGTGGTGCCGCGATATTTAGAATACTGTTGCATCGCTACTATTCAGTTTTTGATGCCAAATTCAGGTGACACCTCATTGTCGTCATCATAGATTTTGATGTTTTTAATTGAATTATAGTCTCGTCGTCGTCAGAAAAAACAGTTGTTGACAAACATTGTAACAAAATTTTTTTAACAACGAAATTAACACCACACTGGCGGGAGTACTCCGAGTTCTCATCTGTTACCGTCGCATGCCACGGAATTATCGCAATAATTTTGAGATGGTGATACCGCAATATTTACAGTACCGTTGCATCGCCGTTGACACCTCGTTGTCATCAGAAAAAAATTGCTGTTGACAAACGTTACGGAAATTTTTCGTCAACAAAATTAACACTGCACTGGCCGGAGTACTCCGAGCCCTCGTTTGTTACCGTCGCATGCCATGGCATTATTGCGATAATTTTGAAATGGTGACACAACGATATTGCATCGTGACTGTTCAGCTTTTAGTGTTGAATTCAGGCGACACCTCCACCAAATCCTCCCCACTGCTCTCAGTCAGAGGAACTATTATATCATTGTGTTTTGGTTTGCTTTGTCCAAGTACAGCTTTTAAACTCACCTGCCAACAGACTTCTTTACAAAAGTTTCACAGAGAAACATATCTGGTGGGGAAAAGAGCATTGTGCTGGAACTTCATCCTGCAGGGAACGATGCTGTAAACACATTCACTTGTCAAAGTGGACAAGGTAAATAGTTTTCTTTTCTTACCAAATTGAAAGCATGGTGAAGTCGTGCCGCGCCTGCACATGGAGTTGTTTTTGAGGCCTGTATTCGTTCATGATGTATTCATGAGCACGTATGCACACATCTCCTTTGTCATTCATCCCGGTGCTTTTTTTTTTTCATGTATACGGTGCGTATGATTGATAGCATACTTATAATACATAAAGAGAGAGAGGGAGAAAGGAAAATGCATTTTGACCCATTATGCGAGAGTAATGAATCTCCACAGGCTCTGCATTAAGTTGCTCTGACTTCTCTAAAAAATTGTTAGCACAGCAAAAATGAGTCGGTGCATACTTACAAGAACTCAGCAATATCTCTCGGCATCTCCGCTTATTTTTCCCGAAAACCAAACACACACACACACACACACACAGTATGTGACTACAATTCAACTCGATGCTGAAGTGAAGGGGGGAAAAAAAGCAATAATGTTTGGTGTTTGCAAAGATTTTAGCAACATTTACATAGACGCTTTACTTTGAGGTTTGACTGCAATGTGTCCAAAAAAGTCTTTTAGGGGACATAACATGAAAATATAACATAACATTTTCTGTGCTTGTACAAAATAAGACAAGCCGAGTGTTTTTTTGGGGCTGCCTAGATTAGGAAATATGTGCTTCACATACAGGCTGGGGTTTTTGTCTTGAAGAGACAGGAAACACTACTTTCACTTTCACTTTCTAAGTGATTTATGAATGATGTAAGCTTATATGATTGTTTAAACTCACATTCTGGCCACTTTATAATGAATTAGTCTGCACTTTTTTTTGAAAAAAAACAAAAAACAAAAAAAACCCACCAAATTATTTAGGGGGGCTTAAAAATGTTTTTGGGGGGGCTTCAGCCCCCCTAAAATAGGCCGAAAGACACCACTGCTGCCAAGTAAAACTTTACAAACAAAACCAATATTTAATGAGACAGCGAGGAATGGGTCCAGCACCTATATATTTCACTGCAGAAATAAATACATGTTTATGTATCTTGCATTCCTTCCTTTCTCAGCGTGGGTGTTCCCACCCAAACTCTGACTGCATTCACATGCAGCCTATGTTTCCCCTTCGCAAACTTTCCTGAAAGTTGTGACCCACTTTATGCTTTCTCTTTGCATATTGGTAAACACATTTATGAACATGTATAACTTCTGTATAATCAGCTTCCTGAGTTCTAGCCCCATAAGGTCATTCGCTTCGCCAACTGTCTTATCTCTATCTTTGAGAACAAAGGGGATGAGAGAGGCTGATTAGGGCCTTCAGTTATGTGTGTGTGTGCGTGTGTGTATATAAGCCTTCCATAGTGTGTGTGTGTGTGTGTGTGGGTGTGTGTTGTCTCTCTTGGACCTCTGGGCCTCGAGTGTGTGTCAGCCTTGGACCAGAAACATGAAATTTGCATTCTTTAATTAACATCCAAGCATTCACTGGTGGTTGTAATTCTGAACTTGGGCTGCCGCTAGTTTTCTTTTTTTTGGAATCACAAAGACAAACAATCCTGCAGGGGATTTTCCGCTTTTCACTTTCTCCCCTTTTTACTGTCTGCTAATAAAAAGAAAAAGAAAAAGCAGCGAGTAACTGGACGTGATTGGGTGACATTTGAGTGAGCGTTCGAAGCAATTGTGTTAAAAACAACAACAAGCCGCCACAGAAGGATTGCCTTCAGGATTTGTTTTTTTTATTAATTTCTGCTGGAAGATAAAAGAGCTGTGATGGGGAAAAAAAAGTTGGGATATTCTCCCCTGGTGATGTGGGCGAGAATGTAAGGTGGCATGAGGTGTCAGGATTGGTTAGTGGAGGGGGGTTGCGTGGCTATGATATGTTGTTTCCCTTTTGTAATGACACAAAACAAGCCAAAGCTTGGGGGAACGCCATTTCCATTTCGTCTACGCCTTCAAAAACACTGGCTGCGTTTTAACTGCCGCTTCAAGTGACAGGTCACCAGTGGAAAAGCATTTCAGCTATTCCTCTCCGTCCCAAAAAAATATTCTCCAATTATCTTTTCTGTTTACATTTGGGTAAAAGTGACAGCTGGCAACAGTGGTGTCACTAGGCTTATTTTTGGGGGGGGCTGAAGCCCCCTCTAAAATATTTTTAAGCCCCCCCCAAATAATTTGGTGTTGTTTTATTTATAAACACACCTTTTTTCTTTCCATTAATCAAAATTAATCACAACAACTTGTGATTAATCTAATGAAAACACTTTATCATTTGAGATATATATATATATATATATATATATATATACACAGTATATACAATTTTTACTACTTGTTATGTGGATGTGACCTGTAGAACTAATCATGAAATAAAAAAAGTACAAAAATTCTTTGCAAAAGGACTGTCAAAAGAATTGTCTACATATAGAATATACACATCTATACGATACATATACGCATACATACATATACACGTATAATCAAAAATAATCCACAACAACCTGTGATTAATCTGATTAAAACATTTTATCATTTTATATATATATGTATATATATATATATATACATATACACGTATATGTATATATATATATATACATATACGTGTATATGTATATATATATATGCATTTTTTTAATTGCAAATGAAATGTTAAAGACATTTACTAGATGAAATAATATGTATTTTTACTATTTGTTATGTGGATGTGACCTGTAGAACTAATCATAAAATTAAAAAACAGTCAAAAAATTCTTTGCAAAATATAGATAGATAGATAGATAGCCTCACCTGGGGGCTAAGCCCCCCTGTCCTGAAAAACCTAGTGACGCCCCTGGCTGGCATTTATTTTCAGGTACATATTTGCAAGATACCATTTGGGCAACAAAACACCTGACGTCAGATTTACATATTATACGACAGAAAAACCTACTTCATACGAGTCTGCACTTATCAGCTTATAGGGAAAAATGCTGAGAATAGAAAACAATAATAATAATGATAATAGATTAAAAGGACAGTACTGCATATATTTGTCTCAATATGTTAGCAAAACAAACAGAACAGAATTTGTGCGGTATTGACATTCACCTCTTCTTGTTTATTTCTATAGCATATATTACTGAATCCAATAATCCATAAACTAGAAGTCTTATAAAGGTGTTTTCAGGGATCTAATTAGGCGATTCAGCTTGACTTTTAAATGTTTAAATACAGATATTCTTGCATAATGAACAGGTAGAGATGCAAATAGTTCTTTTGCATAATACAGTACATGCATCCAGACAAGCCTTTGATGAAAAAAATCTCAAAACGTCCAATTTAGGACCCAGTTCGTGACTAAAAACACTGACAAGCCTTTACCTTTTAACTCATTTTCTTTGACGATAATAGCCCGAGGGTGATACATCCTCTTCGCACTCAAGGGACGTCTGGTTCTTTCTATTTTTCGACACAAATTGCCGAAAACTTGTATCAATGCTGCAAAGCAGTCAGTGCATATGTTTTACTGAAGCGTATTGTAATTATTTGTCTCCTGGGGTGCAGCCACCAGGCAAAACCAGCCAACGCAGTAAGAGATCTAATATGCGGCGCTTTTACACTGGTTGCCGATTTATCGGAGCAAATAACTTCCAGTGCAGCGCTTGTGAATTATTTGCATTACTTTTTAATCTAAATGGTCACATGTCAGTGACATAATGCGGTTACTTTAATACTGATGATGACTCTTTCGTTTCGTTTCATTTTAGAGCTATTTTTCTCTTGTTTTGGAATCAAAGTCAAAAGACCAGTGGCGTCATCAAGCCTTTTTTTTGGGTGGGGGGGCCTGAAGCCCTCCCCAAGAACAGTCTTACCCCCCCCCCCCAAATAATTTGTTTTGTATGTACTTTTAATTACTTTATAATTTTTTTTTCAAAAAAGTGCCAATAAATTTAATATAATGCAGCCAGAATGAATATATATATACGTGTATATATATATATATATATATATATATATATACACGTATACATACGATATATATATATATATATATATATATATATATATATATATATATTAATAAATAAATGAATAAATAATCATATAACCTTGCATTATTCACTTAAATTTCTATTTTTTTATATTTTTTGATGTAAGTCATTTTGGACTGATAAGCTTAAGTCCCCCTAAAACAGTTTTAAGCCCCCCTAAAATTTTGGTGTTATTTATTTTATTATTTTACTTAATTTTTTTTTTTTGCAAAAAAGTGCTAACAAATTCAATATCAGTGGCCAGAATATTAGTCTAAATAAATAATCATATAACCTTGCATTATCCACTTAAGTATATGTGCATCTCTTGGGGGGGGGGGGCTAAGCCCCCCCTCCACCCTCCCCCCCTTAAAACCTAGTGACGCCCCTGACAAACACTTTCGACCACGTCCACATAATTTTAAGTATTTAAAACTGCAGAAAGATGGATATTATTCCTAATTTGAGAATTCTGATTGATGTTAATGATTTCAGATTGCATGACTGAAAATGGGAAAAATCTGCTGATATGCAGATAACACAATCATATAACATGCAGATGATGCAATTATATATTTTGCAGATGATGCAGTTGTATATTTTGCTGATGATAAAATAATACTTTGCAGATGATGCAACCATGCATTGTGCAGATGAAATCATACTTTTTTGTTCACAGCGGCTTGGTTTTACTGGTAGATGACCTGATATTTTTTGTTCTTCCTAATTGCTCTCAGTAGACCATCATTAGGGACATAAAACAGGCTCAAACTTAAGCCGAGGTTGCTAACAACACAACCAAAGCTCTTCCTGCTCCGACACTACAGTGTGCTGCGAACCAGCTGTGAAGATGAAAGAAGCAAACTCGCTGGAGTGCACTGATGTTGTTTGCAGCACAGCATTTGTAGCCCTGAAGCCTGGTGCTAAATGAGCACTTTTCTGCAGGGATCCTACTTCAAATCGCACCCCTCTGCGCTCGCTCTATTTCTGACTGATTGGCATCACTGATGTGTCCACTTCCACTGATTACATGTGATGGTCACGCCAAGGAAGGGGGGGGCTAAGACACACACATAGACAGTGAAAGAAGTGAAGATGTTGGAGTCATGCAATATGTTATGTTTCCAAGTACGTTGATGTGCAGCTTCTAGTAAAAATGAGGTAAAAAGTTCAGCAGAGTTAAATAAAAGAAAATGTGTTTGTGAGTGCATGTGTCTCTGACACTTCATCTCCCACTCCAGGGCGATGAAGGAGGTGAGAATGAGCCTCGGCACGGAGTGATGCACCGCTAATGTCCTAATATGAGGCGCAGTCAAACTGCCACTAGCTGTGGGTGACAGCAACCAGCCTGTTGTTTTTCTCTCTTTTGTTTTCATTTTTCGACACCTTCCTGACTTAAAGTTGGTCTCCCTGCCAGTGGCGTCATTAGGCCTATTTTAGGGGGGGCTGAAGCCCCTCACAGTGACGCACAATGTGATGCTACCACCGGAGCCAGCTGGCATTTTCGACTTTTGCCGTATTTGGTCGGCAAAACAGCAAATACGTCCTTCTTCAAAACGGATGACTTGAGTGCTTCTTTCTGCTCAACTTTCAAAGAAAACACCAAAATCGATGACAGAGCCAATTCAAATGACCGCTCTTCGTTAGCCACAGCCATCTTGGTTGTTTTGCTAACTCCAGCGTCGCGCAGCCCTGTCGTCATCGTGCTACGCCCACCCCAACGATTTGCTACGCAGATGATTGGTCCGACAGACCCCTTGCCGGAGCCAGGATTATCCCCTATGGTACGCCACTAGACCATCCTGCTCGGCAAAAATATTTTCTGCCGCTACGGTGCGTCTACATTTCTAGGCTACCCCCGTTTGGCAAAACATGCTAAAATGCCCTGGCTGGTTAAAACATGTATACATATATACTCTATATATATTTATATCTATCTATATATATAGTAAAATTAACCTCACACGGGGCTAAGCCCCCCACTTTTAAAACTTAGTGACGCCCCTGCTCCCCACCTCCAAAACTGACCATGAAATTCCCCATTCCCTTTTCGCATTTTAGTCTAAAAAAAAAAAATCAATATCACTCAAATACTTTTTCCATTTTGGCACAATGTTACGATGGAGGATCGGAGCCAAAAGGCCTTGGATAATGTCTGAGAGTCGAGTGGAAAATTAACATGAAAAACATAAATTAATGAGAAAAAACAATTTGTCCATATGCTTATGATAACATGGTGATTCTGAGTGAGCATAATTTGATTAAGTCATCCTCTGCGGGCATGATCGTGGCGATTGGCGGCATCTGTTGTGTATTTTTAGGTTGATCTAACCGTGTAATTATTTCATATTTATTCCATCTATTTCCACTATTAATATTCACCATGAGTTATAGTTATGGTATTTTTTCTTATTCCTCCCTGTTTCTTTATTGGCAAAGTGTCTATGTCATTGTTTGAAAAGCAATCAATAACTCGGGGACATGTGACATCGGCAAAGTTCTATCAGTAATTTCCAGTTGTCACTTGTCAAAAATGACTCGTCATGTTTTTTCTCCTCCAGTCACACGGTGACATAAATTGAAATAAAAAAGATGTTTTCCGTTATCTCTGTCTCACACCAGTGAGGAATCTGATTGGCTATTTGGTGACATTGCCGTTCATGTCTCTGAGGATCCCCAAAAAAAAAAAAAAAAATGAAAAAAGAAAGTTTGAAGATTGACTGTTCACTGTTTTTGCCTTGAAGCAGCAAAGAAAGACAGACAGGGAGAAGAGGAGGACAAACACTGTGACGAAAAGCAAACTGCGGCGGCGGTAATAGCATCCATTTGTTGTTAAATATTACATTTTGCGTCCTGAATTGAATTGAATGCCTGGGCAAACAGCAAATATTAGGATTTTGTTATTTGAGCCCAATACAACATATAGAAATGAACGTTTTATGATACTCCTTCAGCATAATATATTAAGATACACGACTTTCTCTCATCCACAGGGTTCCTGGAAAACCTGGACTACCTGGAAAATGATTAATGACTGAATTTTCCAGTCATAGGAAATGATTAAAATGAGGTGATATTAGTATATTATTGCGTTATTGTTTCAGTTATTACGTTTGTAATTATTTTTACACGACTGGACAAAAGTTATTACATTATCGGTTCCAGACTTTTATTACGTTATTGGTCTTTTACATTATAAAAATTGATTAGGTTGTCGGCCATGATTACCTTATTGTCTTCTATAGACCTTTGTTCTCATTTTCCATATGTTTTCCATGACTGGAAAATTGGTCAATAACTTTCAAGGTTTTCCAGGACGTGTGGAAACCCTGATGTTGAATATATCTCGATTTCGGCTAAGTGATATTTTGAAAAAATTAACAATTTCAAAATGAGGATATGAAATTAGCGAATTTGTACAGTCAACAAAAGCGGGGTCCCCATGCGTTCCTGGAAAACCTGGAAAATGACTGACAAATTTTCCAAACAAGTAAAACACGGAAAATGAGAAAAGAAGTCTGTAGAAGACAATAACATAATAAACGTAATATATATATTTTTTTACATGAAACAGGCCAATAACATAAATTAAGGAATTTGATATATTTTCCTGTCATGGAAAATCATGTCATTTTTCCCAACATTCCAGGCTTTTCAGGACGTCTGGGAAAATTATTCATCCTCATACCATGAGAGTGAATGCAAATGGGTTAAAAGTAACTTTTCATCCGTTTGCATGAATCATTTTCCAGGATAACTTTACCATTTAGAGGAAAATTCACAAATAGAGACCAAAAATAAGCAGGAAAGCAAGAGAATAAGAGGAGCAGTGGGAGCAACTGATCGGAGGATTTGCTGGAAGTTTAGATTGGAAATCTGGCGATAAAGCTTTTCAATCTTGGGATTTGGCCCTTTAGAGCCCTTGAGGTTGCTGCTGTGTAGAGGCCAGATTAGCAGGAGGGTCTGACTCGGGAGGCCCATGTGCTCAAAGATGCCTCCTGTTTGACTTGGCTCACCGCCGCTGAGCTCCGACATGTGAGGATCTGATGCATTTATCGTACACAAAATGTTTCTGGGCTGATTAGCGAGTTCACACAAAGGCCACATACTGTAGGCTTTTGCATAACAAAACACGTTATGCAAATGCGTATGGGCGTCACTAGACTTTAAGGATGGGGGGGCTTAGCTCCTTTGTGAGGCTAATTTGGATATGTAAGAGAGTACTTTAGTGCATGTTTTTGCCTCCAAAGAGGGCACTCTAGTGCACGTTTTTGCTTCCAAAGAGGGCACTTTAGTGCACGTTTTTGCCTCCAAAGAGGGCACTCTAGTGCACGTTTTTGCCTCCAAAGAGTGCACTTTAGTGCACGTTTTTGCCTCCAAAGAGGGCACTCTAGTGCACGTTTTTGCCTCCAAAGAGTGCACTTTAGTGCACGTTTTTGCCTCCAAAGAGGGCACTCTAGTGCACGTTTTTGCCTCCGATGGGGGCATGCATTATTGGCTGTAAAGGGGGCACTTTTGCGCACTTTTTCAGGGTCGAGGGGGCGCATTTAAGTTATTTATGAATAATGCAAGGTTATATGGTTATATGACAATTTATCTTACTATTTATATATTTATATTATATTATTTATCTTATATTCTGGCCACATTTTATTGAATTTGCGTGCAGTTTTTAAAAAAAAAAAAAAATAATAAACCAACACCAAATTATTTAGGGGGATTTAAGAATATTTTAGGGGGCCTGAAGCCACCCTTAAAAAAAGGCATAATGACGCCACTGCTGGCAACTACGAGGCCATCTGTAATAATAAATATGCTATGTGCTCAACAGATTGGAGAAGTGTTTACAGACAAAATATTGGATATTATGGATATGATTTGATTTCTAACTGTGCATGAAAAGACAGCTTGGTGTCCCTTTGAGGACACAGGAAGGGTAAAACTGTACTTGTTGTGACAGACTTGTCTGTTGCCGCCTTTTACACAATTACTGTTCCATTTTCCAACCGTTGCTAGGATACCCAAATCCAATAGTTTGTCGAGGTCAACTCTGGCGTGTCTCATCCAGAAACAAACGGCACGCTAGTAAATCAAAAATCTATCCATAAATCCTCTATGACATCGTATCCCCGACTATTCGTTAATCCCCGGTTGTCACAGTCGAGGTAGATCAAAGTAAATAGGAGGCGATTGCCGTGATGAAGTTTTGCCAGGAGCAGGAGGCTGAACAGAGTGGGTCCACTGGTACTTCCTGTCATCTGCCCGACTGCCCTTCAGCACCTCTAGTCACAATCATCAAGTCTGAAAACTGAGCAGGGACCTTTTTATCCACAAAAACTTGCCCGGTCAGCTGTTGTGGAAACTTTAAATAAAGTCATTGTATTGTGGGTAATGAAGGTTCCAAGGATGGAGAAATTTCGGGATTTATAAAACAGATCAATTTGTTCCTTTTTTTGAAGTTTGACAAAGTTATCAGAGTTCAATTATAAATCAGTGGAAGACTTTAAAAACGTTCGTCTTTCTGGAGACCTCCAATTACTACGACTACAATCAATCCACCGAGGGTTTGCAAGTACAAAAACATGCAAACTCATTTCGCACTAACCCCAAATTCCCACTGAATGCGAAAAAAACAGTGAAATTTCGTCGACTGACGAAACAAAAAGACTGGCGGGAAGGCGGGAAGAGACCTAGTAAAAGTTTTTTTTGACAACGTTTAACCATTTTAACACCACAGCCAAGGAGATGCTGATTGAGTAAGTGCAGAATAATATTATAATAACATAATATTACCTATGATCTTGTTAGTCCTCATGATCCCAGCTGTCTGATGGAACCGCTACAGATGAACCGGTGGGTATTGACGAACTGGCGGATGACGGGCAGTGACTAACATCGGTGTCGTTCCCCATTCAGTAGAAATTTGGGGTATGGGTTGCATCCTACAAATGTGCAAAATACTGTGTCCGCATCCAGCTAGTATGTTTGTCGCTATGAATATTCAATACGGGGCGTCAACCCCACGGACTCAAATTCTTACACACAAATTGGGATCTCAGGAAATCAGTCTCATGGTATGCAGCTCTGCTGCCATGGCATGAAATGTTATTCTTCATTTTTAGGCTGTTTGATCCAAGATGGCGGCGCGCACCGGTACAGACGCTCTTAGCTCTTCTTCTGTGCAATAATGGTAATAAAGAAACAACAAATGTGCAATAACTTTTAGTAGCAATAACTGTGCCTTGCCAGGGTAAATATTAGCTTATTTTCTTTCAAAACTGTTCTATTTTTTATGTCTGAGCACCAAGTGGAGCGATATTTCGTTGTATGCGCTGTAACATAATGACAACAAAGGCTTTCGGTTTGATTTGGATTATGTTCACAGCCTTTCAAAATAAACTTTCGTCTTCACAAAATACAACTTGGTTAGGTTTGGACAACAGTTATGCTCGGGAAAAGGTAATTTAGGTTAACATAATTCTGGAAGTGTCCACAAATTATTGGGGGGGATATCTTAGGGGGCTTCAGCCCCCCCAAAGTAGGCCTAATGACGCCACTGTGTTAGGTTTACATGTTATAGACCTTCAGGAAAGTGCACTATAGCTCAGGGTTGATCGCAATAAAGTCAAGGTGTACTGCATTGCCTAATTATTGGAAAATAGTGATGAGTTGACAAACCTCCAAATATTCTTATAAATTCATTTCAGTAGTACAGCATTGGCTGCTTAAATTATGTTTTCATAACTTTCACTAAAGACATACAACTTACCAAAGGACATTTAAGCCAGTTTTATTTTTTCCTTTTCATATTTTCATAAAGCCGAGTAAAATCTCAGCGAGGCACGAGAAAAATCTCCTTCAGAGGCTTATAAAGACGGGATAATAAAACCTGGCGATTGCTGGGAATCATTTGCATATTTTTTTATTGTCAGTGGTTATGGCTGTGCAAATCATCATGCTGTTTGCATGAAAATGACAAAAAAAGGACAACTCTGAGGGGCATCTGCACTTTTTTTTTTGTCCTCAGGATACAAGTATTCTCTTTTTGAAGGACAATGTGACTGTCTGACCTTTGCAGTACTTCTGTGTAATTTTGGTCATGGGAAATTTTGGTCATCTAATATCTAATTGCGGGTTTCTGTGGGAGACACCCATCAGCTAAATGACTAAAATGTAAATGCAAACGATTGTAGCATCATTAGAGGCTTTGAGACTGGCTGTGCTTCAGAGCTGCTATGATAATTGAGAGTGAATGGACCAACGTGATTCAAAAGGAATGAAATACTGCATTTTACATGATTGTCTTGGAAAAGTTATATACGGGTTTGTAATATTTGGAGTGAAGCTGCAGTCGCTGAAAAAAAGAAGTTGGAACAGGGGTGTCACCAGGTTTTGAGGATTGGGGGGGGGCTTAGCCCCCAGGAAATGC